>CM062813.1:203209303-203619303 GCA_031772625.1 Pinus tabuliformis
CTTTGACTTGGTTGTTTCTCACGTGCTCGACACCAAATCCTTATCGCACGATTGAGATTCGTACACTTGACAGTTTAGTGATCCAGATGATTGTCCCAGTGATTCCTGGGTGTGTGTGAGATGTTCCAGAACTCATGAGGGGGTAGCCCTTCAGGTATCCCCCCACATGCCCGAATGACCACATATGTTGATCCAGCCTCAGATGCACTTCCGCAAATGTGATGGGTTCAATTTTTTTCATTTGCAGTGCCCACAGAACACATGTCTCTTTTAGATGATCCATTCAGATGTTTAGAGATCTATCCTATTCAGCATGGATTCTTTGGCTATGATCCCCCCTCACCATGAGCTTGAGGGGCATTATGTATCATGTACTCAGATGTTATTTTATTTAGTCTTGACCTATGTTTTTCTAGACGCATTATGTATATGAGATCCATTGTATTATTTTCTAGCCCATTGATGTCAGTGTATCATGATCAAGTCCCACAGTGTAGGGCTCACCATTATTCTTTGTACGCAGTTATCTCGGTGGGTATAGGTATGCCTCCCCTGTCACATTTGAGGTCATGTACTCCCACATAAAAGGATACTTCTATCTATTCAATAGGTCTCACCCCCTTCCATTATTTGTATATCCTTGTATTGCTTCAGTTCTTTCTCTCTCTCTTTGACTCCCCTTGGTGTCTCGTGGAAGTGTAACCTATAATGTATTTCAATCATACGATTTTCTCCTAACATTCATATGTTGAGGGGCAATTTTTTATCACCAAAAAATAATCATCTAGCCATTTTTAACTAGGTGGATCGAAATACACCATGTATGATTAATTTTACCATAGCAAAATCATTTTCACCGTGGAAAATAATTTAGTAAACCACATTTATTAAATTTTTTTCTAATTTAAATAAAAAAACCCCATGAGAATAATTAGATAAATCAATATTTATTTAATTTTCTCTAGGAATAATTATTAAAACAATTTAAATAATTATTCCTTGTCACATTTGACTAAATCCCCTAGGAATAATTAAATAAATCACTATTTATTTATTATTCCTTATTTCTATTATTGGAATAATTGTTAAATCACTATTTAATAATTATTTCAATTTCACACCATTCTTAATCCTCGTGAAATAATTAATAAATCATTTTATTTGTTAATTATTTCTAAATAAAGATATTTAACCATTTTAAATATACTTCCCTCTCCAATAAATATAATAAAGTATTCCAAGTAGTTAGATCTTGATTTGGTCAATATTATTTTATTATTCTCCATTTTCAAGATTAACTCAATACTTTGTTATAAATATGAGGGTTTTCCATTCATTCTTCACCATGATCATAATCATCGTCACCATTATCGTCTTTTTTCTTTTGAGCTTCCATTCGAGTTCTCCACATTTTGTCTAGTTTTTTCACATATTGAGAGAGAAGATCATTTGTTGAAGCATCAATGACATCAAAGGACCTATCCCACGAAGGGGGACTTACAGACCTTTTTGTAAATCTCCTTCACCAGGTGCTTTTAATAAATAATTTATTCAATTAAAGTCTTTCCATTTGGGTTATTGCATTGGATATCTTTACTGTTGTTTGTTGTTCTAGATCATTTATATTTTTGTTGCAGGTTTTTCCATTTTTATTGTAGATCTGAATCGTAAGTAGCCATCAAATTGTTGTTAGGGTCACTTGTCACTTAGTGACTTAAGTGAAGTGTTTTTTGGACACCTTCCAAGAAATTTCACACTAACAAATAGATGATTGTATTGACAATATCTATATTCAGGCATAAAATCTCTATAAATGTTGTGATCAATCTATTTTTTAACATTTTCAAAATAATGGTCCATCACAACCATGTCACCAATTTGGTATGTGAATTTTCCATCTTCACATGGTCTCACCAACCTACTTTTCACCTGTGTGCATCGCATCAAATAGTGGGCCACGTTCTCTTTGTTTCCTGCAGGGGCGGTGACAGCAAAAACTTCCCCTACAAAAAAAAATACAAAAATATGTATTAGTTAACTATGTTCAAGATTTCAATTTATAGATGAAATTTTTAATGATAGATGGGCCACATACCTTCCCTTACAAGATCAGAGACTTGATCATGATCAAGTGAAATGATGGCCTCTTCATCATGCATATCTTGCCACATCGGAATTAGATGACGTACCTTTGGATTAAGAGGTACATATTTCCATCCTTTCACGTACCTTTATTTTTCACAGTGATTAAGTCTACATCCATCAATACCAATGAAAAACTCATAAAAACATGTGAGTTTTCTTGTCTCGATGGAAAATATTTCCCCCATGTCTTTGCTCTACACTAAGTGTAATTCCCTTGTTCCTTGTATAGTATTACAATTCCAAGGAATGGATCTATTCACATCGTGAGGTTCAACATTCTAGAAGAACCTATGCACAAGCCTAATACATTTGTGAACTTCATGCCCTAAATGGGATTTGCACATGTTGACCACCCCTAGTGATGATTTGATTCGATCTGCATCATGACTCATTTGGTACATCCTAAGTGCTTGCTTCACACAAGCACCTGCACCATAATGCTCATCCTTTCCATGTCTTGTTTCAAATTAGCTCCAAGTATGCTTAATTTGTTTCTTCTTATGTAGTCGGCTCAACCAATTAAAAGTTTGTGCTGACTTGAACTGGCGTACACAACCATATGACCATATCCAATGCTTCCTAAATGATATGTCATTTTTTTCTAATGATTCATAAATCAGGTCAAAGCAATGTTGCACGAACAATGTGTCATGCTCACGATCATCACTGATGTAAAAGTGATACTCCTTAATCACATCACGTGACTCGTCAGTGTTATCCCTACCATCAATATTCAATTGTGCATGTTTGTATAGAACATGTATGAATATGGACACTTGGTCTGAGTGATAATAGTCACTTTGGATCTCTGTCTGAGGAGAAAATGATTAATTCTCAATAAAGTCCACCACTGATGAGATTGTACTTGGCTGAAATACTTCACGAGAATGCTTAAATTCGTATGCTTTCCACCTAGACTTATGCGATTGTTTGATATATTTATAGATCTAGTTTTAAAACACCCCCATGAATTGGGACATAGGAATTTCATCCTCAACATAGTTGATCCTCTTGGGCACCATAGTTGAAGAAGATGGTTGATTTTCCACAATATAGTCATAATGCTTCCATATGACGGTAAATTTGACATCCTAGATTGGTTGGGATCAATAAGAAAGTTCCTATGGAACAATGCCAAATCACCACATTCAATGCATCTCCCACCTATACATATTTTCTTGTAAAACAATTATTTTGGCTCCCTTCTACACAATATTGATGAAACAAAATCACGCACTACAGGAGGAGGTGAATAGCCGTGATAGTTCTTGTGAAATTCTGGGAAGGTGTCATAATGAAGCTGACATTTAATATGATATTAGCAACAACATGTGTCACGGATTGTATTAGGCCTAACAAACCATGGCTTCAATTTTTGAAACGTCCTTATGGGTATCTTCCCGTGGTGATTGCTTTCCTAAAATTCATCAAACAGTGCACTTATGTCATTTCTAAAATGTGCTTAGTGTGTTCCACATACTCACCTTTAGCTGTGTAATGTTGTACAACATGCTTTCTATATGGAATAACACAAGAATGGCTCTCCCAAAACTCTACCACAAATGCTTTGATTTGTGTTTAAGCCTCTCTTGGTAGGGTTTCCTGGTGATAAGAGCCCAACAAGAAGATTCATCATTTTCATTCACTCAAACCCTGAATTTGGTATGCTTATGCAATGTTTTTCTTGAGACATGGAGCACTTTTGATAATTTTTCCAACTTTTGTTGTCTTCATGTACTTAGTGCAACAATACTAATTGTAATTTCCTTGCGCACAACTCGAACATTGAGTTTTATTGGTTTTCCAAACATAGTGAATGTCTTTGATATATTTTCATTGAAATTCATGTGTCTTCTTGCTTTTAGCATCTTAGACACCCAAAAGCTTTGTGGCATGTTTTAGTTTCTTATGTTTGATAAACCCATGTAGCATATGAGCTTGTGAAACAACTTAATGGTTCTCAAAATATTGTTGAATGATGTTATTGACATGGTCTCTAATAGTGCGAACAGGGATAGGCTCCCCAAGGTCCTCTATTGTGCTTGAATCTAGATTTTTTACAAATGGTCCACCCATTTCCAAACCACTGCAACTCCATGTTATCTTGTCAGCTTGAGAGGAAACAATTCATTCTTCTAGTGTTTGATCAATTTGATAGGGAAAATCTTCTTCCTCTAGTGGTTGATTAGCTTGATGTGACACATATTACTCCCCTAGTGACGGTTGATCAGCTTGATAGGGCGTATGTTCCTCTTGTGGTTGATCAGGTGCATAGGGAACATCTTGGTAATCATCTAGTTGATCAGGTGCATAGAGCACATCTTGGTCATCATCTAGTTGATCAACTTGATGGGACACATTTTCTCCCTCATGTGGATGCTCAATTTCCATCGCTGCATACTAGAATACAAAATATACTTGTAAGTAAAGTGAATCATCATCATAAGAAAAGTGAATAGTAGATATAGATACACATCTTTATTTAAGAAATCACCATAGGTGGAAGGTCTTGATATGATTTGATAGAAGGTAGTAGGTAATAGAAGTTGACATGGACTAAGGGTTCTAAGTTGAAACACGAAAAGAAAATGGTTTCAAGCTTAGGGAAAGATAAGTCGAAGAAGAGCGCACCAATAAAAGTATCGGTCCCTTTTCAACAAAAAGGGTGATTAAAAATGTGATGAAAGGCAAAAGCATTCCTCCCCACTCAACAAAAATCAATTTGGAAAACCTAGAGTTCTAGTAACAAACCCTAGGGAAAAATTAAATGAAAAAAAAAAAGTTGAGACTTGGCATTTAAGTAGCAGAAGTTGACATGAACCAAGGGTTCTAAGTTGAAACATGAAAAGAAAATGGTTTCGAGCTCAGGAAAAGATGAGTTGAAGAATATCGAGTCAATAAAGGCATCGTTCCCTGTGTCAACAAAAGGGGGATTCAAAATATGATGAAAGGTAAAAGCACTCCTCCTCATTCAATAAAAATCAATTTTGAAACCCTAGAGTTCTAGTCACAAACCCTAGGGAAAATGTAGTAGATCTTACCTGAAAATATATTAAAAATGGAAATATGCCCAATAATAACAAGATCGAAATATAGAAATTCTTCTCTTTATTAATCAAAACCCTTGAGGTAGGGTAACACCATATAATCACTCATTAAGGAAGGAGAACATTCCACAAGCCATATGCTTGCCAATACAATAATCCTTGACATCTCTCAATGGGGAGTCTCTAGCCTCTATATAGGCTTCATACATATAATAACATGGGTCTCTCAATATCATATATGTAATACAATGGGCTTATCACATTATTCATAACTACTTGTGGTCCCTTACATGATGCGGGTTAACAAACTTATTTATTAACTATGGCTCATCACATTATTACATAATTCCCTTGAGTACCTCTCTCTGTACCCCATAATATCCCCCCTAGGTATACTACATTCCACCCCCCTTAAACATGTTTTGTTCCCGAAACATAAGAAGAACACAAATAATAATATCTACTCAAAATAGTAGTCCACTGGTACCATGCACATGCATCTAGCCATCCCAAAGACAAGTGATTACTCGATCCAGCTGGTGCCTCACTCACTTGAGATGGGAGTTGATCCTGGCGATTCCTCTGTGTTGATGTGCTATGGGTGGATCGTCGCACCTATCTATCTGTCATGCAGGGGTTGTTGTCCTTGTTGCTAATTCGTTGCCATCTTGTTGGTTGTTTTCTTGTTGGGTGATATGGGTGGTGATATGTTGAAGTTTTGACTAATGGTGTATATTTCTTTAATTCACCACCTAATGGAGTTTGATTGGTATTTGGTATCTATTTTTGCATTTGTGGTTGTTGCTTATCTTCCAGTATTACTTCAACCACGAACTCCTCATCTGATGTGTCATTACCTGCAACATTTTCTGCTTCATCCTACTTGGACTCTACTTGTTTATTGATAGAAATATCATGTAATGTAATTTTCTTCTTTTTATACCAGAGCTTCAGGAATTTCTTTTGCACATTAATATTGATAGTACCAACAGATTCCATCCAAGGGTATCCTAAAACAACATCCACATTAGCCATATTTGAAGCACAAAAATCAAAATGCAATACATACTTCTCCATAGAAATCTTCAAATCTTTATAAATTTGCACCTCCTCATTATTAACCTGTGTGTTCTCTATTTGTTTGGTTGGGACTTGCAATCTTTTAGCCAAATGAACATTAATAAAATTATGCTTGCAATTAGGATTGATAGACACAATGATCTTCTCTTTCTAAATACATCCATGAACATGTAATAAGGAGATACCATCAAAAAATGACTCCTTATGTGTCCCATTTTCTTGCTTTCTAGCATGAGACCATTTGTCCAAAATGATTTTTTCAAATTCTTGATTAGGAAAGTTAAGCAAATTCTTGTTGTCAAGTGAGTTCCACCATTTGACCACCTAACCTTTAAAATGAAGCCATGACATCTCTTTCCTGTAGGTTTTAACCCCGTACAGAAATTACCTGCTTACGAATTTTAAAACACAGAAAATAAACAATGTGAAAGCATAACACATAAAACACATATACACAGAGATTTTCCCCTGGATCCCAAAACCAGGACTACCAAGTTGATTTTTCATTATGTTCCTTTCAATGTTACAATACATAATTATACATGTCGAAGCATCCAATACAATGGACCGAAAACCATCGCGTCCAAAACCATGGACCGAAAACCATCGCGTCCAAAAAACATGTGTGAAAATCATTCACAAAACCATAGGTGGGTCCGCCCAACCTAACATAGGGTCCAAAACCATAAAGTGGGGTTACGGGTACCCCTAAAACCCCCTATGACCTCCCCCTCTCTAACCCCCGATTAACTACGTGGGCTAGTTATGGAAAGAATATACCACAACCCAACATTCTCCCACTTGTTGTTTTCTTTCCACAAGGGGCCACAAGAGAGCTTAGTCATTTATCCAGCCCTGCAACGCCCATTGTTTCTCTACACCAAGAGAACTTCTCAGAGCTCACAGATTTTGTCAATGCATCTGCAGTATTCTTCAAAGTGTCCACCTTTACCAGCAACACCTTTTTGTCTTCTATCATATCCCTCACAAAGTGATACTGAACATCAATGTGCTTTGTCTTTGAATGATATGCGGGGTTCTTTGCCAACAAAATTTCACTTTGGCTGTCACAGTCTATCCTTATAGCTCCCTGTACTAACCCCATACTTGAACACAATCTCTACAACCAAATTGCTTCCTTGCTTGCATGAGTGGCTGCCATGTATTCTGCCTCTGTAGTTGATAGTGCCACTACATATTGTTTCTTACTCATCCAACTGACTACACCTCCAAAAACACATACCCACTTGTAGATCTTCTCTGATCCAGATCTCCAGCCTAGTCTGCATCAACAAAACCACGAATATCCAACACTCTGTCCAATCCTGGTCTTCCTTGGTAGCACAAACCATAATCACTAGTGCCATGCAAATACCTGAAAATCTGCTTCACTATTGTCTAGTGCTCCTTCCCTGGTTTTGACATAAACCTGCTCAATACTCCCACTGCATGTGCAATGTCTGGTCTAGTACAGACCATTGCATACATCAGGCTACCGAATGCACTTGCATATGGAACATGGGACATGTCCTCTTCCTCTTCTTGTGTCTTGGGACACTGTTCAACAGATAACCTCACACCTACAAGAATATGAACCTTCACTGGTTTACTATCCTTCATATTAAACCTCTGCAGTATTGTCTCGACATACTTCCTCTGGTTTAACCAGAGCTTCCTCTTTTCCCAATCCCTTTTAATTTCTATGCCCAAAATATAGTTTGCAGCACCAAGATCTTTCATGTCGAATTTGGAGGACAATTGGGTCTTCAAATCCTGGATAATTTCTTTGTCATTTCCAACCAGCAACATATCATCCACATATAAGACCAGATAAATAACACGGTCACTAATTAATTTAAAATACACACAGTGATTTTCTTTGCTTCTGGTGAAGCCAAGTCCCCGTATAAATGTATCAAATTTCTGATACCACATCCTTGGTGACTATTTTAACCCATACAAAGACTTCTTTAACTTGCATACCAGTTCTTTCTTACCCTTCACCGCAAAGCCTTCTTATTGCTTCATGTAGATTTCCTCTTCCAAATCCCCATGAAGAAATGTTGTCTTGACATCCATTTGTTCTACCTCAAAATCAAAAGCAGCAGCAACAGATAAAAGTAATCTAATAGAAGTTACCTTGGCAACAGGAGAAAAAATATCACCAAAATCAATTCCCAGCACCTAGGAATAACCTTTTGCTACCAACCGAGCTTCGTATTTCTCCACTTTTCCTTCTGCATTTGTCTTTTTTTTTAACACCCATTTGCTGCCAATGGGTTTCCTTCAAACTTACAACTCCACTAGATCCAAAGCCTCATTTTTATGCAAAGATGCCATTTCATCAACCATGGCCTCTTTCCAGATTTTTCCATCCTCTGAATCCACTACTTCCTTCACAGTTCTGGGATCATCATCAGTAACAAACAAATAAAAATTTTAACATAAGGCAGATGGACTATACCTTTCTGGTTGCCTTCTTTCTCGAAATGATCTTCTCAAAGCCGGAGTTTGTGGCTCTTCATCTTCTGATTCCTCCTCTGCTGTAGTGTCTAATTCTTCCTCCTTTAGCTCAAACTCTATCTTCTTAGGTTCCTTTGGTTGGACTTCATGTTTAATAACATCTTTCACCTCTCTGAACACCACATCTCAGTTGTACACAACCTTCCTTGTTACTGGGTTCCAAAGCTTATAACCCTTTAAACCATCCTTATACCCAATAAAGATGCACTTTTCAGATTTACTATCCAACTTGGCTCATTTCTCCTTTGGAACATGTACATATGCATCACATCCAAATACCCTCAGATGTGAAAGAGAGGATTTCTTACCAATCCATACTTCTTGTGGAGTCTTACCCTCCAACACTGATGAAGGTGACCCATTGACTAGGTAACATGCAGTATCCAGTGCCTCTGCCCATAATTCCTGTCCTAACCCAGCACCACTGAGCATGCTTCTTGCCCTTTCCATCAACGTCTTGTTCATTCTTTCTGCAACTCCATTTTGCTGAGGTATATATGGAACAGTCTTCTACCGTGCTATACCACACTTCTTACAGAATGCTTCAAATTCCTTGCTGCAAAATTCTCCATCATTATCTGTCCTCAGCACTTTTATCTTCTTCTCTGTTTGGTTTTCCACCAGAGCCTTAAATTCTTTAATCCTGTCAAAGACTTCAGATTTCTTCTTAAGGAAATATATCCATGTATTACTTGAGAAGTCATCTATAAATGATACATAGTACATAGACTTACCCAGTGATGGAACCTTCACAGGTCCAAACACATCACTGTGCACAAGCTCTAATATCTGTTTCGCCCTCTTCCTACCAGAGGGGAACCTCACCCAATTCTGCTTCCTGTATACACAATTTTCACAGAAATCAAAATACAGAGAGCTATTACTCATACCTTTTACCATACCTTTACCATGAAGTATTCAAATACCCTTCTCTCCAATATGTCCAAGCCTTTGATGCCACAACATGGTCTTCTCTCCAGAGACCACTAGATTTTCTACTCCACTTTCAGGAACCACGAAACTGTTTCACCCATCCACAATAATGCTACCTTGCAGCTTGTACAGAGTTCCAATCTAAACTCCCCACATCAATACCAGTGCTCCCCGGACCATCTTGAAGGTATCCTTCTCGAACACTGTTTTTACACCTACATCATCCAACTTGCTTACAGAAATCAGATTTCTAGCCAATGCAGGAATATGCAGAACACCTGGAAGTGTTCTAACCCTTCCACCTTGCAACTTCAATTTTAATTTTCCGCGACCAACGATTCTAGCCTTCTTGTCATCCCCCAAGAAGACATCACCACCATCGTATTTCTCATACTCATAAAACCACTCTCTATGGGGAGTGAAGTGAAAGGATGCACCTAATTCAATCAACCATGCCTCATGATCTACATGTGTACTTGAAGAAGCCAAGTACACATCCACACCTTCATCTGAGGTGGTTTTCACCTCTGTAGAAGGAGCCTCATCAAATCCATTTCCTTTGTTGGGAGCTTTAGATTTACAGTCCCTTTTGTAGTGGCCTTCCTTTCCGCATTTCCAGCACACCACCTTTATAGGTTTTCCTGGACATTTAGATCTCCCTTTGGATTTAGATCTCCCACTCGATGACTTATTTTTGTTTCTGTTCTAGGACCATCCTCATATAGACAAGGCATCATCATTCTAGCTCTCCATATTTTTCCGTCTCATCTCCTCCATTAGCAAGGCTGAGACTATTTCATCAAACTGCAAGGCAGTTGCATTGCTACCTATTGCAATAACCAGACTATCCCATGAATCTAGTAGAGAACACAAAAAACTAATGCACTTATCTTCATCTGAAATTTTAATATCAACAGATGCTAATGACTTACCACAGTATTAAATGTGTTCAGATGCTCTATCACCGAGTCTCCATCTTTCATCCTTAGGTTATACAAATTTTTCCATAGGAACAGTTTATTCACCAGAGACTTAGATTGGTACAAAGTCCCTAACTTGTCCCACAAATCCTGTCGTATCTTCTCCTGATACATTCAACAATAATAAATTTGAGACACACAATCATATTGTGCTCTTTGCCTTCTGATCCAACTTCTCGCATTCTTCATCGGACACTCTCGTTGGTTTAGTACTCGGATCTACCACAATCCACTGATCTTTATTCACCAACAGATCCTCCATCTTGAGTTTCCACAACTTAAAACTCTGACCATTAAATTTCTCGATCTCTATCTTTCCACTGCTCGCCATCTTCTTTCACCAACAGAATCGATCTCGCAGATCTCCCACTGAACAGGGTCTTCCATAGGCCCGAGTGAAACCCCTCAACAACAAAGGCATCCCCTTGAAGCCAAAACAACTCTGATATCAAATGTAGGTTTTAACCCCGTAAAGAAATTACCTGCATACGAATTCTAAAACACATAAAATAAACAATGTGAGAGCATAACACATAAAACACATATGCACAAATATTTTCCCCTGGATCCCAAAACTGGGACTACCAGCTTGATTTTTATACATGCCAAAGCATCCAATACCATGGACCAAAACCATCGCGTCCAAAACCATGGACCGAAAACCATCGCGTCCAAAACCATGGACCAAAAACCATCGCGTCCAAAAAACATGTGCCAAAATCATGCAAAAAACCATAGGTGAGTCCGCCCAACCTAACATAGGGTCCAAAACCAAAATTTTCTGGGGTGCTACCCTGGACCCCATAAAGTGGGGTTACGGGTACCCCTCAAACCCCCTATGACCTCCCCCTCTCTAACCCCCGGTTAACTACGTGGGCTAGTTGTGGAAAGAATATAACACAACTCAACATTTCCAAAGGTTCGGATATATTGACTTAAGATCTTCTATGAATTCTTCAATAGTTCCTGTAAAAAAACATTTTGCTAGAACCCTTAAAAATAGAGTTAGGGTGTTGAAGAAAATCACTTACTTCGGCGAAAATTTAAAATGGACACAACTCAATCAATATGGCTTAGAATCCTTATTATAGCCTATTTTTGGAAATGGAATGACCATTCTGCATCTTTCCATGTGATTGAAATATCAATTTGGTCACCCTTGAACTCAAATTCACATTACAACTATCCAGTCGTCACAGAAAATTCTGAAATAAGAGCTGATTTTAAATCAGTGAGATCTTCCTCATCCATACTCCGATTCGTCCCATTTTTTTTAATTGGGTGATTTTTCAAGAGGATTTCAGATCTGTAATTAGTTTCCCAAAATTTTCCACAAAAATAATGAAAACATTTACTGGAGATTTGATGTACATGAATTGTCGTCAGATAAATTTCTCCAAAACAATTAATTTTAAATCAGTGATATCTCCCTCATCTGGACTCCTATTCGACCGATTTTTTTTGAATTCAGGTATTTTTCCACAAAGAATCCATATCTTCTATTGGTTTTTTCCAAAATTTGTGCCAAAAGTTTTAGATATTATCTGCAAACTTGCTGCCCAAAAAGTCCTGTAAAAAATGAAAAAAAAATGATTCTCCTCTTCGCCTAAGAAAGTGCTTTGATACCACTTGTAGTAGATTTTACCTGAAAATATATTAAAAATTGACATATGCCCAATAATAACAAGATCTAAATATAGAAATGTTTCTCTTTATTAATCAAAACCCTTGAGGTAGCGTAACATCATACAATCACTCATTAAGGAATGAGAACACTCCACAAGCCATATGCTTGCCAATACAATAATCCTTGACATCTCTCAATGGGGAGTCTTTAGCCTCTCTATAGGCTTCATACATACAATACCATGGGTCTCTCTATATCATATATCTAATACAATGGAATTATCACATTAATCCTAACTACTTGTGGTCCCTTACATGATGCGGGTTAACCACTTTATTTATTAAATATGGCCCATCACATTATTACATAATTCCCTTGGGTACCTCCTTCTGTACCCCATAATATCCCCCCTAGATATACTACAAAAAAGTTAAATGAAAAAGAAGTTGAAATTTGGAAACTAGGTAGTGGAAGTTGATGGACCAAGGGTTATAAGTTAAAACATGAAAAGAAAAATGTTTCGATCTCAAGGAAAGATGGGTCGAATAAGAGCGCACCAGTAAAGGTATCAATCCACCTGTCAACAAAAATGTGATTCAGAATATGATGAAAGGTAAAAGAATTCATCCTTAATCAATAAAAATTAATTTGGAAACCCTAGGGTTATAGTCACAAACCATAGAGAAACGTTAAATGAAAAACATCTTGACATTTGGTAACTAGGTAACATATCAAGTTGACATGGACAAAGGGTTATAATTTGAAACATGAAAATAAAAGGGTTTTGAGCTCAGGGAAACATGAGTCGAAGACGAGCGCACCAATAAAGGTATCAGTCCTTGTGTCAATAGAAATGGTGATTCAGAATATGATGAAAGGTAAAAGCATTCCTACTCAATCAATAAAATTTAATTTGGAAACCATAGGGTTCTAGTCAAAAACCCTAGGGAAAAGTTAAATTAAAAATTATTTTGACATTTGGCAACTAGGTAGCAAAAGTTGACATAGACCAAGGGTTCTAAGTTGAAACATAAAAAGAAATGGGTTTTGACCTCAGGGAAATATGGGTTGAAGAAGAGAGCAAGCAGTAAAATTATTGGTCCTTGTGTCAACAAAAAGGGTGATTCAAAATATGACAAAACGTAAAAGAATTCAGCATGTATGAAAAGTAAAATAATTTTCATGAAGATGTGAATTATATGTCGGAGGCACTTGAAGATGATATAATCCTTATGAAACGTGTAACTAATGACAAACATTATATTCTGAGAAAGAAATTAGTGGGCAAAAAAGGAAAGAAATCAACAACACCTAAGATTGTTGCATTTGTAAGCACACCTAGACACATATATTTTCTTTAGGAAAACCAAATAAATCACATACATAAGACAAAGTGAAAAATAAATGGTTGATTTTCCCTTTAATTATAATGTGAAATAATAATAAAAAAGTTTATCTGAGGTTTTGCATATGATGAAAATTCCTTAAAAGACATAACGTCCTTCTGCTCAAGTAGTAACTAGGCCTTATGAAAAATCTAGAATAGGGTACTAGGGCCACATCATAAATGTCATTGGCAAGGCTTCCAGCATCCAAAAAGCCAACCAAGGTATGGAGAGGGTTATATTGGCCAAGCATACTAGGTCTATGTCCCGAAAGAGTTGACAACACTTCCAATAGCCTGACCAAGATCACCTCAAGGCTAATTTCTCCCACACCTCAACCTATAGGGAAAGATGCCCTAATATTTGGCCACTAAGTTACTTGTGTCCAGTGGGAATGGATGAATCTCAGCTTCTAGTTGTCAGTTTTGGACCCATAACCCTTACTATGTGTCGGGAAAAAACATAAAACTTTGTGATAATCTGCCACTTAGGCCTTACCCCTTCATGAGTTTCTTTCCATGTATCAGATTTGTCACTAGATGATGTGGTATTTTAAGCTCCCTAAAAGACAAATTTCTATGTTTCAATATGAAAAACAACCATGATAGCTTATGTGTTGCATATCATCATATTGGTCCTAGTTTGAACTATAAATTATCTTGTGGCCCCTGTGGGAAATTTAGGGTGTTCAAGTTAAGATTGGTTTTAGAAAGACTTTGCTTCACTTAGGGTGTGCAACAAAATATAAGCTCAAATAAATTAGGTACAAAGATTCCATAAAATGGATACCCTTTATACAAAGTTTATGTGAGCTTAGTGTGTGGGGTGAATGTATATGCAAGTGAAATTGTGAGTGTACAAAGTGTGAATCAATGTGGATATGTGGTGATCTTTTACAATTTCCTTAATTAAACTATGTGATGTTTGTTCTTTGCAAGAAAAAAAGTGATGTGTGGATGATGGGCCACTTACTTCTTTCCCAATTATACTATGTGAGCATATGTTTGTGTGCAAAATTTTTAAGTAAAATAAAAGCAATTACTCTACTTATAATGGTTAGTAAATCAAAGTCACTAGTAGTGATGGTTTGTGCAAGGTGAATCTAGTTCACATACAAAGTGTTTGAATTGCAAGTATGTAGATATGCGGTTCATAATCCTTTAATAAAATTCCCCTAATTACACAATGTGATATTTGTTCCTTGCAATAAAAGAAATGATGTGTGAATGATGAACCACTTACTTTTTTCCTAATTATACTATGTGAACATATGTTCGTGTGTAATATTTCAAAGTAAAATATAAGTCTCATTTACTTTACTTGTAATGGTTAGTAAAGCAAATCGATTAATAGTGATGGTGTGTGCAAGGTGATTCTAATGCACATACAAAGTGCTTGAATTACAAGTATGTGGATATGTGGTTCATGATCCTTTAATATAATTCCATTAATTACATTATGTGATGTTTGTTCTTTGCAAGAAAATAAACTTGATGTATGGATAATGGGCTAATTACTTTTCCAAATTATGTTATATGTGAGCATAATATAGGGAGATGAAAAATTATTGCTTTGGGAAACATTATAATTCCATTACCAACTAAATTAAACTATGTAACTTGATTTAGTTAAATAAATAAAATCTGTTGCTTATGCATAAATCATGATTTAACTTCAATCGATGCCACAATAAATTGAGAACACCCAATAAAGCAACCCCCATGTAAAGGATAAGAAATTTGCAAACTTGTTGAAGGTGTGCAATTTGTAAAATATTTGCACACTTAAAAATTTGTATTTTTTGTTTTAAATATGATCCTATGTTAACAATCAAATTTTAATTCACGCACACACACACACATATATAATGTTTTAAGATTTGTGTGGTGGGTATCTTGTTTATTGCAGTTCGGATTTGATTCCACATTATTCATTTTTGAGTCAAAAATGAATATTGTGGAATTAAATCCGAAATCCAATGAAATATATATATATATATATATATATATAGATATATATATACATATATATATATATATACATATATATATATATACATATATATCTATATATATATATATATCTATATATATGTATATATCTATATATATGTATATATATATATATATATATATATATATATATGTATATATATATATATGTATATATATATATATGTATATATATATATATATATATATATATATATATATATATATATATATATATATATATATATATATATATATTTTTCCACTGGAAAAATCCGTAATATTTCATTATAAATATGAAAGATTACATATGTAGATGCTTTGAAGCATATGCCAACTGTTCTGTACATTTTCACAAAAAATTTGCATGTCTGTGCTGTATATCTGTCTGTTACATTATCAAAAATTGTGCAAAATTGGTGCCATTTTTGGCAATCCTCAATCTATTTCAATTATATCATGTTGTGCAGTCAAATCCTCAAAAAACTGTTATGTTATGTCGCCTGTTGACCCGCAGTAGGATATGTCGGGTCTATATATGGCCGATGGTAATATTTCTACTCCTGCTGATCCAAAAATTCAGTGATTTCCCATAGCCCATTCTCCATCACCGCGGCCTCCTTGGAAAGCTTGTCAGCAGTCTGGTTATGTTCTCTGTATATATGAGAGATGTGAAAAAAGTTAAAAGCATCCTTTATTATAAATACTTCATCAAGCAATACATTTAGAGTGTGTGAGTGACATGTGGTAACTCTATTGACCCAGTTTGTAACAATCTGAGAATCGCCAAATATGTTGATGCTGGTGCATTGGTGACTGAGTGCAAAATGTAACAGATGACGGAGAGAAATGAGCTCAGAATAATTGTTTGTGCCAGCCCCCAATCCTACTTTGATATGAAAGAAGTGCCTCGAGGATATGTGTAAAATGATACCCCCTCCGCAGCCATGTTCGTTTGTAGCCCCATCGAAGTAAGCCCATGGCGAGCCCCTGTCGATATTGGGAGGAGGGGTCGACCATCGCTGTTTTGAGGGAGGAGGATTTGGTAATTCGTTATATGCTGTGATGATGCCAGCTTCAACGAGTGGCCACCTAGCCTCCCATCCATCAAATATCATTCTATTTCTGGACTTCCAAATAGACCAGTTAACAATGATAGGGAGGTTTACAATTTTCGAGCCACAGTGTTTGTTCCCCCAATCTATCCAAGCGCTGATAAGGTCTGTACCAGGCCAGTCTCCCGTGTACTGTATGTGAAATTTGATATTATGCCATATTTGTATAACAATGGGGCATCTTAAGAATAAGTGTTCAGTGGTCTCTGTGTCTGCTTTGCACAGCACACAACGCGAGGGTCCCGATACTGCCCTACGCTTGAGGTATTCATCAGTGGGAATGCGATTGCGGAGGACACACCAAGAAAATAATTTGGACCTGGGCGATGCAGTTAACTTCCATATCTGGTGCCACCATCCGTCAAGCACTTCCGGCTTTCTGTGGTTAATGATGAGTTTATATCCTTCACGAGGAGAGTAAATCCCACTATCAGCAATCTGCCAGATGAGTTCATCCGGCCCTTCCACAATTCTGATATGGGATTCTGAGAGGGCATCGCAATATTCTTTCCAGGGTTCGTGCCATCTGATCGGGATATCTAATTGAGTGCCAGATTTCCAAGCCTGATGTAGTATGTCAGAGCCCTCAGGATCAGCAATCTGTGCAAGTACCCTGATGCCACGGGAGTTTAGGAGGGAAACCAGATCTGGTGGAAGCCCGTGTCTACCTCCGCATCCACTCCATGGGTCCATACCTATGCGAGCTCTATTTCCACTTCTGATGCGCCACACGATATTGCTTCTGAGGAGGGGGAGGGAGTGTAGGAGGGCTTTCCATATGGAAGAGATGCCCGTTCTGTTCCAGTTTGGAAGTCTAGCCCAATCGATGATATCGAGAGGCCAGATGTACTTATGGTATGCTATGTCAGTCCATAGACTGTGGGAAGTCAGCAGCGCCCAACCCATCTTTGCAGCAAGAGCTTTTGCAAAGGATGCCAGGTCCTTTAATCCCCATCCCCCCCATTTCTTGGGGAGAGCAATCTTGCTCCAGGAGATCCAAGCAAAGGTGCGCTTCTCTTCCTTTCCAGCCCACAAGTATCTGTTGCATAGTCTCTGAATCTTTGAGAGGATGTTCCTGGGGATCCATGCTAATGCCATCCAAAAAACAGGGGTCGCTTCCGGCACTGATTTGATCAGAGTTAACCTTCCCGCTCTGGAGAGGTATCTGAAGTACCAACATGATATTTTCTTTTCAATCTTGGTGACAAGCCACACCCAGTCAGCTACTTTTTGATTTGTAGGCTTTAGCCAATATCCAAGGTATTTAAGACCTCGGTCCAGAGGTTGAGTGATAAATGGAAAAGCCTGCATAGCCGAATATGATTCAGCTACAGAAGTACCTACCAAAGTGATGGAGGACTTCTCCTGATTTACCACCATTCCCGTGGCATGAGTAAATAGTTTAAGGATTCTGTTGAAGGATGAGGTGTCCCGGATACTTCCATCAAGGAGAATAAGGACATCGTCCACGAACAGAAGGTGAGTTAGGAAACATGCTTCTGAGATCTTTAAGCCTCGGATAGTTCCCTCCCTTTTTGCAGAAATGATGAGTCGACTGAGCGCTTCTGTTACCAATAGGAACAAGAGGGGGGAAAGGGGGCATCCCTGACGGAGTCCCCTTTCTGAATGGAAGAAATGGGATGCAGCGCCGTTAATCAGAATACTATAAGTTGGTGAAGTAATGCATGCCATAATCCAAGTGATAAGCTGATGCGGGAAGCCCAGATGGATGAGAATCATCTTGATGTAAAGCCAGCTGACTCTATCAAAAACCTTAGAGAGATCAATTTTGAGAAGAATGCTCTTGAGGTGCTTAGTCCAAATAGAGTGAATGGCTTCCTGTGCAGAGCCAATGGCTTCATGAATCTGCCTATTTTCCAAGAATGTGAATTGCTGTGGAGCGATGTGTTTGGATAAGATGGGTCTGATCCTATTTGCAATGATCTTGGATATGATCTTATAGAGAACATTGCATAGCGAAATGGGACGAAAATCAGCGAAGGATGATGGAGAGTCTGATTTAGGTATGAGAGCAATGAAGGTGGTATTAATAGCATGATAGATCTGACCAGAGGTTCTGCTCTCTTCCACCACCTTCAAGATGTCTTCTCCAATGATGTCATAAAAGGCCAGATAGAATTCAATGGTCCATCCATCGGGGCCAGGACTCTTTTCCATCTGAAACCATTTTATGGTGTTCTCCAATTCATTCATGGTGACCGGTGCATTAAGATCCTCCAAGTCTTCATTGTTAACAAACCTCGGGAAATGGGATGCTACGCGGATGATCTCAGCAAGGTTGGTTCCCTCAGGGTATTTGAAGATACCCTTGAAATAGGAAGTGCCTAGACTGGAGAGCTTGTTGAAGGAGTCTACCTGACCCCCATTAGGATAGGGTAGGTTCCAAATGGTATTTGCCACTCTCCTCCCATTTGCAAAATTATGAAAAAATCTGGAGTTTTCATCCCCTGCCTTGAGCTAAGTAGCTCTACTTCTCAACCTGATCGATTCCTCTCTGAGCTTGAGTATACTGTGCTTCTGATTCTCTAGTTCGACCAGCCTGTGTTTGCTTTCCACAGAGATAAAGCCCAGGTTTTGTTCATCCAGCAGAGCGTGAATGTCTGCTTCTATCGAGATGAGCAGTTCATCTTCCTTGGCTTTTTTCATCTTTGCCCATTCAATCACAATATGTTTAAGTTCCGTCAGATTTTTGACGAAACCCCTAGCCAAAGAGGGTTCCCTGCTAATAGGGTGAGCTGCCCAAAAGTCCGTGACCAGTTTAGAGAAACCAGGGTCCTGCAACCATAGATGGTTGAATTTGAAAGGGGCTTTTGGTTTTGGGTGAGGACCCATAATTTCCATCAAGATGGGAGAGTGATCCGAAATTCCCCCAGTACTCACCCACTGCTTATAATGATGGAGATGGCGAAGCAGCGGTCCTTTGATCAAAAAACGATCAAGTCTACGAGCCAAAGCTGCTGGCCCGATCCTTCGATTTCTCCATGTGGGAAGAGGGTGATTCATGGGGATGTCGATGAGATCATGTTGATCGAGCAGGTTCCTCATGAAGTCTGATATGGGGTCTGCTTGTGCAGATGAGCCCCATGATTCACCATATCCCAAGGAGAAATTTAGGTCGCCTCCAATGATCAGGTTATCCTCTTGCATCAATGATCGATCAAGGAGGGTGCGCCAAAATCCTTCTCTCTGTTGACAGGGTCCATAGATATTGATGATACGCAGTGACAACCCAAGGTCTTTGGAAAAAATGTCAGCACCCAAATATCCTGGCCCTCCCCATGAAGAGTCCAGTCTGATGGAGTAAGGATTGAGGCCAATGGCCATTCCACCCGAACGGCCCATAGAATCCAGCCCAATGTACTACCACTTTGGCGCAATCGATTTTAGGGCAAGAGATATAGATTCTGCAGAACCCAAAGTCTCTTGAAGGAAGATGATGTCTGGTAATTCGACCTGAAAAAGTCGTTTTAGGGCTAGTTTTTTGGGGGAGCTAGCTAAACCCCTGCAGTTAAAGGATAGGCACTTCATGGGGGACCCCGCTGTGGGGGGTTTGTAGCTCTAAGGGCCCCGACAATGGTGGATTGACGTCCCGAAGCAACTTCAGCCCCAGCACGCCGAATGGCTTTGTTCAAATTTGATTTTCGTCCCCTGGATGAGGTGTGACCAGGATCAGGGGGAATAATGCTCAGCCCCGAGGGACCATCAGAGACAGATTGTGAGGGTCGGGGTCGGAGAGAATAATGGTGAGGCGGTTTTGATTCAGGGAGAGGCACAATAGGGTGAGATGGGGACGAGGAAAGATCAAGGGTAAGGGAAGGAGGGCTTGTAGCAGTAGTAGGAGGGGGCGGCGGGATTGAGCACTGAGCCTTTGATACAGAGATAGAGTTAATGCATTCAGATGATAGGGAAAGAGTATGAGATGAAGGAGATAGATCAGTACCCGATTTCTGAATTGCTGCAGCTGCTGCCCTTGTCCTTGTCATGGGAGGAGTGGATGTGCCCTCAGTAGTAGACGGAGGATGATGAAGCGCTCCATGTGGAGTCGATGAAACCATCTGAGGCGGGGAGATCTGAGGCGCAGTTCTTCGAGGAACGATAGGAGTATATTTAGGAGGGCTGTTCTCGCGCTTATTGAGAGGGCAATCCTTATAGAGATGCCCTACCTGGTGACACCGGTTGCACCGAAATGGAACACCCTCATAATCCAGTATCTGAATGCGCTTGTGCCTTCCCCATTGCAGGGTGATGTCCTCCTCTAATCCTTCCCTGGTGTCAAGATGTACCAGGATGCGCGCCATGGTTCTTCTCCGAGTATCTACATAAGAGCGATCGTGATCCAAGTATGTCCCCAGAGCGTTTCCAATTTTGATGAAGGCCTCCTCATTCCAATATTGCCGGGGGAGTCCAGGTAATCTTACCCACAGAGGTCCAGCAGCGATCTGCTCCCTTTCAGGATCAAATAAAGGGGTCCATCGCTTCAAGAGTACGGGAGCTGTCTCAATGTGCCAATAGTTCTCAAGTACAATGTTCGTATGATCTACCTTAGCGAATTGGAGGGTGAACCATCCCCGGGGGAGTACCTCAACCTCAGGGAGCTGAGGGAGCAAGGAGCCCCAGATTTCCTTAACCCATCGAAGCAAGCGGTCCACCAAGAATGTGCGTCCTCGCACGTGACCCACCAAGACGGTGCAAGCGAGCGCCATAGTTTCCTCGAAACTTGTCGAATTCCCGAAAGTGACTGTGGTTTCCTTCCTGATAGCCCTAACGCATCTTGCCTTCTGCTTCTTTGTTCTCGGGGCGGATGGATGATCTGAAAGAGGGTTTGAATTGCCCGCCGAGGAAGGCCCTGGAGCACATGAATTTACCACGGGAGTACCGAAACATCCTGAGGGCTTGGGCCCTTTTGACGCGGAGGGGGTAGCCGGGTTCGACTGCGGGGGCACATGAACCCTAGGTTCCGAGAGCGAGGAAGGTAAAACAATCGGTGTGGGAGGGATATCTTCGAGAGTCAGAGCCTCGGGGTATGAAGATGCAAGCAAGAAGGCGGTCCCGGGAGATAACGGCGGAGCCTCGAGACCCTGTTCCGGCGAGGCAATAGACGTCAGGTTAACCCTAGTCAGAAGGTCATTTGCAGGATTAGATGCGAAAACCGAAGATGTGAAAATGGGTTCGGTGAACACCGACTGTCCAGATAGCGGATCCTCGGAATAGTCCACGAGGTCCGTTACCGGAAAGTCCTCCATGCCGTCCGAGTTCATAACTGCTCCCGTCGCCGTCGTGCTGTCGCCTGTTCCAAAAAACCCTAACGCCCGACAGAACTGCCGTTCCCTGTGGTCCTGCGGCCGTGCTGAGATGTCTTCAACCGAAACCGTCGCGGTCTTCTGCGGAGCGCGGTTTCAGAGCCATTTTTCCCCCTCCTATATACATATATATATATATATATATATATATATATATATATATATATATATATATATATGTTAAATCATGAAGTTATGTTGGCAAAAAAAAAATTATATATAAATTTTAATGATATATTATAAAATTGTAAATGTTTAAAAATTGTCATTTGAAATTTATATTATATGGTTATAATGTGTGGTTAAACATATTTCTATAAACGGTTAATAAAATACAATATTGTCATTTTTTTAAGTAATTTGACAAATCATAGGAATATTGTCTCAATTTACTAAGTGAAGCATTTGACATTTTTCAAAATGAGTTCTTCTTAGCAACAATTTTTCGTTTCTTCAAGAGACTATATAAATCCTAAACTAAAAGTGATTTCTACAACAAATATCAAGTTATATTTTTTTTCATACATCTCATTCACCAAACATTTGAATTAAAATCCAATGCCAACTAAAAGGGATTGTGAGAACAGAAGGAAAGAGAAAAATGATTTAAAAAGAATAGATGTTAAGAATAAAATTAGAGGAATTGGAGAGTAAATTGTCAATATATACCTATTTCCCAAGTAATCTAGTCCCACAAGCAATAATTTCTTTTCACTCTCCCCCCAACACATATTTCAGAAATGAAAAAACTTAAAACCATTTCAGCATAGAATTGAAGTGTGTGTGATAAAGTGGATCTATTGTTAGATATAACCCCAAAATTTTACTAGTGAATCTAGGTTTGAAGCTTTGTTTGGTTTCACAACTAGTCATATTTACCAAGTGAAGCATTTCAATGCCTTTTTCAAATTTACTTCTTCTTAGCAACAATTTTTTATTTCTTCAAAAGACTATATAAATCCCAAACTAAAAGTGATCCCTAATGTAACAAGGATGGTATTATATTTGTGTTCATATATCTCATTTACCAAACATTTCAATTATTTAAATCCAATATCAATAATTTAAATCTACTCATTTGTATAATACCTTACAAGGTTGTTGAACTAAAGACTAATAGAAATTAAGTTTAAATTCTGATATAGGAAACTTCTAAATACATATTTAAGAGGGAATTATTACTTAAAGAAAATAATGGTATGGTGAATATTTTGAATTTGAGAGGATAAGAGATTCTTGAAAAATCAAGCTAGGTATTCCCAAATTGAAGGGCCAAATTTATTGAGAGAAAACAAAATCTATATCTATACATTTATACACATTTAATCAACTATAAGATAAATTGTGACCAAGAACCCATACAATACATAAATACACACTTTGTGATACCATAAGGAACATATTCAACTAGTTTTAAGTATGTTAATTGAAAACCTACTATACAAAATCAAATTATTTGGAAAAGATTTTCTTCGTTATAAGCAACATATCATTTAGCGTTTTAAAATGTGTAACTAAAATTACCATAAAACAATGGTAAGAAAAACTTTCTTAAAGTAAGAACTTATCATAACTAAGGAAGAACTTACAATAACTACATAGAATGTCACAATTCCAAATAAAAAGTGGAAGAAATGTGGGATGAGAAGTATGAGAAGGAAAATGAAATTGTTGATAAGGAAACTATTGTAGTGGCTGCAAAACCCTCCAAATTTTTGACTTGCACTCAAATTTTGATGCCTTCCTTGGTTTTTCCTTGATGGTTGCAAACATTCAAGCTCATTCCTTGAGCTCCTTCAAAGTCTTTTCACCCTTTTGATTGCTTAACCAACTATCGCCTTTTGGCATGTTGACTGCTTTGTCATGCTTGCAGTATTGTTCTGGTGATTTTAAAATTTTGCCTTGTGTGTGTGGGTTATCTTAGCTTTGCAAACACTTGTCGCACTCACACACACAAAGTTGTAAGCATTTTTGCCCAAGTGTCGTCACAGTCGTCCAAATGTCTATCCCAAGTGTCGCACTTATCATTTTCATCTCTAGATAGTCCCACAGAGGGTCATGGTTTTCTATGTTGTCTCGATGGCCAATGTTGTCATGTTGTCGAAGTATGCTAAGTGTGTGATCACAATGTCGAGTCAGGGAGTTACAACCAGTTGTTCTGACCCAGCATCATCCTCTCAGCAAGGAAGCCCCTTTTCACCTCATACAAAGCTTAGATCACCCAACAATCTGATGTTGTCTCAAGAAACCAACAACAATTCCTTACAATATGTAAAATTCTAGCCTCTGGACCTCTGGGATGAGGGATCCATATATAGATATCTGTAAGGGAGATGAGTCAGCTTGTGATTTGATTAGTGTCTTCCCTCTGATAGTTCTTGCTTCCACTTGGAGATTGATGATCTCTTACTCATCCTTGGTCGAATTCAGAGAGGCAAGTGTCACAGGAGAAGTTTCTGGAAGTTTCCATGCCTCTCCACCTCGCGGAATGACACTGCCATTTGTCACTTCTCGCCCATCGCACCCCATAGAAGGGCTTTTTGAAATGCAACGCACCCACACAGTGTATTTAGGTGAGATGCAATGCACTTTGCCTATGGAGCAGCTGAAATGATACTGTTTTGACCAGTTCTAAGCAGTTTTTCATGGAGAACTTCTGGGAGAAGCTGTAATCAGTTGACCATGTTCCTTTAGGGGTTAGAACAACACTTTTAGGGACTTAGGAGCCCTTGGTTTATGGACATTTCATGCTTGGGGTTGTAGTGCCCAAAAATGTCTATAACAGTTGCACCCTAAAACATGAGGTCGTTAATCTTTTGATGTCGGGTGAAATGCTTTATTATGAGTATTCTAAGTTCTTTCAAGCTGGGAGGAGACCTGTAATAAAATACAATCCAATACATTATCTTCATAATATTTTCATGATCTAGCTGAGGCGGGCATTCCCATGCTCAGCTTTATAAATTCATTTCCATGTACATAGGACAGACAATCGTCTGAGTGTAGACTGATGATTCTGGTAGAGTCATCATCCCTTTGATTGGATGATTATCTGTGCATCAATGATGTACATTTGATGTCTTTACTTCCCTGAATATATATCGCAGCCCGGATGGATGAAACTAGATCCAGGGTCTTCAATCTCGTTCGATCTACACTCGAAGTACAAGTCTATCATTGTGAGAGATGTTCTGGAGTTGAACATGGAAAGACATCGCCTGATTACCAACCAATGATGTAAGTTGTTAACAGGTGCAAGAGGAATCATCGATAATGATAATGACCCTCAAGGTACTGCAGTACAATTCACGTGGTGTGAATAAAGGACTTGGCGTTGAACACCATGCAAAATCTTTCGGTCGAAGGTCATTGATGTAAACCTGTCGCCGGAAGTGAGAAACTTGCCATTGAGGCATGCAAGCTTCAAAGTACTGAATGGGGTGTTCCTAGATCGACTTCTTGGATAATGAGCTAATGTCGACAAGAAGTGATCCGTCACAGGAGGGCCTTAATGAATCCCACATCAATGACACGGAACGGAGAAAATGATTTTAATGGAGGTGAAAACAATCTAATGACATAAGGTTCAGGGTGGCGGTCATGAAAGAATGGAGTGTAAATGTATTGTAGCGAGTGAGACACAGGTGAATTCTCTGAATGACTTCTCTTGAACATATCGCCGACACTGACGTGATGGACTGGTAGCATTAACCCCAAATTTCGATGGTGTGATGGGACCATGGTGATTGATCGGTGAATGAAACAACCCAACCCGACTTGGATGCGGAGTGAAAGTGTCATGTTCAAGAGCAACTTGCTACTAGCAAAGTTTCTTCAAGTTTTCTTCCAAATTTTTCCCCAGTCATTGCTGACCAGTACCTCTTTATTTTTGTCAAGCTTGAGGAGGATAACATATGCTTGTTCTATAATTTTCCCTTTGAGCAAACCCATCGCTATGTTTTAACGAGCCTAGCGATAGTGAAACTCGTTCTTGTCTGCTATGGACGAGTTTGTCGCTATTAAGTTTTAACGAGTTTAACAACAAAGATAACTCGGTCCTTTTCAATTTTAGAGAGTCTGAAAAGGAACATAAAGGAAACTCCAAAATTCCTTTTTCGTCATCTAATCCCTTAAGTCCGAAAATGTATAAAACAATACAGAAGGGATGAATTTTCGATACTTTTAATGAGCCGAACAAAACAAGTGCTCGATATTTTTGTGTAATAATCCCTCAGGTCCAAAAAGATTAAAATCTAAAGGAGGGATAGCACTTCTAGTCCCTTTAACGAGCTGGAGAGGCTAATGGCTCGACCATCTTTTCATATTTTACGAGTCAGTTGAAAAGAGCTTAAAGGAGACTCGTCTTTTGAGGAACGAGTGATAAAATTGGGTAGTAGCTGATTCCAGGTACAGTTTGGAATTTTCCAATCACGGCAGTGTTACAAGGATGGCTAGCGAGATCACTCTCCGCAGCCGTTCCTCAAAAGGGGTAAACAATCAAATGAAGGTGAATGATCGGCCAATACAAAGTGGAGGTGATGATGAGAACACGACCAAGGCTTTTAAAGGCTGAAGTACTACATTCACGATGGTTATTTACCGGGAAATAGTTCATTTTTTAATGAGCTTAAACGCGGGGGGAAACATTTGCTCATGGCTTATGTTTATTTTTTAACGAGCTTGAACTATGCGCTAAAACTGCTCGATGCAGGTTTATTTTTTAACGAGCTTTAACCCTGTGGTAACACTGCTCATGGCAGGTTTATTTTTTAACGAGCTTGAACCTTGCAGTAACACTGCTCTTGATAAGTTTGCATGCCCCCAGCATAATAACGCAAATCGAGGTGCATGCCCCCCAAGCTTCATTGCATTCAACTCGGTGGTTGGAATGAAGGTTTACCTTTAAGATTTGGAAAGGGGATTTGTTTCATTTTTTAATGAGGTTGACATAGTAAAATAACTATCCTCATGACTCCTTATTTCATTTTTTAACGAGGTCGACACAAGATAAGAACCGTCCTCGGAATCCACCATATTTGCAGTTATTTGATAGAAAATCAAAAACTGATGGATGATTAAGGTTGCTGGAATAATCTTCGTGGTAATCCGGAAGATGGGAGCAATGGTGGTAATCTTCCCATGGTGCCTCTCCTATCATAATTGTTTGAATGATTCCTTTGTCTGTAGAATGTACATGCAACCAAGGATCTGAAGAGGTGCCATATTCCTTAGACCTATCTATCCAAACACTCGATGAGTGTTGATTTGGGTTTACCCCCCAAGCCAAGAAAATTGATTGCTACAATATTTCTAAAATGGCGATGATCCATGCTGACAAAATGTTTAGGAATCTTTTGAATCCATTAGATATAGAAGATTTCATATTGTAGGTTTCCATTGTGGCCACTTCCACCAGATTACTTGGAGGCGGTATGGAAAAAGTACCCATTAAGGCAGGGTCTTTTAGGATACTTACTCCAATATTTTGAAGCGAATGATTGCTTCCATGGATCATTGGAATGCTTCCCATAACTTGTGAACTGTTGGGGAGAAATGTTTGTTGGTCGACGATCATAATTCCTCCTTGGAAGGGAAATGCAATCTTCCTGAAGTAGGTCGACACAACTGTGGCCATGGCATATATCCAAGGCCTTCCCAGTAGGATGTTGTAATCGAGGTTTCCGTCGATTACTTCAACATATATTTCTACTGTTTTTCCCCCTAGTTCAACTTGCAAGTTACTTAAAATCCCGTATGGAGTGTATGATCATCCATCAAATGCTTTTAACATTGTTGATGATCGCGACAAGGGTGGTGAGCCTAAATTTTTCCAGCAACTCATCGGCATAATACATGTAGATGCCCCCTCAACAATAATTGTTCGATGAACAGTTTTGTTGAGGGCTTTCACTTGAATAAGGAAAGCTAGTTGAGCTGGTAACTGAGGGTCATATCCTTTGTGATTAAAGGATACAAGATTGGAATCTGTTGGGTCAATCCCACCTATTACTGATAATAGATCCTGCTTTTGGGAGAGGAAATTTTGCGTTACATCAAGTGTCGGCATAACGGACGGCGATTGGGTTAGGTCCTCTACTATATTGTAATTCTGTGCTACTTTGGCACAAGGATTAAATGTCGATTTGTGTACTACTCCTTTTGGCGGCTTTATCATTGGTTCAGGAATGATGGGTGGCACAACTTCGGTCAAAGTTGTTGTCGAACTGCTAGGTTGTTCATTAGCCTTGTTATTCGACAGTTGTGGATTCTCGTAATCTTTATTCCTTGTCAAAGCATCATTTTGTTGCTTTGAGATAGACAACATAAGCACTTGGGATCGGGAAGCATTTTGATTAACAACCAGTTTGGTTCCTGGGTTTGGAAATGGATCAGTCAATACTGCTGAGGTTTTTGAACTCTTAAAGAGTTTCTTAACTTCAACTTTATGTGGACAATCTCTCGTTCGATGATCCTCATCGCATATATGACACCCTGCAGGGGGTTTCCTTTGCCCAGAAGGGTTTGCAGAAGGTTTTTCAGGAGATGACTCATCCTGCTTCTTTTTTCTCCCTTTCTTTTTCTTCTTTCCCCCTGGTTGCTTCAGTTGTTTGCCCTTGTCAGTCGACACGGCATTTACTTCTGAGGCAAGAAGTTCCTCTTTTGCATTTTGACTGGAAATCTTACGGGCCTTTTTAGATGTAGCCTTTGTCGATTTCGTGTCTATTGCACCAATCACGCCATCGCCGGCATGAGAGTCATTATTTGGTTTAGGAGGAGGAGGAATTGAGAATTTTGGTCTAGGAGCGTCAGGTATTTTATCGTAGAGCGTGTCGGACTGAGTGTAAATCAAGTCCAAATATTGCGCATGAGTGATAACCTGCTCTTCGGTGACGACTCCCCCTTTTGCCACATCTTCCGTGATGGAAGGCAGTAATGACTTAATAAACCATTCATCTAAAAGCTGATCGGGAACATACGTTTTCACCATTCTATGACGACGTCGCCACTCATGTATATGATCAGATATGTGAGTGGCCGTCATTTGTTTGAAGTTGGTAAGAAGTTCCGTTCCCGTTTTGTACCTTATTGGTAATTGAAAATGGGTTAAATAGGTTATGGCTAGGGTACTGAAGTTGTCAAATGAAGCTCTAGGAAATTCGATATACCATTTTGCTGCCGGACCAGTTAACGTCCTCTGAAAAAGGCGAAGCCTAATCGAATCATCGTTTAGGGTGTTTGATGAACACCACAAGTGAAAGGTCATCACATGATTCGACGGATCTTCACTCGGATTTCCATTAAATTTAGGAATATCTGATGGAAGTTTATGCGGAATCGCTGGCCACCAAGGGGCGTAAGCAATTGGATCGTTTGTTAACTGATTTAAATCAGGTAACTCTAAAGTCACCACGAAGGGTAATTGTTGATTCAGGTTAGGTGAATCATACCCAAGATAAGATGGGATTGCCTGAGCAGTTGGTCTTTGCATACCAACATAATGCATTTGATGCTGGTAACTTTGGTAAGGTTGGTGGGAATGACCATTGTAAAATGGTTGATTTTGACCGTTTTGAATATACGGTTGCCCACTATTCGCAAAGATTTGTTGCTTATAACCTTGGTATACTTGTTGGAACTGTGGTTGTTGGTATTGCACTAGCCATGGTTGTGAAGCCATGCGCTGTTGCCCGATACTAACGTTTTGACCAAGATGAGGGGTAATTGTACCCGTTTGAACCTGTGTCATTCCACCTGTCGGCGATTATGGTTGAGTTGCAGGGTCAAGGGGCTGTTGCATTACAACCTGAGAAACCTGAGGTCGGCATACAACAGGCAATGCTTGAACTTGCGACACCGTCACAATAGCTGGCGTAGTTGGTATACTTGACATAGGTAATCATTGTTGCATCGAATATACAACTCTTGGTTGTTGAGGTAGTATCGGTACCCAACCGCTTGACGTAATTCCAGCATAACCTGAATTTTTTTGTGAACTCCCATATGGCTGTCCTCCCGGAGGAGATAATGAAAGGGTATACTACCCCCCATACGGTGGCAATCCAGTACTTAAGGGAATGGCTTGCCCTTGAGGGCCGGACTGCCCAAATTGACCTCCAAATGGATCAATTTGTTGAGACTCAACATAAGAGTTTCCGGATATTATTCTGGATGAACAAACTGGAACAGACCATACCGTTGAAATGGCCCCTGGGTGGGCTCCTTCTAGTGATTGAGAGCTAGTTGGGACAGATGGTATACCGGCAAACATTGTTGGAGTGATAGCAGGAAGTTCTACCATCGCTGTGTCAGGCGACACAGTCCTAGATGTTGACGGTTGTTCAGACATTTCTAGTCTATCCAAAAGATTACCTAGTGATTATACAGGAGCTTCCGCTAGTGGTAGACTAATTTCTGATGAAGAAGGATACAGAGTGATCCTGACTCCAAAATACGATGGAGTTACTAGATTGAGGATCTTCCACAATCTCTTCTATAGCAATCAGACCAGGTGGAAGGGGTAGACCGTCAGGTCCGTAGAATATTTCTAGTGCCGAAGAAGGTATGGAATCTGCAGCAACAGATGTTTGGGGAGCAACACTCTCCGAACCGGTTGTAGATGAAACTGGTTCAGTGATACAAGTGTTCACCCTCAGACTAGGATCAATACTACCATCCTTCTGTGGCTGTTGAACTTCTTCTGTAAAGGCAGGGATACCAGAAATGTTTGGAGTAACCAGAGTCTCTGATGTTGTTGGAACACTTGTTCTAACTTTACCAGGAGATTTGGAACCGGTTAAACGAGTTCGCTTTGTCCGTACTTGTTTTGATTCCGGAGACAAAGACGGTTGACTCGTAAACCTCCGCGAACGACGGGGTTTCAATTGACTTTCTTCCACGATTGCGGATTACTTGATCAACTAAAAATCAAGGGGAAGTATGTTTCTGAATTAGATGAATTTTAGACGCTTTGACACAACTTGGTTTTTCAATTTTTAAGAGTCGAGAAAAAACAAAATATGACTCTAGTCGCCTTCAATTTTTAATGAGCCTGAAGTGACAAGTGCTCAGATGGACCTTTTTCGTTAAGGAGTCTGAAAAGGAATGAAAGGGACTGCTCTGGAAATCTAGGTAGAGGGATTACCAAACCAATCGCAAAACTGTAGAATACTTTTTACGGTACGACAGTCAATCTTCCCGAATGCTGTGTTCAGTGCATTGCGATCTATAGGGCGGCAGACACGGCTTCCTATGGATAAAGGATTAAGCCTATTGCAGTCTCCCAAAATATACTCAACGGTACATGGGAGCACAAGTCCGTATTAGCACTTATCGTCTCAAAGTGGAGGAATCACCCAACCATCAGTGAGAACAACAGTTACCAGGCTTTACGACGCTAGAATACGTCTCTAGCCTAGACTTATAAATGTTGTGCGTTAGGTTCCAAAGCGTTGTTAGATTCATTGAATTTATTTTATAGTTGATCTTGTTTAAGAAATTTGCCTTTCAGGTTCACCGCGAGATGTAGATGTATAATTCCTAAAATGCAATCTAATATGATAAACAGTCTTTTATCTTCTTTGTGCAATGAAAATCCTAGCTACTAAGGAAAGAGAAACAATATTCTTTCACAAAGAGCAAAGGGCACACACTAAATGCACAGTCCTAAATCAAACCAATCAAACAGTCTAAATGCAAATGCACATGCATGTATTTGTTTTCGACTTTCTTAGTATGTGAATGGTAAAAAAAGAAAGCTAATGCACAAATCTAAATTACTTTTCAAGCGACAATTACTAACAAGTTTCTTTTCGAAATCAGAAATGGAGACAATCACAACACTTTAAGATTTGGAAATGAATACTTGCTTTCGACACTAGAAAAATTACAAATTCAGACCAAATACAATAGTAATAGGATAATCGACTATCTACAGCAACCAAACTCTTTCCTATGACTGAAAACGACACTTGCGACACTTTCAAATCAAAGGACGACAGTACGATTACGTTACTTTTTGAAAAGGAGAACTGAAAATGACTCAACAAATACACAAAAAAATTACAGTTCTTTTGTACAACAGAGGCAGAATAACAGCAAGGAAAAGGGGTTTCAAACAGAGATATACTTATTACAGGCAGCAAAATTCATGAATAGAACTGGAAAGAATGAATCACAGAAATCAAAACTGAACAATGCCTAGTCTGATCAGTGCACCTGTAACACAGGGAATTTGAAATGCAGCGCACCTACTACACTCGGGAAGTGCGCTGAATTTCATATTCACAGAACAGTACCTGAGCTGGACCAGAGACGAGACTTTGCTTGGGTTCCGGGTCATAGTTTGCAATTCATTTCATGGGTTTTGGCTGAGCAAATGGTAATCGCTAATGCAACAATCAAGGGTAGATCTAAGGAAGTTCTGAGAGCTACCACAAGGGGCAATCAGAGAGTTTGTGAATCAGTTGTTTAAGTTATAAACAAATCCCGGAGATTGACTGAAGCGACATTTATCTACTTTGCATTTGCATAGCAAATGCAGTTCGAAAGCTACCTGGCTCGACTTCAGGCTCCGTCTAAAAGTTTATAAAATAGAGAACAAGGAAGATAAACAAACAAACTAATTCGTCCCCAACGGAGTCGCCATTTTGTTACAGGGAAAAGTGTCTACACAGAACTGCTTATCCCACTAAGGTGTGGTAGCTACCTTAGAAACAAACAAAGTAAAGCTACTTTCGTTTTTCCTTTATGAAATATAGATGAGAGAAGAACAAAGAAGACCAACCTCTGTCTTGTGCTAATCTCCTACTGCGATTCCTCTCTCTCTTGATAGTCTTTCGCTACTTGCTCCCTTGTATGCCCATCTTCACAGAGTACCTGTAAGATCACAGTAGCATAGCACTATACAAGAACATGGATCTATAATCATAAAAAATCTAGGATCAGATGTAAATTGACCATACAAATGCATAAAATCTAAATGACACAAGAGTATGGAGGAAAACTTGAATAGCTTTTATTGATAAACAAGAAAGAGCCAAGGGAGTTACAACCAGTTGTTCTGACCCAGCATCATCCTCTCAGCAAGGAAGCCCCTTTTCACCTCATACAAAGCTTAGATCACCCAACAATCTGATGTTGTCTCAAGAAACCAACAGCAATTCCTTACAATATGCAAAATTCCAACCTCTGGATCTCTGGGATGAGGGATCCATATATAGATATCTGTAAGGGAGATGAGTCAGCTTGTGATTTGATTAGTGTCTTCCCTCTGATAGTTCTTGCTTCCACTTGGAGATTGATGATCTCATACTCATCCTTGGTCGAATTCAGAGAGGCAAGTGTCACAGGAGAAGTTTCTGGAAGTTTCCATGCCTCTCCACCTCGCGGAATGGCGCTGCCATTTGTCACTTCTCACGCATCGCACCCCATAGAAGGGCATTTTGAAATGCAATGCACCCACACAGTGTATTTAGGTGAGATGAAACGCACATTGCCTATGGAGCAACTGAAATGATCATGTTTTGACTAGTTCTGAGCAATTTTTCATGGAGAACTTCTGGGAGAAGCTGTAATCAGTTGACCTTGTTCCTTTAGGGGTTAGAACAACACTTTCAGGGACTTAGGAGCCCTTGGTTTGTGGACATTTCATGCTTGGGGTTGTAGTGCCCAAAAATTTCTATAACAATTACTGGTGGTTTCTCTCACACTTGTTAACAGTTCACATCATTGACTGGTAATCAAGTGGTTTCTACCATGTTCGACTTCGACACATTCATTCACATGGATAGAATCGTACTAGTTTGGGAAGCAAAAATCATGACCCTGGATCTAGTTTCTACGATCCAAGATGTGAGGAATTTTTTTATTCATTATACAATGGACTATTCATAAGCAGATGGATGCACCCATACTGTGTCTACACATGTCTATACTCTTGATGTATTACAAAATCATTCCTGTATCAGAACAGTTTAGTCAGTTTTCTAGTCAGTTTTGATCTAAGTATGGGGATGCCTACCTCAGTGATGATATGTCTACATATATATATATATATATATATATATATATATATATATATATATATAGATATATAGATATATATATATATATATATATATATTGCATTGAATGTTTTTACAGGTTCCGATTGGGGTGTCCACAGGATGATCCTTGAAATTATAAAGTACTTCACTCTTCATAAATGACAGACTCTATCTTCACATATTACAAACTTCGCACTTTAAGGGGCAATCTGTTGCACTAAAAATTGTCACCTTAACATTCTGCTATCTGTGTGAGTTCATTACCACTCATACTTTCCCCCTATGCAAGTCTGAAGCATCAGTTCCTCATATAAAGCCTTGAAAGTAAGAGAAAAGCCCTCAAAGTCTTTAAAACTCTGGTTCCACACTTTCTTTTTGTATTACCTCTAGTCCCGCACCTAATAGTCAAGTCTCCTGCGCACCTGACCGCACTATATTTGTGTTAAAGGTGTGGACCCTTGTAAAAGTTAAAAAGGCGCGAGTATATTCTAAAAAACTCACTTTCAGTCATTTCTAGAAGCTTCTGGAAGGAATCTTGAGGTGGCAAGTTCGCTCTCTTAAGGTTCGTGCATTCCATACCTTAAGGAGCTAACCCCTTGATGTGAGGAGCTTATCCCTTTAAAGGAGGATTCTATCCCTTCATAGGTGGACCTATAAGCTCCTCCTCTACACTATAAAAAGAAGCATTGGGCTACTTACTAGGGAGGTTAGAAGCTGAATATTTTTGAGGTGAAATGTTGTTGGAACTTAGTCTTCTTTAGTTGAGTTTTTATGAGCAGAGATTACATACCTCTAAGATCTCATTTGGAAGAGTGCAAGGCTTGTCAAAGTAAAGGAAATTCCTGTTTCGGACCCCAGGAAGAGCTTGTTCAACATCAAGGCTGAAAAGGTTGTAAGGTTCTTCTACTTCAAAGTTAATACAAATAAATTTGTTGTTCTCAATAAGCTGTTAATTCATGGTTTATTTTATGGATTCCTTGATCACCATAATAGGCATGCTTGTTAGACTCTCTCATAAAACAATAATAAATCCAAACATAAATTGATTAATTAAATATTCCAAGTTAGGAATTTGTGCCTAACTCTTGGGTTGTTCCTCTAAGATAGGAGTTAGTTTAGGTAACTCCTATATTGGTGTGTCTGGTGAGAAATTATCTCAACCAAAGGAGAAATTATCTCAACCAAAGATGTCCAAGATAGCATGCACTATCTTGAGACCAAGATCTCTCATCTATTTATTTGTAACACTATTTCAATTATTTTGATGTAAGAATGAGAGAGAGAATACATGAGGCTTCAGCCTTTTTCCGTCAATATTGTGTCTCTGGTTTTTATATATGTGATTTATATATTTTTCTGAGTTAATGTCATTTTTCATCATGTGGTATCAGAGCCTGAAGAATCCTCTCCTGTGCGATATGAGAATTTGATGAGTGCATCGTATATAATTGTGTATTGTGTATGCAGTAACTAGTATGGATTTGCGCTGAGAAGCGAATAGCTCGTTGGTGCGTTGAGATACACGGCCATTGGTGGCTGGATTATGGATATCGGCATTTTGTTTGAAATTTATTGTAAAGTGATGCAGGTTGTGCCTGTCACAGAGATCTGTGTTCAAGAGACGGCGTTTAAACACTGTGGTACATTGAGATTTGTTTCAGAGGAGAACGCTCTCATTGATGTCGAGAGTGATCTGTGACGAATTGCCGACTGCGGTCACAAAATTGGAATTATTGAGGAGTCAACAGAATTGCACAGCTATTCATTAAAATCCGTATTGAGTGCCTGAGCATAATTCATTGTTGGAAGGGGCCGGATTTTCATTTTGCATGGATCGATTTGCTGGTTGATATAATCCAAGCGGGGAACACGTTAAATGCACCCTGCGTTAGATGGGACGGGGTTGCACCAAGACAGATCCGATTGTAAGGTTGTGCGTTCATATATACCTGTGGGTGTCAGAGGTTTTGAATGAATACGATGCATATATGATCGCTAGATCATTCGCAGAGTTGAGGAATGCGATCCGACTAATTTCATAATATATATGTAGCAGAGATCTGACTGATTATTTGTGTGTTGCAGGGACAAAACCTTGTTTATTTAATTATTGTTTGTAGATGAATCACTGTCATGAGTCAAACACCCATGCACTAAATCTTCTTGAATTTCTGTCAGTTAGACTCAGAGGCGATCTTTACAGCGTCTGGCTAGCACATTCGCCTGCATAACCTCCGGTGTTGGCTGGAGAAGAATATAATGCACTGGTAGATGTGGGTTCCGTGGGCCACTTGATTAAGGCGACAAGTGTAAGGTGCCACGGCCCTGCATGCAGCCCTCCGAATTCGCTCCTAAGCTCATTTATCAGCTTAACAAATTCCTCTCTGCGCTCAGGCGACGACGTTGCCCACACATAGTACATCCCCACCTCTTTCGTAACTCCTCACTCGCTACCTCAATCCAGATGCCATGCCATTATCACAGATTGATGGTAATATCTGTAATGTCGAATATTCATTCTGGTGCTAATATTCCTACCGTGAGATTTCAGCTCCAAAATACGCTCTAAGTGGCGGAAATTCCTTCAACGCAAAAATGTGAATATCAAGAAGAAATTTGAGGACGTGAAGACAAAGGAGAGCTAGCGTGGAAGAGAGCCAACCTTTCCCAAAAACAAATGCGTTGAAAATTCAGTTTCAGCCATAGTCAACTTTTTCTCCAACGAAAAGGTATACTTTATGAAAAATTTAAGGTGTCTTTTGACTTTTTAAAGTGTTTTGACTTTTAAAGAGATTCGTTCACTTGAAAAAGTGACTTTATAAAAGTTAATTCACTTTTTAAAAGGAACATCACTAAAAATTTTAATGGGAGTCTAAAAGGGATTGAAAACCAAACTATTTTTTTTGGAGACATAAGGTGTATGAATTTTATGTTTGAAGTGATAGATTTTTCAAAGGAGAGCTCATTGATGTAGAAGGTTGAGTCAGTTTTTGAAAGCATTTGCTTCCAAAATTTGCGAGTGTCAGATTCACATTGTTTGAGAAAGCTTCAATTGCAATGTTGTGAAGTTGAGCAATTATGTACTCCAAAGTTTAATAAAGACATAACTTTTTGTGGTGATTGTGTCCTAGATCCGCCCGAAATTGAATAAGGGGATCTTAGGTACACGAAGAGTGAGTTGATGATGGTGCATGCTTCATGTTTTTTTGCTTATGATTTGTGTCTAGTTTTGACACATAAATGATCTCATTTCATGCACACATAAAATACAATGCCAGCAAGCACAACACCTATATCGAAATAGTTGCAAGGAAGGATAATTAAGCTCCACACATACAACAACTCATCAAAGTTTTCAACATCGACATTCTACTTCAACAAGAAAATTCAATCAAGTTAATGAATTTGTAAATTTCACTGTTTCAAAGCAAAGTCTACATCAACATTCTTGCAAACAAATTTTAGAACTTGTGAATCAAATTCCAATTAAATTGAATTGTACGGGTGCATTCTCGGTTGAAACCGACACCCATGTTTTGATTTGATAAGAAGTCAAGCACGTCAATTCTCTTCAACTTAGTCAAATTAAGACAAGTGAATTCCTTGTTTTATGTGAGTCATTACAATCATTGTAAGCTTTTTTGGGTGCATTTTCGACAGTGTTCGACACCCTTTCTTTAAAGCACAATCAAGTGAGTCCATGAGTTTTAACTCCTTGAAACAACCATCACAGCAACCACAACAAGTTCAACTCTAACACCAATCAAGCAAGTTGAGATCAACAAATCAAGCGAGCGTGCCAGTCAAAACCCATAGCAAGCGAGCCTGTCATTCAAGTAAAGTGAAACAAAATCAAGTGCACGACATCTACTACAAGAGAGCCTGACTTCAAGTGAGCAAGTTCAGATGGCGCAGCATATTCAGTTATTAAACATTCTTCACAGTTTGATCATCTCCAGTGATGAAGACATGGTGCACGTCAGCAAAGAAACTCTTGCTGATATTTCACGGCATCTACAGCAAACGCATGAAACCATTGAGTTTCTTGAACTTGAGTCCCAACTTCAAAGGAATGAATTGCAAGAAAAGAGTGATACTGTCACACGGAATCTGTCAAGGGTGCGGACACGACTGACCTTCCTAGAAGTCTAAGACATTCTAATGACAAACAAGACAAAATGGAGTGATCTTTCTCTAAATACACCTTTTACAACATGAAAACTACAAGTGTTTAGGCTTACCTTATTCCAAAACGCTGTTGTTGAAGTCCGTTCTTGACGATCCGGATGAGCTCCTCCTTCAAGTCAATTCCTGCAACCACAAACAATCAAACAATTTACCAAGCACTTGCATTTCATATAATAAAACATATATTCAACATGCAGACCAAGGAACACATGAAATAACTCATTAACACAAGCTATTGAGAAAAATAAACCAGTTTGTATTAATAACGAAACAAAGAAACTCTTACAACCTGGCCTTGGTGTTGTGCAAGTTCCTCCCAGGGTCCATCAAGGGTTTTCCTCTACTTTGACAAAGCTCACCCTCTCCCAAGTAGAATCAAGTGAAGACAATCTCTCCTCACAAAGGCTCTAATGGAAGACCTAAATCCTGCAGCATTTACCCAAAGAAAATGTATAGCTCCAACCTCCCCTCCTTCTGGCTCAATGCCTTTATTTATAGTGCTGTAAAGAGGTTATTCAGGTCCACTATCAATGGGATCATCCCCCTCTATGGGTGGGATAGCTCCCTTATTGATGGGATAAGTTCCCCCTTAATAGAGATACATGAACCAACTGGAGGCGCATCCATTTCATCAAACCGACCTCTAGAATGTTCTAGAAGTAACCACAAGTAACTTTTTCAAGATAAAACTCGCGCATTTTGCCTTTTACAGAGGGACGCACCTGTCCCTTAACATACAGAGCGTCCATGGACGCAGATTTTGTGAACATGGTCAGCGTCCCCGCAGGTAAGGCTAGAGAGAACCTGCGACCCCAGAGATAAACATAGTTTTTACAAGACTTTCTCTCTTCTTTGAGTTTGAGATGGATAAAAGAGGCATGAGACTTGCCTAAGAGGGTAGCATGACTGTTGATTTGATCCATACTAACTGTAAGTAGTCAAGGTGACATTTTTTAGTGTAACAGAAGGTCAACTTTTGAGTGGCATAACTTTTGCATATGGACTTCAATTGACATGCTTCTTATGTGGTTGGATAGATCTACATGTTTAAACAACATGAAAATGTGCTGCACCTAAGTGACAATTTTTTACCCCCAAAATTTGTCGTATGATGCCTCAAAACGTTGTTGGAAGGTTTCAGACCCCATTTTACCAAACAGGGTACCGTCAGTAAAAAGGGTCCTGTGAGATGATTCCTCCACTTTTTCCACTGTGAATGCATCGATATGGATGAAAAAATATAATGATCCAATACAAATCAGTACTCCTTGGATGGAAAATTAAATTCTACATCCAAGGAGTGCCCCGACTCAAAATTTGATTAAAATCATAGGGAGATAAGTTCAAAATACGAGTTGAAAATGTAGTTTTTTATTTTTTCCCTCCACAACTTGAGGAGGTAACCTAATATTATTTTATTATTTCCACTATTATTTTATAATATTACTTAGGAGGCACATTTTCTAATGATAGAAAGATCACATCGTGTCAAAAGAATTCAAACTCACAAAATAGAAATATATCATTCAAGAGTTATTGGTTTGAGTCCTCGATTCTCTCAACTTCCTATGGATTCCCAGGGTTGATAAATCTTCACGCCAAGGGCCCTCACACCATTCCACAAGCAATACTACAACATGCAAATAACAAAATAATATTGTAAATGACTCAATTTGTTCTACGCAAACAATCATAAATAAAATGAATCACATAATCAACAAACTCTAATACACTGCAAGTACATCCCATATTAGGGAGCCCTTCCTAGATGAGAGCACTACAGGAATATCAAATTAACTCAACAATGGATCAACAATAGGGATTTTTCATTAAGTCCCAGAAAAAATGTTGCAGAGTACAAAGATTCCTTTACAAAATCTAGCCGCTACAATAATGTTAGTATTACGGTAGCTAACCCATCTAAAGTAATTTAAATCAATCTATATAAACCCGGTCTCTAAAATCTTGGACCACGAGACCCAAATATGGGGATCTCGAACCCATTCATTACTTAAATAACTTAGTGTTATAGTCATGGTAACAATTATAAAAAATAAGAATATGGATTGTAAATTATTGATAAGATTATTACATTTAAACCACATCCCTATTATGTAAAAATATTTGTTGTTTGAAAAAAAAATAGATCCTAAGTTGTGCCAATCCAAGTGGTTGAAAAAATCACTAGGTCTGAAATCCAAAACTGGGTGTAATGGTTTGCTTCCTACAGTGGCTTATGGTAGTTCAATTGCTTCCACTAATTTTCCTTGATTTGCATAGCTTGTCCACTTCTGGTAGCTTAGTTAGTAGTTATTAGTCCTATAACATATATTAGAGTTGTGGTATCCAAGGTTAATCAAGTAAGGAAAATACACTAAAAAACATAGACTAATTCATGAGGAAATGCATTACATTATGAATAATCACCTTATAGAACTTAAAACTACTGAGACTGTAAAACTGATAGAAATGATAATGAAACATGTAAAAAAGAGAGGTGAAATGAGGTATGAAAGGTAAAAAGGTGGTATAATAGATGCAAAATATGGTCAAAGTTGAGACTCATGAAGAATGTAATAGTTTTATCAGTGATCAGTGAATAAAGTGAGAGTTTCTATAGCGTTTCAAGGTTCCAAGAATGCATTTCTCCATATAAAGTTGGTCTTTCTATGAGTCTATCTTGATAATAAATAATGAAACATAACACATGACACCTGAAATGTTAAGTGATTGGAATAAGTCAATTACTAATGTTTACATTAGTATTAAGATACAAGTATATTGGGAATTTGAAAAGAGAGGTGTTTTCATGATATCCCAAAATACCAAAACCTTGATAATTTATACTTAATATTCTTGACATTCCTAATCATTTGGTATATTGTCTCCTGATCCCCAATATATAAGGTTCCAAATAGTAAGCTTTTGTATCAGATCGGGTGGAAACTTTAATTTTGTACTTTGAACTTCCTGATACTCTGGTACATGATATACAATAGCCTTGGGGAATATAATTTAGTTGATGGTAACATTTCTATCTACTGGGACAAAATAATGTCCATCTATTAAGATGAATCCATACCGAGAGTTTTGCAATTTTGTTTTATCAGTGTGGTGGAGTGTCAATATCCCAATATATTAAAACCTAGTAGCTAGAGAATTAGTTCATAAGAAAGGTTTTCTCAATTAACATCATGTATACCAAGAAAAAAATATATTGGGAAAAGTTTGAATTTTATTGAAACCTAATACCCCGATGGGCCACCACCTTGCTATGTATGATCATTGAGCATAAAGGTGATTTAGAGGAAGTGCATTAGTTTCCATGTGTATGGAAAAGAAAATTGGGCACTATGAACATGTGCTAAGAATCAAAAGACAAAGAGAGAGCCAATGAGAGTGACAAAAATCATAGGAAAAGGTCCTAGATAAATCAATTACAAGGAAAAAAGGAAAGGCCTTATAAGGAAAATTTTCCTAACGTGGACAAGTAAATTGGTTTTATTATATGTTGAAAATAGTAGAGAGAAAGGTCCTTCTTTGTCTTGTGCCTTAGTCAAAGATACCAAGAAGCATTTTTCTTTAACATGCATGAGTTCCTAATAGTTAGGACATGCTCCTAAAATTAAGTATGAATTCATATAAGTTAGGAAAATTCATGAAGCAGTTTGACTCATGCATGGAAATAGAAGGCTCAGTTTGTTGTATTCTAGTGCAAGTTATTTTTGGGAAAGGACAAATGAGTGAGTCTCAACTTCTAATTTGAGGGAGGAAGAGTTGCATGTTAGTTAACTCCTCAATCACTAGTTTGAGTTCCAAAAATAGAACTTTCCATAGTTAGCTAATTCGAAGTGCTTATAAGCATATCGAAAGGCACAATTGTATTCACTTTTTTGTGAGCATAAGTTCGTGACACACGGAAATAGACAACACATATTTGTCTGTGTGTATGAGCTTGTGAGAGGAAGAGTGTGCAAGAGAAGTTTGTGCACAAATTGGTACATGTTATTTTCCCTTTAGATTTGCATTAGGAATTAGAAGGTAATTCCTAGTTAATAGGATCATTCTATACGCATAGATTCTGGAGAGGAATATGCTAGGAAATAGGGGCTCCAAGAGGAAAAGGATAATAGAAGTAGGATCAGGTCTTGCAAGGGTGTTTCAATCTTAGGACAAGCAAGGAAAACTAGATTGGTTTCCTGTGAAACAAAGTTGTATTGTAAGAGATTTGTTGGTCATTTGCTATAAAAAAAAGTCTTAATCAAGTAGAGGGTTTTCCCAGTTAGGTTCCCTAGAAAAAAATTGTGTCTTGATTATCGTGTGGTTTTGTTTTATTTCTGATCTATTCTACTTCAAAACAAGTAGGTAATTTTGTGTCTTTATGAATAAAAACTAGTGTTCATAATTATTCATTATGCAGTTGCAAAATTTCAAGGAAATTCTACATTATAATCCTCAAGGTTGATGTAAATTTGTCTGTAACAAATAAATCCATATAAGAATGATCCTCAAGGTTGATGTAAATTTGTTTGTAACACATAAATCCATATAAAAATGATAAGTAATTCTTACCTATTATGAGATCTAGTACTTAGTCAACGAAAGGTAAGGGGAAATGGTCTTTCCTAGTGGATTTGTTGGGTTCTTTATATTTCACACACACTCTCCACTTTCCCTCTATTTAAATACATTAACTAAGGGTGAGACCTATTTACTATTAGAAATAGGATATATGAGTCATGGATCTAAGAGTTTTTGTAGATCTTTTTAACAATGTCTTTTAGAGTAGGTTTCATCCTTCTTTGGGGTTTATATTAACGGTGCTAGAAATTCGCCAACAAATGGGGTCTCCCTGGTATGAAGTCCCAAATAGACCTCAAACCATTTGGAGTAGGAGCCCCATCTGGATAATAGGCCCGACCACCATTATTCTTAGAGATTTTCCTTGGCTACACGTATCAACATAAGATATTATACAAGAAACCTTTGAAACACAAAAGTTGACGCTATGAGGCATACAATTGTAATGTATATAAGGTAATTTCATAGAAGGGAAAGAAAGAGCAAGCATCTATAATAAAATTAATAGGACTATCCTAAAAGAGACACACAAGAGCACAAAAAGAATCATTGATTAACCTGCAAAGTAGTTCACAAGATAACAACAATCATAAAATAAAGTAACAACGCACATTAAACAAGATGCATACCAAAGACAAAAAAATAGTTAATTTTCATTAGTATGTATAAACATACAATTACACTGCAAACAATGAAATAACAGTCTTACAACATTCCTAATATATACATGAAAGTGCATTGGCTCCAAGAGATTCATTTATTAAGTGAAGGCCCCAAGATACACAATTACAATGATGTAACACTAGTCCCAATAGTGGAACATTAAGTCACCACTTTCTCCTCCAAAGAATGATCTTCTCTCATATGCTAAGCTATAGAAGCCAAGGTGAAAAGTCATTTTTCTTTAGCTATGAGGGTGTGTGTATATATATATATATATATATATATATATATATATATATATATATATATATATATATATATATATATATATATATATATATATATATATATATATATATATATATATATATATATATATATATATATATATATATATATATATAGATATAGATATAGATATAGGTGACTCTCCACCTCCCTTGTGACTCTTGACCTTCCCTCATGACTCTTGAGCTCCCATGTGAATTTTCGAATTCCTATGTGACCTTTGAGCTTCTACATGACTTTAGAACTTTCTAGTGACTCTTCATGTTCCATGTGTGACCCTTGGGCTTCCACACATTTTATATTTTCTCATTTTTAAATTAAATAATTACATTCCACAAATAATGTGGCAAAAATACATGGGACCAAACAACACTCTTGTGTTGACACTTTGAATGACAAAAATTTGGTGACTATGACATGAGACCTGATGGCAATATATTGATGTGAGGTCCCTTTCTCCACTGCTCCATATTCAACTCTTGATGATTGATTTAGTATGTGCTTCATCTTCACCCTCCAAAGGGCCTACAAAAGTGTTGGAACATTTTAAGTCAATGTGAGTTGCCATTTATTGGTAGTGGTCGAAGATTCCTTTAGTCTTGCAAGATAGCATATTTGTATCTCATCTCCAAAAGTGTCCTTATTGTAACCTCCTTGAGAATCATAACACTTCCAAGGAAGATTAGTCATGACATTAAGACAACAGTAGTCCCGAAATCAATTATTATATCTTTGTTTTCTCATGTGAAGTTAGTTGTGATATGACAGTGCATAAGGACTATGAGAGGAGCCTGGGGATGCGCATTGCACTAAGTTTGGAGGATTGGAGTGAAGGATTGGGCACTTTGATTGTAGAATGCATAGTGACAAGAGAGAGACAAGGCATGAATCACGTATTGGGAAAGTCCAGTAGGAAAGGATAGGAATATTAGGCACTATGACTGTGCAATTTGTAGCTCTTGAGGGAGAGGATACATGCATTCCACAATTGAGAAAAACAAGGGGTGAAAGATGGCCCTATTGTCCACTAATAATGCATAATGTGTAGTAAAGGGGAGATTCATCAAGACATTATGGAGTGGGAAAGTGTCGAGGATAAGATTGGTAGGGTTTCTCATTGAAAATGTGTAGTGAGTAGTGCTCAAGGGAGGCTAGGGATTTCACAATTGAGATCTATGAGGACTAAGGGAACTGCAAAATTAAATAAGTGTGGGATTAGTGAGACAAGAGGGTAAGAGAATGAAAATAGAAGAAGTCTTGAACATGATCACACACTCATATAGAATTAATCAAACACATGACCAAGCAATGTACAATACCTAACATTAGCATGTGAACAGTGAAATGACAGGAAGGTGAGACTTATATCCAAGTGTGACACTTAAGATGTACCTTTATGACGCAAGGGCCAACTATAACCAAAAAGTGCACTATTCCATGAGAATGAACATCAATTAGTGCAAGCGAGTGTGTTGGAGCGACCTTTAGAAGGTGTGCCATGGTGTTATTTAAGATGTATGAAAACAAGTGAAAGCGACACATGAAAGAGTGAAAGTGATGCATGGAAACATAAATAAAACACAAGCAACACATATAAGAATGAAATCATGAAAAAGTGACACTTACAGAAGATAGAGCAAGGAAAAACAACACGTAAGAGAAAAAGAAAGCAAAAGTGACACTTAGAAAATAAAAAACGACAGTTGATTAACTCACCCAGATGATCGAGCATTTGTAACCATGGATGAGAGAATACTCCTCATACTCCAATAGTGCATAGATCTCAGAAGTGAAAATGAACATAAGGATGAAATATGGACTGGAATCTTTATACAGGGAGAGTGGACACGCGATTAGAGTTAATATTGGTGAGTGTGATTAGTGCATGTTAGAAAACTAGGAGCCAAAAAGTGAATTGACTGACTTAAAGAAATATACTCTGACCATCAACAAAGAGTGTGCAATCACGATCTGCAGAGGATTCCCTACCACTATAACTATATTTAAATATTGCACAATCACTGTCTTTAGGGATAGGGACTACACAAGAACTGTCATGAAGAACTACCCAGGCACTATCCACAAAGATTGCACAATCTTTGTCACTAGGGACTACACAGTCACTGTCATTAGGCACTATGCAGTCACTGTGATTAGGAATTTCATAGTTACTATTATTAGGCATTGCACAATTCTTGACTTGCTAGGATACACATTAACCGTTAGGTTTGATCAAAACAGGTTTATTATGTGGGCATCACAAGATAAGCATGTGAAAGAAGGTCGCTTCGACACCTAGAATTCTTGAAGGAAGACTTGAACACTTGAGTAACATGACTAAGTGTAACATTAATGGCTTGAAACGAACAATGGCATGACCATAAGGAGGCTCTAAAATTTGGATGTAAGAAAAATTTTGGAGGGTGTTTGTCGCAACGACAACAATTCCCAATGGGAAAAATTGTATACTTGATGCAAAAATAATGAGTAAAAATGTCTATATGAATTTCTTGTATGTTCTTGTATTCTTATGGAAACCTTGTATAAGGATAGCCAACAATTTTTCTCTTGTTCATTATTCAAATTGTTGGCTGGATAAATCGATCTTGCAGACAAGACTGATCTCCCTAGTATCAGAAGATAGTCTAGTAACAGATAGATAAACAAATCTATCTTTCTCTAGAAATATGTGATTTATAAATAAATACTATACAAGTGTTAAGAGCCTACCTTAGATCCAATTCTTGTTCGTAGTAGTCATCCTTCAATTGTTTGAAAGAGTTACCTTTGAGGACCTACAATCACAAACAAGAAAACATTAAATAGCACCTGCATAGCAAATATTATAAAGCATTGATGAAAAATGACATTAACTCAGAAAAATATATAAATCACATATATAAAAACTAGAGACACAATATTGACGGAAAAAGGCTGAAGCCTCATGTATTCTCTCTCTCATTCTTACATCAAAATAATTGAAATAGTGTTACAAATAAATAGATGAGAGATATTGGTCTCAAGATAGTGCGTGCTATCTTGGACATCTTTGGTTGAGATAATTTCTCCTTTGGTTGAGATAATTTCTCACCAGACACACCAATATAGGAGTTACCTAAACTAACTCCTATCTTAGAGGAACAACCCAAGAGTTAGGCACAAATTCCTAACTTGGAATATTTAATTAATCAATTTATGTTTGGATTTATTATTGTTTTATGAGAGAGTCTAACATTCCCCCCCTCAATGATAAATCCAAAAACGAGAACCATCTTCCAAGTTCTCATGTTGATCCTCAAAAACATGAATCAGCTGCATGCTTGATTCATCTCTGAAGGACGCTTGACAACTCCATCATGTGCCAAGCCGCAAAAGGATCCAACTGTCCTTTGCTTGAAAACAGCATCTGGTGTCCACTGACACAATTTGATGATGATTGCCCACTGGCTGAAGATGTCGAAAAACAACTCAATGTTGCTTTTGCTATGATGAAAGCTACTCACTGCTGCTTTGGCTGTCGATCGCCCACTGGCGAATTTGCTGATGCTCACTGCTGATGACAAATGCCCACTGGCTGATGAAGATGCCCACTGGCTGATGAAGATGCCCACTGGCTGCTTCGCTGATGTTGTCGAGACTTTCAGTCTGACAACCACTTGTCAATTTCATTGACATTTTCCCCCCTTTGTCAGCGGAAAGGAGAGACAATATGCTCCAAAATATATTTGAACTCCCCCCCTTCAGGTGTAGGAGAGTTTCACTGTTGTACTCCCTCATTCAACTGCATGAGAGTACCGTCATCTGTTCACTGCTGGCGGCACTATGTAAGATTGGATTCGGTTGTAGAACTGAGACAACCGTTTGACTGTGGATGACCATTCCCAAGGATCAATCCAGTCATAATGTATCTTCAATCTGCCTGATTTTTTGTGGTTACGACATTTTGCTGAGGAATGTTTGGGCTTGCCACAATGGAAACACGGATGGAGATCAAAACATTGATCTTCCATATGACCAGTTCTTTGACAATGAGAACACTTTGGTTGAACTTCAACTTCAGGTTGCGTGCAATTTAGTTTGTCTGCAACTTGCTCAGTACCTGCTGAGGTGAGTGGTTCAAGAAATCCTGCACTCACAAACTTAATTGGCTTGGAATAATCTGGGATTTGTAAATTGATGTCATCAGGAACATATCCTAAGCCTCGTCTATTCTTGTTATTTTGAATTTCTTCCCAGGGCTTGATGATGGGTTTGGAAGAAATTTGACTTTGATCATGAACAACTTCGACACTTGAAGTTGTTGGGATGAATGACTTATCATCTGGATGGTTCAAAGACTTGAAAGTATCTGTTACACTAAAAAATGTCACCTTGACTACTTACAGTTAGTATGGCTCAAATCAACAGTCATGCTACCCTCTTAGGCAAGTCTCATGCCTCTGTTATCCATCTCAAACTCAAAGAAGAGAGAAAGTCTTGTAAAAACTATGTTTATCTCTGGGGTCGCAGGTTCTCTCTAGCCTTACCTGCGGGGACGCTGACCATGTTCACAAAATCTGCGTCCATGGACGCTCTGTATGTTAAGGGACAGGTGCGTCCCTCTGTAAAAGGCAAAATGCGCGAGTTTTATCTTGAAAAAGTTACTTGTGGTTACTTCTAGAACATTCTAGAGGTCGGTTTGATGAAATGGATGCGCCTCCAGTTGGTTCATGTATCTCTATTAAGGGGGAACTTATCCCATCAATAAGGGAGCTATCCCACCCATAGAGGGGGATGATCCCATTGATAGTGGACCTGAATAACCTCTTTACAGCACTATAAATAAAGGCATTGAGCCAGAAGGAGGGGAGGTTGGAGCTATACATTTTCTTTGGGTAAATGCTGCAGGATTTAGGTCTTCCATTAGAGCCTTTGTGAGGAGAGATTGTCTTCACTTGATTCTACTTGGGAGAGGGTGAGCTTTGTCAAAGTAGAGGAAAACCCTTGATGGACCCTGGGAGGAACTTGCACAACACCAAGGCCAGGTTGTAAGAGTTTCTTTGTTTCGTTATTAATACAAACTGGTTTATTTTTCTCAATAGCTTGTGTTAATGAGTTATTTCATGTGTTCCTTGGTCTGCATGTTGAATATATGTTTTATTATATGAAATGCAAGTGCTTGGTAATTGTTTGATTGTTTGTGGTTGCAGGAATTGACTTGAAGGAGGAGCTCATCCGGATCGTCAAGAACGGACTTCAACAACAGCGTTTTGGAATAAGGTAAGCCTAAACACTTGTAGTTTTCATGTTGTAAAAGGTGTATTTAGAGAAAGATCACTCCATTTTGTCTTGTTTGTCATTAGAATGTCTTAGACTTCTAGGAAGGTCAGTCGTGTCCGCACCCTTGACAGATTCCGTGTGACAAATTGGCGACTCCGCTGGGGAATCCATTAATGAGAGAGTCTTTTCCTTTATATGAACTTTGCTTTGAGAAAATCATTTTTATTTTCTGGTTTTTGACTGTGAGAATTAGTATTTGGGTGGCTTAGCTTTAGATTTAGTTAGATTGGTTTTTCTTCATTTTCCCAGAAGGACGCAGTCTCTGAGTACTGCACAGTGCGTCTTTGGACGCGCTGTTGCCGTCTGCACAGAGCGGGGCCGCACCTGTGACAACGGGTTGCCTGCGTCTTCCTGTAAAACTTAAGAAAATTCCATTTTTGCTTTAAATTGCTTTTAGATTTTGTTTTTCCTTAGTGTTTTCTGCCCAGATCCTTTAGTACCCTGTCAAGAATTTTCACCTGAACTTGTTTTGTGAGCTTTGAGTGTTTTAGTGGTTTTCAACGAAGTTTAGACCTAGGGTTTGATTTTTGGAAAGGCTTTGTAGTGACTTTGATAGTAGAAAGTTGTCCAGCCTTAGATCTCTCTGGTTAGTCAACCTTCTTAGAAGTCGGGCCTGTCGTAAAGTCTCCTTTTGTGAGCAACTTTCCATTTGAGTTGTTTTGGGTCAAATTTCGAATTACTTGTTTATAAAGTATTGATTTCCATTTTACAAAAAGAACAAAAAGATTAGAGTTTTGTTTTGGCTAGTTTTTGATTCTGCAATAAGCTAGTCCTTGATTTGATTGTGATCAAGTAAAACACCTTAGAAATAATCATTGTTAGTTTTGGCCTCGTTAAGATTGCTTAGAGTAAATTTGCCTTTAGTTTGCTTATGAGTGCATTTTCATAGATTTTAAGAGTTGTTAAGATTGATTTTTGGTTACATTAGATTTACTTGCTTTATTAAAAGAAAAATACAAAAACATCTTCTTAAAAAGTCTTGTTTCAAGTAGCTTTTTGTTTTCAAAAGAAGAAAAGAGTTTTTTCGTGCATGTAAAGAGAAGTTATGTTTTTATGCTTGGAAAAGAAAAACGAATTGTTTCTTTGATTGTCTTCAATTAAGAAGTTGCTTTTATAAAGATTGCATTCTCTCAACTTTTTAGTTAAGCAATTCATCGAAAAAGTAAAGTAGTGGATAAATCATTCTAGGTGCATTTTGTAGTGGTTTCGAGTCGAGTCAACACACCACTAGTTTCACTTCCATCACCTTTTGACTTAAGAAACAACCTTAAAAGTAACGCTTAAATTAAAATCAATCTAGTAATCTTTATTTTTCTAGGGCTCTGAAGCACCAACATAGCTTAGGCTAGGGTCTTGGAGTAGGTGAGTACTTAACTCTCCAAGACTACAAAACCAAACAGATAGTCTATCTTGAGTAGAACAAATCCAATTGTTTCAGTTACATTCTGGGAAAGCTCCTCTTAAAGGAGAAACACGAGCTCGTGTCCGAACCAGTGAGGGGATCATTCCTCCCTCGTTGGGAACGACGCCAGGCAGTACGTATTACAAACGGTAAACCTCGGATTAACCATTGTCGAGGAGCCAGGGGTCACTTATCGGTAAACCTTGGATTGTTGTCAAGGAGCCGGTAAGGGGATTGGAGCTTGCTACTCTGCCCTTGCGTGCTGTCGGAGTTTAGACTGTTCCCCCAGGTGTAATTGTTGTGATTGGTAACCTTAGTGGCCATAATATCTAGGATTCTACCCAAGGTGACGGTGGAGGGAAGGTCCCACTGTACCTGGAGCAGACGTCGGTTATACTCACTTGGATTTTCTGGGGGGTTCGCTTCACTTCGAGACGGTTAAAGTGGAGGAACTTGGTCCAGTCTATTCATTAAGCAGGTTGCCGGGGTAACTGTTCCACCCACTATTTCTGTACTGAATCCTGCGAGGTTGGGCCTAATCACCAACTAGCGTTTTTGGTCCGGAAGACTACTGTTTGTGTGTGGTTTGACGCTCTAGATTATTTAGGCGTGTGCTTCAAATTTGATTGGTTCTTTAGAAGACTTTAGGTGGTTTGATTTGAAATTTTTTACTTTGTTTTCGTGTGTTGTAGTTAAAAATCTTTAATTGTGGCGGAATTACCGAGAAGGTCCCGTCGAATTGCGGGCCAGTCTCCTGAAGTTGTTTCTGTGGCCGAATTGTTGAGAAGATCCCGTAGACTTAGGGGATCCCCTCCTCGAGACGACCCAGGTAATTTAGAAGGGTTAAAGGTCCTTGTAACTCCTCCTAGTGGCAGTAGAGTAGGATCACCTGAAGAAGGAGAATTTTCCTTGGTAGTCCATCCAGATTACCAAAGTTTAGAAACAGGTTACAATCCCGAAGCTGTTACAGTTTCCGAGCTTGCTGGTAGTTTTTCATCTGCCAGTGAAACAGGCGAAGAACCTGAAATTTCAGAACCTGTTACTCCAACTCCTAGTGTTCCTGATTCACCAAGAATAGAAAGAATTATCACCGAAAATCTTCCTGTTGGATTAATTGCTATAGAAGAACTTGTTCCAGAGGAAGAAATAGGCGTTTCTGATTCTGAAGATCTAATTACCCTTGATCTAAGGGAGCGTGAATCCATCTTTTACAGTCCTCCTAGAAGTGAATCTTGGTACCTTGCATTAACCAATTTTTTAGACAACTCAGTAGGTTTTTCTACACCTCGTACTCCGGTTCCACCTAGAGGAATTCATTCTCCTGTAAATATGTCTGGTCAGTCATCTGTGTTTTCACAAAGTCCTGAATCATTTTTACATGGCGGTCCTTCTGTTCCTACTGGGTATCAATCACTTTCTGGTACCTTTGCGGGAGCATCTCCTCAACCCATTGATCATGGGTTATTAGTTGGAAACAGTGGTAATGTACCATTGAGTATAGGTGAAGTTTATATGATGTCAGGTTCAACTCCCATTAACCAACCTCAAGGTGGCCAATTACCGCCTGGGGGGCAACCTTCGTTAATGCCTGGGGGGCAACCTCAAGGTACTTCATTTGTGACTGGGGGGCAACCTCAAGGGTATCAACCCCAAGGGTATCAACCCCAGCCTCAATATGTACCCCAAAGTCAACCTCAGTATCAGTATCAACCTCAAGGATGGCAACCCCAAGGGTATCAACCCCAAGGGTATCAACCTCAAGGATACCAACCTCAAGGTCAAGGTCAACCCCAGTATTCGTATTTACCTCAAGGTTATCAACCTACGGGTCAATACCCTGGTCAAGGTTATCAACCACCTCAAGGGCAATCATATGGGACTGCACCTTACAGTTATCAACCCTATCCTCAATACGGCTATGGATCTCAGTATCCTCAACCTGTTACGAGTCAATACCCTGGAATGTTAACATGGGATCCGTCACAGGGTCAACAGATGTCGCAACCAAGTATACAGTCGGTACCTCAAGCAGGACAACCTGCAGTTCCTGGTCCACCCCAGCAACCGCAACCTGTCCAGTCAAGTGTTCAGACCCCTGTAACTTCTGTAGTTACTCAGCCGCCAATTGCACCTGGTACTCCACCTCACACGGCTGCAGCAACTACCGCTTCATCTACCATGCTTACTTCTGGAGTATCGGCAGCTCCGGTTTCTACTGTCCCTGTAACCACTCCTCAGACATCTGTACCGTTGTCTGGACCCACGGTTCAAACCACAGTCCAGATGCCTGCAGGCCAACCTGGTACAAGTACGGTTGTTACTACTCAACCTCAATTTGTTCAACCTCCGTACCAGGGACAGTATCAACCTGGGCAAGCTGCCCAACAACCGGTTTACCAGTATCAACCGTATCCTGGGTACACTTATCAACCACCTCAGCAACCCCAGTACGGTCCGGTTAATCCTGGTTTTCCAGGAGGATATAATATCCCAAATGCGACTCCTGTTCCTAGTTATCCTGGATATCCTCCTCCTGGGGCTGGTATTGTGACTCAGAGTTTTAGAGATCCTAACCGGCAGTTACCGTTTATTGCGACTTTAGATTTACCCGACTTGACGCGCCTAACGAACGATCCAATTCAATATCTTCCGTTCTGGCCGCCAATGCCAAATAAGTTGCCCAGCGATATACCCAAGTTCGAAGGTAAGTCTGGAGAGGATCCGTCTAATCACGTGATGACTTACCACCTCTGGTGTGCATCAAATTCCATCTCAGATGATTCCATCCGCTTACGTCTTTTCCAGCGTACACTCATTGGTCTCGCAGCCAAGTGGTACATTGAGTTACCACGGGCCTCTTTTTACAACTTTAGCCAGTTAGCTACCTCGTTCTTAACTCATTTTCAGTTACCAGTCAGATACGATAATGGTACAGAATTATTAACTTCGCTAAAACAATCGACATCCACGTACATTTCTGATCACATCCATGAGTGGAGACGTCGAAGGAGATTAGTGAAAGTTTTTATCCCGGACCAAATCTTAGCTGAATGGTTTGTCAAATCATTATTACCAAGAATTACTGAAGATGTAGCTAAGGCCGGAGTAGTTACTGAGGAGCAAGTCATTGCTCAGGCACAATACCTTGACTTAGTTTACACTCAGTCGGGTACGTTACACGAGAAAATTCCGGATCTTCCAAAGTCAAACCAAATCGCTGCTGCTCCTTCGGGATCTCATGCCGCTGATGGTATGATCGGTATCGTGACTACGAAGAGTAAGAAGAAGTCTTCCAAGACCTCCAATACTCCAATTATCACTTTGCCTGATTCTCCGACAGGAGAGTCTTCTCCTCCTGAACTTACCGCCGACATTCACGCTGTAGAGTCATCTACGGCCAAATCCAAAAACGGTGGAAAGAAGAAAGGAAAGAAGAAGGCTAAAGCAGACAAGGCTCCAAAGGAGAAAACGGAAAAGTCGGAAACCAATGACGAAAAGCGCAAACCTCGATATCCTTGTCTTATTTGTGAAGAAGATCATTTTACGAGAGACTGCCCTCATCGGGCCGAGGTAGTGAAAATAGTCAAAGGTTCTCCCACTCCTGCTGTGTTAAAAAATCCATTTCCAGAGCAGGAGAATAAGATGATAGGTTCTTCTTCGAATGCCAGTGAAGAACCCATTTTGATGATGTCTCATGTCAGGATTGCGACTCGATCGCAAGATTATGGTAGTAAGGCTCCTGTTGATGGTAAGGAAGCAGAATCTTCTCACTCTAACCCATCAACCTCAGCTCCTGGTTCCGATCCACTACAGATCGAAAAACCTAACCCAGACTTAGTGATTAAGCCGCCCGCCAAGGGTGTACTTCGAAGGTCTGCTTTCAATCCACATGCGAGAGCAGCCCAGAATTACAACATTGTTGAAGACTTAGCTGTTTCACCTTCAGCAATGTCGGCACTCGAAGTGCTGCAATCATGTCCAGCGCAACGAAAATTGCTTTTGTCGGCTATTGGAGCTGTCGATGTTCAGGACCCGAACCTAATGATCTTTGATCTAGAAAGTAGTACACCGCGTCTCCCCCATCAAATGGCTTTCCAAATTCCAGTGATAGTCAAAAACAGGCCTATTCATCGGACTGTGATTGATGAGGGAGCTTCTACGTGTATTATGTCGATTCAATGTTGGAGATCGCTTGGTTCTCCTTCGTTGAACCAATCCCCCACCATCCTTAAGGCCTTTGATGGCCGTGGGTTCCGTCCGTTTGGTATTCTACAAGAATTGCCTATAGGGGTCGAAGGTAAAACCGTTAGTCTGGATGTGGAAGTGGTTGATGCCCCTCTAGACTACAACCTTCTTTTGGGTCGAAGTTGGTCATATGCTATGACAGCGGTCGTTTCATCGGTCTTCAGAGTCATTAAGTTTCCACATAACGGTAAGATCGTGACTATTGATCAGCTGACATACTTTTCATCCGACCCAACCTCTTCAGAAACTATCCAGCATGTTGGTAAAACGACAATCCCTTATAGGGACATTGGTGTAGGTTTAGTTAAGGATTCCGGTTTACTGGGAACTTTTCCTCTCCCTCCACTCAATGCAGACCCTTCGTTCGCAACAATTCATATGATCACGTCAGAAAACATTATTTATGATGATCCTTGGTATGTTCCCTCTGACTCTGAGCTAGACTCACTCGGTGATGTTATGCCGTTGAGTCCGTATGAGATTGCTTATGAAGCTCTTATGTCTTTTACCGACTTTCATTCAACCGACCAAATGAATGTGGTCAGTGAAGAGTCACTTTTCACCTCACCCTTAGAACGGATAACGTTTCCCGAAGAAGTGTCATCTGACGAACAACTTCGCGAAATCCTAAGTGTAGATGATCTACCATGGGAAGATCTCCATCACAGATCTTCGTTTTTACCTAAGGATGATGCATTTGAAAATGATTTTTCATCTATCTTTACCGCTGAATATGTCAAAGACGCTCAGGATCCAACGAAACATTCTGATTCAGAGCTGAATTTAGGGAATATTTCTCGTACTATTCCCATTGATATTTCAGTGAAGCCCGGAATCGAGGAGAACATTCATATAGGTGCCGCATGTACTGAAGAAGAAATCCAAACTTACAAGGCCCTATTCCAAGAATTCCGCGACGTGTTTGCCTGGTCTTACGAGGAAATGCCGGGAATTGATCCTGCCATTGTTGTTCATGAAATCAAAACCTACCCGGATGCTAAACCCATTCGGCAACGGTTGCGTCAGATTCACCCTCGAAAAGCGGCTGCGATTAAAGCAGAAGTCGAAAAGCTGTTGAAAGCAGGTTTCATTTATCCGATCCCGTTAACGGATTGGGTATCGAATATTGTTCCCGTCAATAAAAAACAAGGAACAATAAGAATCTGTATCGACTATAGGGATATCAATCGAGCTTGTCCAAAAGACAACTATCCTACGCCTTATATCGATCAAATTATTGATGATTGTGCCGGAAGTGAGATGTTTTCCTTCATGGATGGTTTCTCAGGCTATAATCAAATCAATATTCTACCTGCCGATCAACCAAAAACGGCATTCATTTGTCCATGGGGGACATTTGCTTATTGCAAATTACCTTTTGGACTTAAGAATGCCGGGGCCACTTTTCAACGGGCGATGTCTTATGCATTTCATGACATCAAGCACATTGTGCAACCCTATCTCGATGATTTGCCTGCTCATTCTTTACAACGAGCTGATCACCTTGTCCACCTACGAGCAATCTTTATGAGGTGTAGGCATTATCGAATTCGGTTGAATCCCCACAAGTGTGTTTTCTGTATAGAAACAGGTCGATTGCTGGGATTTGTTGTTTCAAAAGCCGGCATTCGCGTCGATCCCTCGAAAGTCGAGGCTATCATCAAATTGCCTCCTCCTTCGAGTTTGCGCCAACTCCAAAGTTTGCAAGGGAAAGCGAACTTTTTACGCCGATTCATCCCAAACTACGCCGAGGTCACTAAAGGTTTTACACGGTTGTTGAAACAGAACGCACAATTCTTTTGGGACGAGATTGCCCAACAATCTTTTGATGCACTGAAACACGCGTTGACCCATGCACCGTTATTGCATCCTCCCAACTACAACCAGGACTACTTCTTATACCTCGCAGCTTCGCATTCCACCATTGGAATGGTGTTAGTTCAAGAAGATGAATTCAAAGCAGAGCATGTGATATATTATCTTAGTAGAACCTTAAATCCCACTGAGTTAAAATATTCGCATGTGGAGAAATTGGCCCTGGCAGCCGTTCAAGCTGTCCAGCGTTTTCGTCACTACATTCTTCTCCGCAAGACTACAGTTATTTCGGATTGCAACCCTATGATTTATATTTTGACAAAACAACTGCTAGGGGGCAAGTACTCTAAATGGATTGTTATCCTGCAAGAGTTCGACTTGGAGTTCGAGAAGTCCAAGTCTAAGAAATCTTTAGTTTTTGCGGAATTGATGTGTGATTTCCCGAGTGCTGACACAGAGACTGTGGCAGAGGAGTCCATTGCGGACGAATCTTTGTTTCTTATTAGCACTTTAGATCCGTGGTATGGGGATATAATCATCTATCTCCAAACCCAAACCTTTCGGCCTGAAGCTTCCAAGGAAGACCGTCGAAAAATTCGGTTTCGATCCCAGCAATACAGAATTATTGGAGATACACTTTATCGCCGGGGGGCAGACTTAGTTTTTCGACGTTGTTTAACTCACGAAGAGGCTGAGAGAGTTTTGAATGATTGTCACTCTGGAGCATGTGGCGGTCATATGTCTGGGTATGCCACAGCTCAGAAGGTGTTGCGCGCTGGCTATTTCTGGCCGTCTATGTTTAAAGATTGTATCCTTGCTGTCAGAACATGCCACAACTGTCAAGTGTTTGATCGAAAGATGCGCGCTCCACCTGCTCCTCTCCACCCTATAATTGCCGCTGGTCCATTCGCCAAATGGGGCATTGACTTTATTACTTGTAACCCTCACTCGGCCGGGGGGCATGCGTATATCATCCTCGCGGTTGATTATTTTACAAAATGGGCCGAGGCGATGCCTACATTCGACGCAAGCGGCAAGACAGCTGCAGTTTTCGTATTCAATCATATCATAACTAGGTTTGGTGTCCCACAAGCAATCATTACTGACCATGGGAGCCATTTTCGAAACGTCATGATGACTGAGCTTACAAGCCAGCTTGGTTTGCGCCACGATAGCTCTACTCCTTATTATCCGCAAGCCAACGGTTTGGTTGAGTCAATCAACAAAGTTCTAGTCATCATGATTCGACGGATCATTGGTATCCATCGAACGAATTGGCATAACATGTTATTTTCGGCGCTATGGGCATATCGAACTTCAGTGAAAAATTCAACAGGTTTCACCCCTTTCCAGCTAGTTTATGGCTTAGAAGCTGTGTTACCTATTGAATGCGAAATCCCATCACTTCAAATGGCTGTCGAATTACTTCCAGCTACTTCCGAAGAGGAGAAACGGTTATTATACTTGGCTAAATTAGATGAGACTCGACGTGACGCTACTTTAGCTATCGAGACTCACGCGAAACGAATGAAAGCTCAGTACGATAAAAATGTAACCCCTCGAAGTTTTTCGGAAGGAGACCTAGTACTATTATATGATCAAGCTAACGATAAGCTAGGTGCCGGAAAATTCGTTCCCATGTGGCATGGGCCCTACATTGTAAAGCGAAAGCTAGCAAAAGGGGCTTATGAGTTAGTTGATTTTGATGGGGACTCTTTGGGTAAACCCAGAAATGGACTTTACCTAAAGAGGTATTATGCTTAAAATGATGGGTATGGAGAAATTTTTAGATAGGTTAGATTTTCTTTCTAGCTAGCAAGTGTGTTAGTTTAGTCAGTGTGCTTAGCTTAGCAAGTGTGGTTTTTCGTCATTATTCTGGCTTATCTTGGTTTTACTCTTGATATTGTAGATGTCGACGCCTCTCCAAACATACATTGGATTTGCTGATGGTGCTTGTCGTAATACACGGAATATCTCTTCCGCAGCTTGGGTTATCTATTCGCCCTCTGACGAGTTAGTTTCTATGCATGGGGTAAGCCTCGGTCAAACAACGAATAACATTGCAGAATACAGTGCAGTGGTTGAATTATTATCCGAATCTATTTCATTTGGAATTCGACGTTTGATAGTGAGGTTAGATTCTGAACTTGTTGTATTACAGCTTAATAGAGTTTATGCCATTAGAAATCCTGTGTTATTAAGGTTGTTTTTGAGAGTGCGTCTCTTGGAACGTGAATTTGATTACATTGAATATCAACATATTCCAAGGTCTTTGAATACATTAGCAGATGCAATTGCTTCTCGAATGTTGGACAGACATTTACAATAATCATGCAAGTAAATTTAAAAACATTTCATCACATATGTTAAACAAGATAAGCCGGTAATAGTGATATATATAGATAGAAGTGTGTCAAAAAATATATACATCGTCTTCGATCATAGGTTTAAAACACCTTATGATCGGCAAAATGATAGTACAAAAAGTCAAAAATGTCACATGTGACTACAAAAGTGACTAGTCAATCACTGGTGGTGCTCTCTGTACGACACCACTGCGCGGGCTACCTTACGCAAAAATCTCCTAAACGGTCCAGGGACCGCGACTACGAAGCGCTGAAGCCTGATAGGAATGTCGTCCATAGTAGTCTCAGGTATATCTGCCGTGAGACGCTCTAGATCATGCTCCAACTCAGCTAGTACTTCTGCTGTCGCATCCTGTGGGGCCGGTACCGGTGCAGCTGGATGTAGTCTATCATAAGGCCGGAGGTTGGCTGGACGCTGTGGACCAACATCTGCATTTTGAAAGATTTACTATTAGTTTTGAGACGATATATATAAAAAATACAAAAATACATAACTAGAAAACTTGTGAAAATAAAAAGTACCTCTGTCGTCCCATTGTTCTCCCTGTGGAAGAACCATGTCCGGATCACCTCTGAAATCCATTCCGGCATACGGAAAGTCCTGTATCACAAAAAGCTGGCCCTCTAACCAGTCAAAATAACTATCTGAGAATCGAACTACTGTCGCGCCCTCGTCAGGATGCCGGGCCATCACCGCAACCCATCGTATCAGCTTTGGCTGCTGGGGACCCAAGATATCAACAGTGAGTTGCTGAGGGATCAGCATTGGAATTCTCTCCAAGGCAAAGCTCACGACTATAGGCCCATATCCAAAAGTCTTTAGTCGTCCGTTCTTTGCCTTGGTCAGTTGGCTCTTCATATGAGCCGACACAGCTTCACACCAGTTGAAAATGGTGCCTTGGTAACAGTCAATTGCCATCCGCATTTGGGATCCGGAAGCAATGTGTAAAGCGGCCGCGCCGCAAATTCTGGTAACCGTGAACGCTATGACTTTGAGTTCCGGTAGAGTGATGTGTTTTATCTCTATGCCTTTTGAATGGTGAGCCCCAGGTGTGCACCAATTCTCGCGGAGACTATCAAGGGATTGGCCACCCGGCCTAGTCCCCGCAAGACTGAGTTGCTCACCTCTGTTTGGCAAGCCAGTGAGAAAGTATACATCCGAGGGCTCTATCTCGAGCTGGTGCCCTCCTATGTAAAAGCATTGTTCTTGTACGTTCCATCGCTCAACCAGCCATTCCAAGAATCTTACCTGGCCCCTCATGCCCGGTATGGTCCAATATTTGTATAATCCGCATGCTCTTAGGGCATCCAGGGAAGGTTGATGATTTATTGCAGCTTCATCTTCCTCTACATGCTCTCTTTCTCTCCAGTCTAACATGATTAATGCCCTGCATATCAAAAATAGCAATTAGAAATTAATTTGGGAATTTTTGGTGGTTTTTTGAGAGAGTTGGGGTTTTGAAATGCGCGTTTCTCGGAGGACGCACCCCGGCTTTGTAGCACAGGGCGCCCGGACGCAGCTGGCCTGAAGGCGGGCTGCGTCTTCCGACCGTTTTCCCGTATGAGAAAAAGTCGGGGGACGCAGGTCACCCGAAGGGCACCTGCGTCCGCCGAGAGGCGCATTCCAAAACCAAAACCCCCCCAAAAAATGAAACTAAAACCTAAAAATTGATTCTAAACGGATAGAAATGCAGAGTAGGATGTGTAAAATACCTGGATGAGACGGCGTTCGATTCCAACGGTCAGATTTTCCGCAGCGACCACGGGAAGTTTCTTGTCAAAAGCTCCTTTTTCAACCTCAACAGTGAAACGGTAAAAATGACATGGTAAAAGGTCTTTTTATAGGTTTTTTGGATGAATTAGTTCATTTTTTACCATGAAAAGATGTTTTTGAATGTATTTTTGCCTATTTTAAACAGGTATGAGTAATGTGTCGCTTTTGTGCAGGACAAAGGGATTTCGAGGGAAATTGTAATTTTTCACAAACAAAATTTCAGAGTCATCTTTTAAGCCCTTTTCTGACTCCTAAAACATGAAAAGATCGCCGAGTGTTTCTTTTTCACTCGTTAAAACGGAATTAAAAGACGGTCCCCTTTTAGCTCTTTTCTGACCGCAAAATCAGGAAAAGATTGCCGGGTTTTTGTCGTTTCGAACTCGATAAGGAAATAAAACGACGTGTCCTTGATCGCTTTTTACTTTTCAGGTTAACGACACTATTATGAAAGTACTCCTTGGTCGCAAGATCAAGCGGTTCCCCCAGGTATTATTTTATACTTTTTCGGGCTTGAGGGACACAAATATACGAAAAAGTTCAACGTGGAGTCTCCTTTAGTTTTTTCAGACTCTCTAAAATTGAAAAACGCCGAGTTTCTCCTATACTGGGCTCGTTAAACTTTTACAGTAGAGGACCTGTTCAATTACAAACAGGAACGAACCACTCCTTCCTAGGGTTCGAATTTAAACTAGGTTGGACTCGTCCGAAGGATGAGCTTATAATCAAGCATATGTTATCCTCCTCAAGCTTGTTAAAAATAAAGAGGTACTTGCCAGAAATGGTGGGGGAAAAAAGAGAAGAATGAACCTATTTGTCACCTTTTGTCTCAGAAGAAACTTTATTACCGCTCTTGAACACGACACTTTTCATTCACCTGGGTTGGGAAATCTTTTACCTCACAGTTGACCAAATCACTTTGAAAGTCTTTAACCGGGTTCCAGGGGTTAACTTTGAGTTATACGTCACCAAGCCATCTGTTGTGTCGTTATGTGTTCAAGAGGTCTGCAAGAAAAACTTTCATCTGCAAAATACTTGTCATCCATTTGACCATCCCTGAGTCAGTCCTTACAGCAACATTTCTTCAACTTGAACAATGATTTCGTGTTGCGGGCTTGCCTGCAACGGGTCGCTTTCTATCGACATCGACACATTATCTAGAAAGATGACTTAGGAATCGACAGTACCTTGAAGTCTGCATGCATCAATGGCAGGTTTCTCGCCTTTGACGTCAGTTTACATCATTGACTTTCGATCAGAGGATTCCGTGAAGTGTTCGACATCAAAACATCTATTCACATTTCACGGGTTGTGCTTGGTACTTTGAGAACCATTGACATTACTGGTGGTTTCTCTCACGCTTGTTAACAGTTTACATCATTGACTGGTAATCAAGTGGTTTCTACCATGTTCATCACATGGCTAGAATCGTACCAATTCGGGAAGTAGAAGTGAAGACCCTGGATCTAGTTTCTACCATCCAGGCTGCGAGGAGTTTTGTATTCATTATCTATGTAGACTAATCATAAACAGATGGCTGCGTCCATACTGTGTCTACAAAAGTCTATAAAAATGATGTACTGCAAGATCATTCCTGTATCAGAATAGTTAGTCCATTAGTTAAAGTTTTGAATCTGAGTATGGGAATGCCTACCTCAGTGATGATATAATCTTATCCATGTATTTTGTGTTGAAAATTGCAGGTTCCAACCAGGCCATCCACAAGGCAATCCTTGAAATGATAAAGCGCTTCACCCTTCCTAGAATTACAAAACCCTATTCTATTCCAGGCTTCGCACTTTAGGGGGCAATCTGTTACACTAAAAAATGTCACCTTGACTACTTACAGTTAGTATGGCTCAAATCAACAGTCATGCTACCCTCTTAGGCAAGTCTCATGCCTCTGTTATCCATCTCAAACTCAAAGAAGAGAGAAAGTCTTGTAAAAACTATGTTTATCTCTGGGGTCGCAGGTTCTCTCTAGCCTTACCTGCGGGGACGCTGACCATGTTCACAAAATCTGCGTCCATGGACGCTCTGTATGTTAAGGGACAGGTGCGTCCCTCTGTAAAAGGCAAAATGCGCGAGTTTTATCTTGAAAAAGTTACTTGTGGTTACTTCTAGAACATTCTAGAGGTCGGTTTGATGAAATGGATGCGCCTCCAGTTGGTTCATGTATCTCTATTAAGGGGGAACTTATCCCATCAATAAGGGAGCTATCCCACCCATAGAGGGGGATGATCCCATTGATAGTGGACCTGAATAACCTCTTTACAGCACTATAAATAAAGGCATTGAGCCAGAAGGAGGGGAGGTTGGAGCTATACATTTTCTTTGGGTAAATGCTGCAGGATTTAGGTCTTCCATTAGAGCCTTTGTGAGGAGAGATTGTCTTCACTTGATTCTACTTGGGAGAGGGTGAGCTTTGTCAAAGTAGAGGAAAACCCTTGATGGACCCTGGGAGGAACTTGCACAACACCAAGGCCAGGTTGTAAGAGTTTCTTTGTTTCGTTATTAATACAAACTGGTTTATTTTTCTCAATAGCTTGTGTTAATGAGTTATTTCATGTGTTCCTTGGTCTGCATGTTGAATATATGTTTTATTATATGAAATGCAAGTGCTTGGTAATTGTTTGATTGTTTGTGGTTGCAGGAATTGACTTGAAGGAGGAGCTCATCCGGATCGTCAAGAACGGACTTCAACAACAGCGTTTTGGAATAAGGTAAGCCTAAACACTTGTAGTTTTCATGTTGTAAAAGGTGTATTTAGAGAAAGATCACTCCATTTTGTCTTGTTTGTCATTAGAATGTCTTAGACTTCTAGGAAGGTCAGTCGTGTCCGCACCCTTGACAGATTCCGTGTGACACCTTCCTGTTTTCATACTTATAGTAAAGGGAGGAGGCTGCATCATCCCCCATTATTCATGGAAAAGGGGCTAGCCACATGTTTTTGATGTAAAAGACTCTAGAAGAGTCTATATTGGAACTCTAGTTAAGAGTTGATATAATCAAACTTAACCACTAGTAGGTTATCGAGTTGTGTTATAACCGAACTACTAGGAGGAAGAGGCATTCCATTCTTTTGAGAGAATTTTGTTCCATAGCTTTGAAAAGATAGCCAAGACAGATAGGTGGTAGAGCACAAAGATAGGATATATGTATTGTAGCTGCCCACAAGCCACATCCATTACTTCTTTGTACCTGCAACCATATTTTCCAGATAGAGAAAGAGAGCAAAGTGACATCACCTTCCAATTGGGTTTTCTCCCAAAAGGGTTTCTCGGAGCATATTTGTTGTCTTATGTGTGTGTGTGAGCTTATGTTTTAGTTCTCTACTTTTCTGCATAATTTCCATTCGCATGCATGCACTAATTACAATAAAATCTACATATCTAGAAATTAAATAAACATGCAACAATGTAGAACTTCAAATTTTTAATATAATATTGTCAAATTTCTTATGACGAACAGTCCAGTGGAATATCCATCAAAGTTTACAGATCATTTGGTATCAAAGCAAGTTTATTTGGTATTTTGTGGAGATTGTATGGATCTAGATCGGTGGGGCCGAAAATCATAAAACCCTCATCATGGTTGACGAATCTGTAAACGAACCTTGTGATCCTACAGAAGTGAGGTTTACACGGTTGGAACAACAAGTTGCATATATCAACCACAATGTAAGCATCCTCATGGCGGCATTGAATAGAAAGCTAGGGATATTTGGAGAAATGGAGCTTTGAAAGCAGAGGAAAAATCAAAACGAGGGTTGGACGATCGGCAAGAAACAAAGAAGTAGTCGAAGAAAGGATGTGAAAAAGATCAACTTAATTTGAGTGTCGTGAACCTATCACAGTCCCTGTTTAAAATGGAAGAAAAATTTGATATCAAGTCATACCATGATGATATCACACTAAAGTTGAACCACTGGTTGTAGTAACCGGAATTTTATTTTAGTGTCCATCAAATTGAGGAAGCCCAAAATATCTCATTCGCGAGTCTGAAATTGGAGGGACATGCACTGACTTGGTGGGAGAGCCACACAGAAACCCCGAGGTTGGAGGGAGAACCTCCAGTGACAAAGTGGGAGGATTTCAAAACCCTAATTAAGTCACAGTTTTATCCCATTGGGTACTTAGAGGACTAGTGGATCTGGTGGCATTACTTCAGGAAAACGCTGGGCCAAAACGTGCAGGAGTACACCACGAAATTAAAAAAGATGGATATAATGTTGGGTATCTCTCCAAAGATCCCAGAGGTACTCCTCAAGTATTTAGGGGGTCTACACAGCCATCTACACGAGCAATTTATGTTGTTAAAGCCCAAATCGGTGGGCAAGGATTGTGTATAGGTGCAATACTTGGAAAACATAGGCCTAAAGAGAGTGCAGTCAAGTGGATCAAAGTAGAAGGGGCAACAAGATGCTTCTAAGGAGAGGAATAAGAACAAAAAGGGAAAAATATAAAAAGATGGAAACCACAATGGACCAGTGTAAATATCCCAACAACCATTGCAACATTAATTTCCATACAGAGGAGAAGTGTTGGAAGTTGCATCCAGAGCTAAACATAAAGAACAAGAAGAAATATATTAATAAGAAGAATCTCATGGCCACATATTCGAGAAACCAAATTGAAAGTAGCTTAAATGTGGATGAGAATATCGTCTGTAAATCAGTGCAGAAGGAGGTGTATATGAGTATCCTTCAATAGCAGGAAGAGAGAGATTACCAAACTCTTCCATATAAAGATACATGTCAATTAGACAAAGTTTGATGCTCTATTTGAGTCTAGATCACAGGGGAATCTCATTTCAGCAGAGCTGGTTAAGAAGTTGGGGTTGGAAGATCATGATCATCCAAACCCATATCCACTGGGAAAGGTAAATAAGGATGCAGAGCTGAAGGTAAAAAAACAGTGTTATTTTAAATTTGTTATCAGTGCTGATTTTATTGATGAAGTAGGTCGAGATGTGGCTCCCCTTGATGTATGTGGAGTTGTGTTTGGGAGTCCATACATGTACATGTCTAATACAATATTCATGAGGAGAGCTAACTAGTACCATCTCTTCAAGGATGGAAAATCATTCAGCATCAACGCAGATAAAGGCAAGTCAAAAAATTCTCTAGGAAGTGCCAACCAATCCAAGAAATTGATTAGTTCCAGCAAGAAGTATGTTTTATTATTTTTAAGAGAAATTCAGTATGTAGAGGAGTCAATAAGAGGCAAGGCATCCCTAAAGGGGTGTACTATGAAACAGAAACAATAATTTGAGGAGTTGTTATAGGAATACAGGGATGTGTTATGACAGCTTAAAGGGTTACCACCTAATAGAGAAGTAGAGCATGAGATCTAGTTATTGCCATACTCCCCATTTCCAAATATTGGGTTGTACAAGCATTCTATTACAGAAGCAAGGGAGGTGAAGAAAAAATTGCAGCAGGTATTGGAACAGGGTGTCGTTCGATCCGTTACATCACCATGTGGCTTACCCATCATCACTGTGTTGAAGAAGGATGGGACTTGGTGGATGTGTATAGATTACAAGGCATTGAACAAAATCACACTCAAGAACATATACCCCCTCCCTAGGATAGATGATATATTGAATCAATTGTAGCAATCAATGTACCTCACCAAGCTAGACTTGAAGTATGGATATCACCAAGTTCAAGTCAATGAAGAATATACCTGTAAAACCACCTTCAAAACTAGGAAAGTTTTGTATGAGTGGTTAGTCATGCCATTTTGCCTATGTAATGCACCAGCTACATTTATGAGATTAATGAATGATGTATTATGCCCTATTATAGATTCATTTTTTATTGTCTATTTGGATTATATACTGGTATATAGTTCTACCTGGGAGGAGTGTACTTTACATTTGACGCAGGTGTTAGAAACATTGAAGAAGCACGAGTTGCTAACAAATCTCAAGAAGTGTGAGTTTGCGCAACAATATTTGGTGTATCTGGGGTATGTGATCGGTGGAGGAGAACTGAAGATAGATCCTTCCAAGATGGAGGCCATCATGAAATGGTCGGTGCCTACTAATGTTTCTGAGGTCAGGAGTTTCATTGGGGAAGCACAATACCTGAGGAAATTCATAGCCTCATTTTCAATGGTAGTAGCACCATTCCATGCCATAACAACAAGTGGAAAGAGTTTCTAGTGGGGAAAAGATCAGCAAAGGGCTTTCGAAGAGCTAAAGAAGAAGATCAACCAAGCACTAGTTTTGGCATTACCAAACTTGCAATGACCCTTTGAAGTGGAGACAGATGTGAGTGGGTATGCTATGGGAGATTTCTTGATGCATGGAGGAAGGCATTTATGCTACCATTCTGAAGTATTTAATGGGGCAGTTCTTAACTACCCTATCTACAACAAGGAGCTCTATGCCATGGTGCAAGTTGTGAAGAATTTGAATAAATATTTGATGGGAAAGGATATGATAATCCACACAGATCACCAACTGTTAGAGTGCTTGCAGGCCTAGATTAAGCTACAATAGACCAGGAATTACAAGTGGATGTGGTTTTTACAACAGCTTCATTTCAAGATCGAGTATAAGAAGGGAAGCACAAACATGTTGGCAGACATGATTTCAAGGCCACCCACATCAAAGATTACATCTTTGGCGACTCTTACGCACATGGAGCCATTCACCATGATATATAGAGAGAGGAATATTTAGAGGATGAGGACTTCAAGGTGTATCAACAATTGTAGAGTCAGAGTCACGTGCACGATGGCGACAACACCATTGACTACTGTCTCCAAGATGGGTTACTCTATAGGTTGGATAAGATATGTGTTCATAAAGGTGAGCGATTGTAGCTAATTAGAAAGGCTCACACCTCCAAAGTTGCAGAGCGCTTTGGTGTAGGGAAGACTGTGGCTAACTTACAAAGGTATGTGTATTGCCCCAAGATGTAAGAGCAAGTAGCTAGGTTCATAAGAGGATGAATGATTTGTTGTACCAACAAGCCTAGCAACATGAAACAAGGTCTATATCATCACTTACATGTACCTACTCGTCCTTTAGAAAGAGTTTCCATGGAATTTGTGGGAGGTTTATCGATAACTAGGAAGGGACATGACTACCTATTCAGGGTAGTTGAAAGGTTTAGCAAGATGTTTTCTAATGCTCTGTAAAATGACCATCAACGGGAAAGAAGCAACAAACTTTTTCTTTTGATAGGTTTGGATGCACTTTGGGATACGAAGGAGCATCATTTCAGATAGTGATATAAGATTCTCAGTGCATTTTGGACTACACTATGGGAGAAGATGGAGATGAAGTTGAAGAGATCTACCACATTCCATCCACAGACAGATGGGAAAATTGAACTAGTCAACAAGACTTTGGTGAAACTTATAAGGGGATATAACTTGAAGCATACAAAGAACTGGGATGAAAATTTGGTATATATACAACATTATTACAATAGAGAAGTCCACACTTATACAAGAAAATCCCCATTTGAAACTTGTTTTGGATATTTTCTGCCTTCACCATTGGACATTGAATATGGGTAGCAAGGAGGAGTAAGGGAAAATATTACAAGAGATGATTTGAGGGCTAAAAAAATTATAGAAAATTCTAGGACAATCCATATACAGGTACAAGAAGCACTTCCTAAGTCATAGGAGAAGTATAAGGCCAGGAATGATCAACACAGAACAGAGAAATCATTCAAGGTAGGTGACAGAGTATGGTTACAATTGAATAAGGAGAGGCTGCAGGGGGCTAGTAAGAAAATCAAGGCTCTGCATTATGGTCCCTTTGAGATACTAGAAAAGGAGGGTGATAATGGATATCGACACAGTTTACCACCATATATGCACATTTACTTAGTTGTGAATGTAGATAATTTGAAATTCTATGAACCTTACATGCTAGACAAGGAAGAGGAACAAGTCCTACCTTCTATGGAGGATTTAGCACCAAATGCTCAAGTGGAGTTGACAGAAGATACATTTTTTCAGAAGAGGTCTATAACTACAAGACAAGGGCAACATGACCTTCAGAATATTGGATTGAAGGAACAACTTCTAGGCAAAGCTAAATGGTACACAAGAGAGGTGGTGGAGGAAAAGTTTCCTCACCTCATTCAGTAAAAGCCTCCAAAAATGGGGAGATGTGATCCAAATTAGATCATTATATTTGTTTTCATCCATATTGATGTATTATGAGTGGGAAAATTGGAGGAATCAATTCACAAGACCGTTTTTACCGATGGGCCCCAGTTTGGCAAAATGGGGTTTGAAACCTTCCATGGGCGTTTTGGGGCATCAAATCACATTTTTTGGGGGTAAAACCTTGGCACAATATCGCAAAACAATTTTGTGTTGTTCTAAACACAAATATATTTCCAATGATGCAAGAATAACATCAATCAAAGTCCGCATGCAAAAGTTACGCGAGTCAGATGTTGACCTTCTTGTTTTCACACCTATAGTTCAGGAGGATGTCACATTAGCCCCCCTTTATTCATGGAAAATGGTCTAGCCACGTGTTTGTGATGTAAAAGACTATGGAAGAGTATATATTGTAACTTTAGTTAAGATTTGATGTAGTCAAACTTAACCACTAGTAGGCTATCATGTTGTGTTATAACTGAGCCACTAGGAGGAAGAGGAATTCCATTCTTTTGAGAGAATTTTGTTCCATAGCTAAGCAAAGATATCCATGAGACTTAGGATGTAGAGAACACAGAGAGGATCTAAGAATTGTAGCATCTCATGAAGCACAAACATTTCTTCTTTGTACATGCAGCCATATTTTCTAGACAAATAAAGAGAGCGAAGTAGCCTCACCTTCCAGCTGGATTTCCTCTCGAAAGGATTTCCGAAAGCATATTTTGTGTATTATGTGTGTGTGAGCTTATTTTTTCATTCTCTACTTTTCTACATAATACATTTGCATGCATCCAGTAATTATAGTAAAATCTACAGATCTAGAAATTAAATAAAATTGTAATAATGTAGAACTTCAGATTGTTAATATAATATTGTCTCCAGTGGAATATCCACGCCAATTTACGAATTATTTGGTATCATAGTATTTTTCTTTGGGTATTTTTTGGAGATTGTAGGGATCTATATTAGATTGGCCAAAAATCGTAAAAACCCTAATTATGGCTAGCGAATTTGTAAACGAACCTCATGATCTTGTAGAGGTGAGGTTTACACAATTGGAACAAGAAGTCGCAGATATCAACTACAATATAAGCCTTCTCATGGTGGCCTTGAATAGAAATTTGTAGATATTGGAGAATATGGGGGTTCGAATGTAGAGGATAAATCAAAACGAGGATTAGAATATCGGGGAGAAATAGAGAACCAGTCGAATAAAGGACCCAAAAAAGATCAACCTATTTCGAATGTCATGAACCAACCACAGACCATGTTTAAAATGGAAGAAAAATTCGATATCAAGTCGTAACATAGCGAGATCGATGCTCTGAATCTGAACCACTAGTTGCAACAACTAGAAGTTTATTATTTCCATTGGCTCGAGGAAGGAAAAAGGATCTCATTTGCGCAACTGAAATTAAAGGGTCGTGCACTAACTTGGTGGGAGAGCCACACGGAAACATTGAGGTTGGAGGGAGAACCTCCAGTGACTAAGTGGGAGAATTTCAAAACCATAATTAAGTCATAGTTTTATCCCATTGGGTACGTGGAGGACTAGTGGCTATGATGGAATTACTTCTGGAAAAATTTGGGCCAAAGCATGAAAGAGTACACCACGGAGTTCATAAATATGGCTATAATGTTGGGTATCTCTTGAAAGAACCCAAATGTAATCCTTAAGTATTTGGGGGGTCTGCGCAACCATTTGCCCAAGCAAGTGATATTGTTCAATCCCAAATCAGTGTAAAAGGCTTGTGTGTAAGCACAATAACTAGAGAACACAGGCCTAAAGACAATGCAATCAAGTGGATCGAAGTAGAAGGAGAAAAAAGATGATTCTAAGGAGGGGAAGAAGAAGCAAAAATGGAGGAAAGATAAAAATATGGTAGCAACAATGCACTAGTGTAAATATCCCAGCAACCACTGCAACAATGATGGTGATACAGAGAAGTGTTGAAGTTTCATTGAGAGCCAAACTTGAAGAACAAGAAGAAAGATAACAAGAAGAATAACATCATGGCCACAGATTCGTGCAATCAAGTTGAAAGTAACTCAAACATGGATGAGAAGATCATATGTACATCAGTGTCTAAGGAGGTGAATATAAGTAGCCTTCAGCCGTAGGAATAGAAAGAGATGACCAAACTCTTCCATATAAAGATATAGGTCAAGAAAACAAAGATTAATGATTTGTTTGACTCAGGATTGCAAGTGAATATCATTGCATCAGAGCTAGTCAAGAAGTTGGGATTGTAGTTTTGTGATCATCCAATTCCATATCCATTGGGATGGGTAAATAAGGATGCAGAGCTGAAGGTAACAAAACAGTGTAAAATTAGATTGACTATCTGTGTTGATTTTATTGATGAAGTAGATCTAGATGTGATTCCCCTTGATGTATGCGGAGTCATGTTTGGGAGTCCATACATGTACATGCATGATGCAATATTCATAAGGAGAGCTAAGCAGTACTGAATCGTCAAGGATGGAAAATCATTCAACATCAACGCACAAACAGGAAATTCAAAAATTTCACTGGTAAGTGCCAACCAAGCCAATAAATTTATCAATTCGAGCAAGAAGTATGTTTTATTGTTTTCAAGAGAAATTCAATCTATAGAGGAGTCATTAGGAGGCAAGTCATCCCTGGAGGGGTGTACTACAAAACATAAACAACAATTGGAGGAGTTGTTACAACCATGAAGGGATGTGTTCTGAGAGCCTGAAGGGTTACCACACAAGAGATAAATGGAGTGCAAGATCCAACTATTGCCAGACTCCCCATTGCCAAATATTGGGATGTACAAGAAACCTATTATAGAAGCAAGTGAGTTGAATAAATAGTTGTAGCAACTACTGGAACAAGGTGTCATTCGACCAAGTACATCACCATGTGGGTCACCCATAATCATTGTGCCAAAGAAGGATGGGACTTAGCGAATGTGTATATATTATAGGGTGTTCAACAAAATCACGCTTAATAACAGATACCCCCTTCCCAGGTTTAATGATTTTTTGGATCAGTTGCAACAATAAAAATACTTGACCAAGTTGGACTTGAATTTTGGATATCACCAGGTTTGAGTCTAAGAAGAAGATACCTGGAAAATTGCCTTCAAAACCAGGCAAGGTTTGTATGAGTGGTTAGTCATGCCATTTGGCCTATGTAATGCACCAGCTACATTTATGATATTAATAAATGATGTATTGTTCCATTTTATAGATTCATTTGTTATTGTCTATTAGGATGATATATTGGTATATAGTGTTACCTGGAAAGATGATATTTCACATTTTATGCAGGTGTTGGAAATATTGAAGAATCACTAGTTGCTATCAAATCTCAAGAAGTATGAGTTTTCACAATAGTCTTTGGTGTATCTGGGGTATGTGATCAGTGGAGGAGAACTGAAGATAAATCCTTCCAAGATGGAGGCCCTCATGAAATGGTTAGTGCCTACTAATGTTTCTGAGGTTAGGAGTTTCATTGGGGCAACACAGTACATGAGGAAATTCATAGCCTTGTTTTTAGCCGTAGCAACACCACTCCATGCCATCGCAGCAAGTGGCAAGAGTTTCCAAAGGGCAGAAGGTTAAAAAAGGGCATTCGAAGAGCTAAAGAAGAAGACAAGACAAGCACTAGTTTTGGCATTACCAAACTTGTAGGGACCCTTTGAAGTGGAGATAGATGTGAGTGGGTATGTTATGAGAGTTGCCTTGATGCAGGGAGGATGACATGTATGCTACCATTTTGAAGTATTTCATGGTGCAGTTTTTTACTACCCTACCTATGATAAGGAGCTCTATACCAGGGTGAAATTTGCGAAGAAGTATCTAGTTGGAAAGGAGATAGTAATCCACACATATCACCAGTCCTTAGAGTACTTGCAGGCCCAAATTAAGCTATAGAAGACCAAGAATTACAAGTGGATGGGCTTTTTACAACAATTTATTTTGGTGATCAAGTATAAGAACAACAACAAAAACAAGTTGGCCGACATGCTTTAAAGGCCACCCACATCAAATATTACAACTTTGGGGACTCTTATGCACATGGATCCATGCACCCATGATGCATATAGAGATTCATATTCAGAGTATGAGGACTTCTAGAAGGTGTATCAACAATTTCAGAGTCAGATTCATGTGCACGATGGCGACAACATTGTTGACTTTCATCATAATATGGATTACTCTAAATTTTGGATAAGCTATGTGTTCCTAAAGGTGGGCGATTAAAACTAATTAGAGAGCCTCACACATCCAAGGTTGCAAGGCACTTTGGTGTAGGGAAGATCATGGCTAACTTGTAGAGGTATGTGTATTGGCACAAGATGCAAGAGAAGGTAGATAGGTTCATAAGAGGATGAATTCTTTGTTATACCAGCAAGGCTAGTAACTGGAAACACGATCTATATCATCCCTTACCTATACCTACTTGTCCTTCGGAAAACATTTCCATGGACTTTGTAGGAGGTTTACCCACAACTAAGAAGGGACATGACTACCTGTTCATGGTAGTTGACATGTTCAGCAAGATGTGTTTTCTAATGCCCTATAAAAAGACCATTAATAGGTAAGAAGCAACAACATTTTTCTTTGGACAGGTCTAGGTGCACTTTTGGAGACCAAGGAGCATTATTTTAGACAGGGATACAAGATTTCTCAGTGCATTCTGGACTACATTATGGGAGAAGATGGACATGAAGTTGAAGATATCTACAACATTCCATCCACAGATAGATGGGCAAACTGAAGTAGTCAACATGACTTTGGTGCAACTTTTAAGGGGATATAACCAGAAGCATTTGAAGACTTGGGATGAAAATATGGTATATATTCAACATTCTTATAATAGCACGGTCCACACTTCTACAGAAATGTCCCTATTTGAAACTTGTTTTGGATATTTCTCGCCTTCACCATTGGACATTTCATATGAGTAACAAGGAGGAATGAGGGAAGATCTTACATGAGACGCTTTGAGATGTGAAAAATTTATATAAAATATTAGGCAGATCCATCTATAGGTAAAAGAAGCACTATAGAAGTCGCAAGAGAAGCATAAGGTCAGGCATGATCAACATAGAACAAATAAATCATTCAAGGTGGGAGATAGAGTATGGTTACAGCTGAACAAGGAGAAGTTGCAGGGGCCTGGTAAGAAAATCAAGGCTCTGCATTATAGTTCCTTCGATAGACTGGAAAAGGTGGGTGATAATGCCTATCAACTCATATTACCACCATATATGTGCATTTACTCAGTTGTGAATGTCGCAAATTTGAAACTCTATGGGACTTCCATGTTAGACCAAGAAGAGAAACAATTTGTTAATTTTAGGTATGTTCTATGCTAGAGAAATTTATTTAATTTCTTTTCCATATAGAAATCACATCAGCATAAAGTAAACCACAAATAGAACATAAATATAAATCGCAGAAGACAAGCCAAGACAAGAGGACACAATATGTGGCGCAAGCCAGGGACAAACCCCACAATGTGTGGGGAAACCCTTTGATCAAATCTTCTTTTATCTTCAAAGTTTAGCAGAGAAAGAGAGAGAGAGAGAGATAGTACAGTTACAGCAGAAGTCAAAACTTTGACTTATCTAGATCTAGCATAGATCATTTCATATAACGATGAGATTAGTTGAAGACATTCTGCTTCAACTGATTCTCGAAGGTGACAGCTTCACCTAACGTAGTGCCGCATCTCGTCCATTTGTCGCACCTTACCATGTAGCACCATGCTGCCCTATCACAGTGCTAGACCTAGATGACAGAGCTCCTCAGCTACTCATCATGCTACATCTTCCATGGTCTCTTCATCATCAAGCTGCCCATCCTTATGATTACATTCATCATGATACTGTTCATGCTCCATGTATCATTGTGCTACCCATGCACATGATCTCATACATTATGCTACCCATACATCTCATGATGTTGTCCATATTCATCATGCTGCCCCATATATCTCATGATGTCCATATTCATCATGAGGTGTCTTTCATGACATGCCATACCATGTCGTTGAAAATTCCACTCAAGATTGTTACAGTCATACCATTTTACTAATATATCAACATTGCTGCCCCTCAAGGATGACAGCATATATGTATGCCCAGATCACACATCATGCTGTTGTTCATGACTGCATTATGTATGTGCCCAAATCACACATTCATCGTATAACCATGATTGTGTTGCCTTTTCATCACTGCGGCTCAGCGTCATGCACTCACTGTGTGTATAGTTGCTACAGTTATTATGTCATTGCCTGCGTTCTGATCTTGACAGCATGTAGATGTTACCACTGTGTATATTATTGTCTGCGTGTTATATCATTTCCAGCATATATGATCCATAATGAAAAGCGTGTATATAAACTTGACTACCCAGCATGTATTCATAGTCATGACTGCCTCATTTATGCGTATATTATATAGCTAGTGTAATGCTGCATATGGCCAGCATTGATGTGTTCCACGTATCTCTTTCAACCACATTGCCTGACTATGTTGATTTCCCACACTATCTCTTAAACCATGCTGCCTAACTGTGTTGATGCGTGTTCCTTACTTACCTTGCTTTGACTGCGTCATTTATTGCCTGCGTATGTATATATATATATATATATATATATATATATATATATATATATATATATATATATATATAGATATATATATATATATATATGCGTGGATCTATTGTGGCTATGTATATCGAGGCTTCCATCTATACCTGTGGCTGTATCATGTTCATGGATCTATTGCGTGGCTTTATAACTGCATATAGATTAATAACTTTAGGGTTTGACTGTGTATCTTCTACGCCTCCAGATCCACATATCTCATCTATGTAGGTTGTCTTTGCATGAACAGGCCTACGCTATCTATGGCATTTTCATTACGTTGACAGCTGCTTCAATCTTGACATTGCCAGGACTGTGTTTCACCATAATGCTACTGCGTTTCACTATAATGCTATGGCTACCCAGATTACACACTGCCTATTGTGTAGGTTTCTTCTTAGACTGAACCTTCCTGTTACTGCGTATTTAGTGACAACTTCTAGGGTTTCTTCCAGTGTAGTGTTTGGATCTAGATCATTATGCTACTATGGCTAAGGCATCATAGCAAATACTCTTAGTGTTTCCTTCTCCTCCAAAAACCCAGACGTGGAGAGGAGATCACCTAAAGAGTGTCAGTAAATGACATCAAATCCTCTTATATTTATACCAAAAACGTATAAGTGAATAGACATGACGTTTGGGCTTCTAGAGCCTACATAAGAGCTAGTCGGATTGATACTAATTACATAAACAAATAAATTCATATATCCATAAATACTTATAGGAATCGGATGATCTTTGGATCAATCCTACACCTCTCGACAAGAGGGATCCAATACAAATATCAGCTGCCATAAATAAGCCAACCCACATGGATTTTGGCCCTAGTTGCCAATTTAACACTCCCTCTCAACTAGGGAGAACTCCATCCGATGATCCATAAGTCCAACTGTACTATCTCTGCCATCAGTGCCTAGCACTGCTCTACCCATCTCTGCTTGCTTTGCTCTGCTCAGCTCTACTATCTCAGCTAGCTCTGCTCTACTCTACTCAGCTTTGCTGGCTCTGCTTTGCTCTTCTCAGCTCTACTGGCTTTGCTTTTCTCTGCTCAGCTCTGTTGGCTTTGCTCTGCTCTGCTCAACTCTGCTGGCTCTGCTCAGCTCAGCTCAGCTCTGCTCTACTGAACTATGAAGAAGAAGAATTGATCAAGAATGTCTCATACCATTCTCCACTGAACCGAAGTCAGTCTCAGAGTGTGTACCACTAGTCCCAAACTAGTCTCAACCGACCCAAAGTCAGCATCATAGTGAGTACCACTCCTACCACTGGTCCCAGACCAGTATCACAGTCTCAGAGAGTGTGCCATTGGTCGTAGACCAATCTCAGCCGACCCGAAGTCAGCGTCATAGTATGTACCACTCTCAATGGTCCTAGATTAGTACTACATTGACATGAAGTCAGTCTCAGAGTATGTACCACTGGTCCCAGACCAGTCTCAACAGACCCGAATTCAGCGTCATAGTAGGTACCACTCCTACCAGTGGTCCCAGACCAGTATCGTAGTCTTAGAGAGTGTACTATTGGTCCCAGACTAATCTCAATGGAACCGAAGTTAGCGTCATAGTATGTACCACTCTCACCAGTCCCAGACCAGTACTGCACTAACACAAAGTCAGTCTCAGAGTATGTACCACTGGTCCCAGAATAGTCTCAACTGACCCGAAGTCAATGTCATAGTAGGTACCACTCCTACCACTGGTCCCAGACTAGTATCGCAGTCTTAGAGAGTGTACTACTGGTCCTAGACCAGTCTCAGCTGACCTAAAGTCAGCGTCATAGTATGTACCACTCTCACTAGTCCCAAATCAATGGAGGTCATCCTAGCATAGGGAGTACGATAGATACAATGATGCATCCATTGGTACTACTATGGTCCCTAACTTCATTTCCCTGCTCATTGATCAAATGAGAGGTACTTCCCATGAGTCCCAAACTACATGGGTAGGATGCCTCGACAGGAGAACTTAATCAATCCCGTCCTCACAAGAGAACACATCAATCCTGCTACAATCACCATGGAGAACACATCAATCCAGGCCTCATAGGAGAACACATCAATCCTGCTACAATCGCCAGGGAGAACACATCAATCCTGGCCTCACAGGAGAACTAATCATCCTGCTACATAGGAAAGTGAATCATCTTGTTCCACAAGAGAGTGAATCATCTTGCCTCACAAGAGAGCAAATCATCTTGTCCCAGTGCGCACCACCAAGGGAGGGTGAGTCACCCTATGGTCGTACGTTGCTCCAGTAAGAACTGCAACCCCACAGAGCTCCCAGATCTCAATGTATGCAATATGTAGGACCCTTGTACAAGGGTCTCTTGACAACTCCAAGTCGTTCAGGAAAATCATAGATTTGATCTTTCCCCCGGGGCTTTAGCAACCTATACATCATCTCAGTGCAATGGAACCTCCTTGCTCATCGACTTACCATATACTAGATAAGGTAGTATATGATGTCTATCTGCTGGAGCAATCGTCAAATATGGGATTCCTCAATAATCAAATCCCACCTTTGGTTGCTAGAATCTCAGTGGTATTCATCATGTGTACAAATAGCTCATTGAAGAGCTTCCCCAACCAGGTAGCTTCATACGAGATCATAATCGTAGATATGTATCTGATCTCGACGGTGCTTATAGTAGCAAACTTCTGCTTCCTTCTTAGAAGCAGAATCCAAAGAGGAATAGCACTAAGAAGTGCTCCAGTGATCCTCCACATTTCCTTCCCAATTAGCATTCAAGTAATCATGCAGTTTCATATTTCTGGTAATGTATCTCAATCCATGAGAGATTGTGCCCTTAAGACATCTCAGAAGATTCTTGGCACCAATCCAGTGAGGCTCAACCAAATATGAGCTCCCTGTGCTAATTGCAAAACATATGTCTGGAATCCAACACCCTCTTACTTTTGCAAATGAGAGGGTCTGCAACTGTCAAAAATAGTTTGTCTGCATAAGGTGCCAGTATGAGAGGTTTATCATCCACAACCTTCGGATAATGGTTTGGATCGGTTTCACTCCTTAGTGAATCTCAGCTTCATCAAACAGCTATCGGTCCTCTCATACTATGCCCAGGGTGTTTTTCTTCAAGCCATAGAGGGCTTTCTTCCACATGTATATATGAGATTCCCATTTATGAATCTCAAGCTCCACAAGTTGTTTCAAACCTGTGGACCTGCTACATGAGGGGAATGGTCCCCTTGTAAGATTTTCCTTTGGTACATCTCAGACATGTACTTTCATGATCCTTTTGAATTCAGGCATCCTTGTCACCATCTGACTCATAGACCTTCGGTGCTACGTGACAATGGACATGGTCCCTAGTGGACTTCCTGCAATTTGATACAACCTTGAACTCAAAAGCATATTTGAAAATTCTATTTCAAACACGTACCTTTCCATCGATGAGTGCCACCTTGAAACCTTTGTCTTCCATTTCTGAGATGGACACCAGGTTCTTTTTGCGATTAGGTACATAAAAGTGATTCTGGGGTTTCCTTGCTTTCTTGAAGAGACAGTTGTGTCCTTGACGACCTGCTTTTCTACCATTTGGACACTCCTTCGCATAAGGGCCGAACTTATTGTAACCAAGGCATCCTCCTTTCCTTCCATCCTTAGATCCGAACTTCCCTACGAAGTGATCTTTAGGTAGGCCATCAGAAATTTCTGCTGCACCAGTCTGATAATATTTTCTACTTCAATTGCACCATGGGTGAATTATGAGGAACCCATTGATCCTTTTGTCTTGTCCCAACTATCTTAAGTGATTGTTCTTTCACTCTTGCTTGGGCATTGTCTTCGCCTTAGCTCTGATACCATGTTAATTTTAGGTATGTTCTATGCTAGAGCAATTTATTTAATTTCTTTTCCATATAGCAATCACATCAGCATAAAGTAAACCGCAGATAGAACATAAATATAAATCGCAGAAGACAAGCCAAGACAAGAGGACACAAGATGTGGCGCAAACCAGGGAAAAACCGCACAATGTGTGGGGAAACCCTTTGATCAAATCTACTTTTATCTTCAAAGTTCAGCAGGAAAGAGAGAGAGAGAGAGATAGTACAGTTACAATAGAATTCACCACTTTGACTTATCTAGATCTAGCATAGATCATTTCATATAACGATGAGATCAGTTGAAGACATTCTGCTTCAATTGATTCTCGAAGGTGACGGCTTCACCTATCATAGTGATGCATCTCGTCCATTTGCCACACCTTACCATGTAGCACCATGCTGCCCTATCATAGTGCTAGACCTGGATGACAAAGCTGCACAACTGCTCATCATGCTGCATCTTCCATGGTCTCTTCATCATCAAGCTACCCATCCTTATGATTACATTCATCATGATATTGTTCATGCTCCATGTATCATTGTGCTTCCCATGCACATGATCTCATACATTATGTTGCCCATACATCTCATGATGTTGTCCATATTCAACATGTTGCCCCATATATCTCATGATGTCCATATTCATCATAGGGTGTCTTTCATGCCATGCCATACCATGTCATTGAAAATTCCACTAAAGATTGTTACACTCATACCATTTTACTGCTATATCAACATTGCTACCCCTCAAGGATGACAGCATATATGTATGCCCAGATCACACATCATGTTGTTGTTCATGACTACATTATGTATGTACCCAGATCACACATTCATTTTATAACCATGATTGCATTGCCTTTTCATCACTATGGCTCAGCTTCATGCACTTGCTGTGTCTATAGTTGTTGTGGTTATTATGTCATTGCCTACGTTCCGATCTTCACAACGTGTAGATGTTACCATTGCGTATATTATTGTCTACGTGTTATATAATTTCCAGCATATATGATCCGTAATGAACAACGTGTATATAAACTTGACTGCCCAGCGTGTATTCACAGTCATGACTGCCCAGCGTGTATTCATTTATGCATATATTATATAGCTAGCGTAATGCTGCGTATGGCCAGTGTTGATGTGTTCCACGTATCTCTTTCAACCACGCTGCCTGACTGCATTGATTGCCCACACTATTTCTTAAACCATGCTGCCTAACTGCATTGATGCATGTTCCTTACTTACCTCGCTTTGACTGCGTCATTTATTGCCTGCGTTTGTATATATATACTGAACAACGTGTAAAGCCTGCGTATATATATATATATGTGTGGATCTATTGTGGCTATCTATATCGAGGATGCCATATATACCTCTGGCTGTATCATGTCCACAGATCTATTGCGTGGCTTTATAACTGTGTATAGATTAATAACTTTAGGGTTTGACTATGTATAGAACCTCTGAGAACAGCGTGTATCTTCTACGCCTCCAAATCCATGTATCTCATCTACGTAGGTTGTCTTTGCATGAACAGGCCTATGCTATCTGCGGCATTTTCATTACGTTGATAGCTACTTCAATCTTAACATTGCCAGGACTGTGTTTCACCATAATGCTACTGCGTTCACCGTAACTGCATTTCATTATAATGCTATGGCTGCCCAGATTACACACTGCCTGTTGCGTAGGTTTCTTCTTGGACTGAGCCTTCCTGTTGCTGCGTATTTAGTGACAGCTTCTAGGGTTTCTTCCATGGTAGTGACTGGATCTAGATCATTATGCTACTATGGCTAGGCCATCATATTAAATACTCTTAGCGTTTTCTCCTCCTCCAAAAACCCAGACGTGGAGAGGAGATCACCTAAAGAGTGTGAGTAAATGACATCAAATCCTCTTATATTTATACCAAAAACGTATAAGTTAATAGACATGATGTTTGGGCTTCTAGAGCCTACATAAGAGATGGTCGGCTTGATAATAATTACATAAACAAAAATAAATTCATATCTCCATAAATACTTATTGGAATCGGATGATCTTTGGATCAATCCTACACCTCTCGAGAAGAGGGATCCATTAAAAATATCAGCTACCATAAATAAGTTGACCCACATGGATTTTGGACCTATTTGCCAATTTAACACTCCCTCTCAACTAGGGAGAACTCCATCCGATGATCCATAAGTCTGACTGTACTATCTCTGCCATCAATGCCCTGCACTACTCTGCGTAGCTCTGCTCAGCTCTGTTGTCTTAGCTGGCTCTGCTCTGCTCTACTCAGCTTTGATGGCTCTACTTTGCTCTTCTCAGCAATGCTCAGCTCTGCTGGCTCTGCTTTACTCTTCTCAGCTCTACTGGCTTTGCTCTACTCTGCTCAGCTCTACTAGCTCTGCTCAGCTCAGCTTTGCTCTGCTCTACTCTGCTCAGCTCTACTAGATCTGCTCAGCTCAACTTTGCTCTGCTCTACTCAGCTCTGCTGAACTATGAAGAAGCAGAATTGATCAAGAATGTCTCATACCATTCTCCACTGACCCGAAGTCAGTCTCAGAGTGTGTACCACTGGTCCCAGACTAGTCTCAATTGACCCAAAGTTAGCGTCATAGTGAGTACCACTCCTACCACTGGTCCTAGACCAGTATCGCAGTCTCAGAGAGTGTACCACTAGTCCCAAACCAGTCTCAGTGGACCCAAAGTCAGCGTCATAGTATGTACCACTCTCACTGGTCCTAGACTAGTACTGCACTAACACGAAGTCAGTCTAAGAGTATGTACCACTGATCCCAGACCAGTCTCAACCGACCCGAAGTCAGCGTCATAGTAGGTACCACTCCTACCACTGGTCCCAGACTAGTATCGTAGTCTCAGAGAGTGTACTACTAGTCCCAGACCAGTCTCAGTCAACCCGAAGTCAACATCATAGTATGTACCACTCTCCCTGGTCCCAGACCAGTACTGGACTGACACGAAGTTAGTCTCAGAGTATGTACCACTGGTCCTAGACCAGTATCGCAGTATTAGAGAGTGTACTATTGGTCCCAGACTAGTCTCATCCGACCTGAAGTCAGCATCATAGTATGTACCACTGTCACTGGTCCCAGAACAATGGAGGTCATCCTAGCGTAGGGAGTACAGTAGATACAATGATGCATCCATCGGTACTACTATGGTCCCTAACTTCATTTCCCTGCTCATTGATTAGATGAGAGGTACTTCCCATGAGTCCCAGACTGCATGGGTAGGATGCCTCGACAGGAGAACTTAATCAATCCCATCCTCACAGGAGAACACATCAATCCAGGCCTCACAAGAGAACACATCAATCCTACTACAATCGCCATGGAGAACACATCAATCCAGGCCTCACAGGAGAACTAATCATCCTGCTACACAGGAGAGCGAATCATCTTGTTCCACAAGAGAGCGAATCATCTTGTCTCACAAGAGAGCGAATCATCTTGTCCCAGTGTGCACCACCAGGGGAGGGTGAGTCACCCTGTGGTCATACATTGCTCCAGTAAGAACTGCAAGCCCCCAGAGCTCCCAGAGCTCAATGTATGCAATATGTAGGACCCTTGTACAAGGGTCTCTTGACGACTCCAAGTCATTCGGGAAAATCATAGATTTGATCTTTCCCCCAGGGCTTTAGCAACCTGTACATCATCTCAGTGCGATGGAGCCTCCTTGCTCATCGACTTACCATATACTAGATAAGGTAGTATCTAATGTCTATCTGCTGGAGCAATCGTCGAATACGAGATTCCTCAATAATCGAATCCCACCTCTGGTTGTTATAGAGAATCTTAGTGGTATTCATCATGTGTACAAACAACTCACTGAAGAGCTTCCCCAACCAGGCAGCTTCATACGAGATCATACTCGTAGATATGTATCCGATCTCGATGGTGCTTATAACAGTCGACTTCTGCTTCCTCCTTAGAAGTAGAATCCAAAGAGGAACAGCACTAAGAAGTGCTCCAGTGATCCTCCACATTGCCTGCCCAATCAGCATTCAAGTAATCATGCAGTTTCATATTTCCGGTAGTGCATCTCAATCCATGAGAGATTGTGCCCTTAAGACATCTCAGAAGATTCTTGGCACCAATCCAATGAAGCTCAACCAAGTATGAGCTCCTCGTGCTAACTGCAAAACATATGTCTGGAATCCAACTCCCTCTTACTTCTGCAAATGAGAGGGTATACAACTGTCAAAAATAGTTCGTCCGCATAAAGTGTCGATATGAGAGGTCTATCATCCACAACCTTCGAATAATGGTTTGGATTGGTTTCATCAAACAACTATTAGTCCTCAGTGAATCTCAGCTTCATCAAACAGCTATTAGTCCTCTCATACTATGCCCGGGGTGTTTTGCTTCAAGCCATAGAGGACTTTCTTCCACCTGTATATATGAGATTCCCATTTATGAATCTCAAGCTCCACGGGTTGTTTCAAACCTATGGACCTACTACATGAGGGGAATGGTCCCCTTGTAAGATTTTCCTTTGGTACATCTCAGACATGTACTTTCATAATCCTTTTGAATTCAGGCATCCTTGTCACCATCTGACTCATAGACCTTCGGTGCTATGTGACAATGGACATGGTCCCCAGTGGACTTCCTGCAATTTGATACAACCCTAAACTCAAAAGCATCTTTGAAAAATCTATTTCAAGCACGTACCTTTCCATCAATGAGTGCCACCCTGAAACCTTTGTCTTCCATTTCTGAGATGGACACCAGGTTCTTTTTGCGATCAGGTACATAAAAGTGATTCTGGAGTTTCCTTGCTTGCTTGAAGAGACGGTCGTGTCGTTGATGACCTGCTTTTCTGCCATTCGGACACTCCTTCGCATAAGGGTCGAACTTATTGTAACCAAGGCATCTGCCTTTCCTTCCATCCTTAGATCTGAACTTCCCAATGAAGTGATCTTTAGGTAGGCCATCAGAAATTTCTGTTGCGCTAGTCTGATAATCTTTTCTGCTTTGACTGCACCATGGATGAATTATGAGGAACCCATTGATCCTTTTGTCTTGTCCCAACTATCTTCAGTGATTGTTCTTTCACTCTTGCTTGGGAATTGTCTTAGCCTTAGCTTCGATACCATGTTAATTTTAGGTATGTTCTATGCTAGAGCAATTTATTTAATTTCTTTTCCATATAGCAATCACATCAACATAAAGTAAATTGTAGATAGAACATAAATATAAATCGCAAAAGACAAGCCAAGACAAGAGGACACAAGATGTGGTGCAAGCCAGGGACAAACCCCACAATGTGTGGGGAAACCCTTTGATCAAATCTTCTTTTATCTTCAAAGTTCAGCAGAGAAAGTGAGAGAGAGAGATAGTATAGTTACAACAAAAGTCAACACTTTGACTTATCTAGATCTAGCATAGATCATTTCCTATAACGATGAGATCAGTTGAAGACATTCTGCTTCAACTGATTCTCGTCCATTTTCCGCACCTTACCATGTAGCACCATGCTACCCTATCACAGTGTTGGATCTGGATGATAGAGCTGCTCATCATGCTGCATCTTCCACGGTCTCTTCGTCATCAAGCTGCCCATCCTTATGATTACATTCATCATGATATTGTTCATGCTCCATGTACCATTGTGTTGCCCATGCACATGATCTCATACATTATGCTACCCATACATCTCATGATGTTGTCCATATTCATCATGCTGCCCCATATATCTCATGATGTCCATATTCATCATGGGGTGTCTTTCATGCCATCCCATACCATGTCATTGAAAATTCCACTGAAGATTGTTACAGTCATACATTTTACTGCTCTATCAACATTGTTGCCCCTCAAGGATGACAGCATATATGTATGCCCAAATCACATATCATGCTGTTATTCATGACTGCATTATGTATGTGCCCAGATCACACATTCATGGTATAACCATGACTGCATTGCCTTTTCATCACTGCGGCTCAGTGTCATGTATTTGTTGTGTTTATAGTTGCTACGGTTATTATGTCATTGCCTGCGTTCTAATCTTGACAGCGTGTAGATGTTACCACTGCGTATATTATTCTTTGTGTATTATATCATTTCCAGCATATATGATCCATAATGAACAGCGTGTATATAAACTTGACTGCCCAGCATGTATTCACAATCATGACTGCCCAGCGTGTATTCATTTATGCGTATATTATATAGCTAGTGTAATGCTGCATATGGCCAGCGTTGATGTGTTCCACGTATCTCTTTCAACCACGCTGCCTAACTGCGTTGATTTCCCACGCTATTTCTTAAACCATGTTGCCTAACTGCGTTGATGCGTGTTCCCTACTTATTTAGGTAGGCCATCTATATCGAGGCTGCCATCTATACCTGCAGCTGTATCATGTCCACAGATCTATTGTGTGGCTTTATAACTGTGTATAGATTAACAACTTTAAGGTTTGACTGTGTATAGAACCTCTGAGAACAACGTGTATCTTCTACGCCTCCAAATCCACGTATCTCATCTATGTAGGTTGTATTCGCATGAACAAGCCTACGCTATCTATGACATTTTCATTACATTGATGGCTGCTTCAATCTTGACATTGCCAGGACTGCGTTTCACCATAATGCTACTGCATTCACCATAACTACGTTTCACTATAATGCCATGGCTACCCAGATTACACACTGCCTGTTGCGTAGGTTTCTTCTTGGACTGAGCCTTCTTATTGCTGCATATTTAGTGACAGCTTCTAGGGTTTCTTCCATGGCAGTGTTTGGATCTAGATCATTATGCTACTGCGGCTAGGGCATCATAGCAAATAGTCTTAGCGTTTTCTCCTCCTCCAAAAACCCAGACGTGGAGAGGAGATCACCTAAAGAGTTTGAGTAAATGACATCAAATCCTCTTATATTTATACCAAAAACGTATAAGTGAATAGACATGACGTTTGGGCTTCTAGAGCCTACATAAGAGCTGGTCAGCTTGATAATAATTACATAAACAAAATAAATTCGTATCTCCATAAATACTTATCGGAATCGGATGATATTTGGATCAATCCTACACCTCTCGAGAAGAGGGATCCAATAAAAATATCAACTGCCATAAATAAGTTGACCCACATGGAGTGTGGCCCTAGTTTCCAATTTAACACAATTCCTACCTTTTGTAGAGTATTTGGCACCAGATGCTCAAGCAAAGTTGACAGAAGATACATTTTTGTACAAGAGTTATAGAACTACAAGGCAGGGGTAGCATGACCTTTGGCCTATTGGATTGAAGGGACAACTTCTAAGAAAAGCTAAATGGTACACCAGAGATAAGGTGGAGGAAAATTTTCCTCACCTCATTCAGTAAAATATTTTTGGGACCAAATGCCTCCCATAATGGGGAGGTGTGATCTGGATTGGATCATTATATTTTTTTCATCCATCTCGATGCATTCTGAGTGGAAAAAGTGGAGGAACCAGCTCACGGGATCGTTTTTACTGACAGGACCTAATTTGGCAAAATGAGGTTTGAAACCCTAAAGGAGCGTTTTGAGGCATAAAATGACGTTTTTTGGGGGTAAAATTATGTCACTATAGTGAAACACCATTTTATGTTGTTCTACACATAGAGATCTTTCCAATGACGTAAGAAGTGCATCAATAAAATTCCATATGTAAAATTTATGCCACTCATAAGTTGACCTTCATGTTTTCACACCTATAGTTCATAAGGATGTTGCGTCAGACCCCATTATTCATGGAAAATGGGATAGCCATGGGTTCTTGATGTAAAAGACTCTAAAAGAGTCTATAATTTAACTCTACTTAAGATTTGATGTAGTCAAACTTAACCACTAATAGGTTATCGATTGTGTTAAAACCGAGCCACAAGGAGGAAGAGGCATTCCATTATTTCGAAAGTATTTTGTTCCGTAGCTGAGAAGATATAGCTAGGAGAGATAGGAGGTAGAGTAGATAGAGAGGATTTGTGCACTGTAGTAGCCCGCATGACACAAACATTACTTCTTTGTACTTGTAGCCATATTTTCCAGACAAAGAAAGAGAGCGAAGTGACTTCACCTTCCAATTGGGTTCTCTTCTGAAAGGGTCTCCCAGAGCATATTTTGTGTCTTATGTGTGTTACAGAGATTATTTTTCATTCTCTACTTTTCTGCATAATTTCCATTCGCATGCATGCACTAATTACAGTAAAATCTACAAATCTAGAATTAAATAAAACTCAAATAGTGTAGAACTTCAGATTTTTAATATAATATTGTCTCCAGTGGAATATCCACAACAATTTATGTTGATTTGGGGTAGCATCGGATGTGATCTAGCCATGAAAATTGGTGGAGAGGCTAAGGTGCATGAGATCTCCAATACCCAAAAAGGGTTTATGCATATTCTAAACAGTTTAGGAGATATTAAAATAATTAATATTTTTAATGCCCTAAGTCTAAACTTAGGGAAATTAAAATATTAATGTGAATTAATATAAAACTATGTTAGAATGGTCCAAAAGTCATGGATCAAGCCAGATATAATCTTAGTTGTTGATTAGGGACTTAATTTCAGCCATTGATTTGTCAACGAGAAAAGTATAAGAGGAGGCTTGAGGGTCACTTGGAGAACACACCAAGAGATCAAGATTTTGACTTTCTGAGGCTGGGTTTGCTGAGAAAGTTGAGAGAGTGTGATCAGGAGTTGCAGCTGAAGAGAAGTGAGTACAAAATAAAAGAGGTAGAGATAGTTCCGAGAGGATCAACGCAGCAGCTGGCAAAGATGATGCAGAGGGCAGAAGCCGGAATTGCTGGAATAGCCGGGAAAGCTAACGCAGAGGGCAGAAGCTGAAACTTTCGAGAATAGACGGAACTACTGGGACTGTTGAATAGTCGGGAAAGCTGGTGCAGAGGGAGAAGTCGGAACTGGCGGGAAATCTGACGTAGATGGCAAAATTCCGGAACTGTCGGGAACAATTAGAACTGTCGAAACGGCCGGGAAAGATGACGCAGAGGGCAGAAGTCAGAACTATCGGGAACAGTTGGAACTGTCGGGAACTGCCGGAACAACTGGGAAAGATGACGAAAGGGGTAGAAGTCGTAATTGCTGAGATTTTTCTATGTTGGATGAGCCAAATTTGGCACCTAGATTTTATTATGAAATTGCTTAATAAATCAAACCCTCAGATAGCTACACAGGTTTTCCCGCATTGGGTTTTTTAGGGACATTAGTCCAAAAATAACGGTGTCATTTGTGTGCTTGTTTATATTTCCTTCAGTTGATGATGTGTAATGTGTTGAGCATGTACATGTGTTTATTTTCAATATTTACATGGTAAATACTTATTAATTAATCAGAACAAGTAGGAAGGAATAAATCAATAAGTACATGGAGGTTTTCTAACTGTTAGACTTAGAAACTTCAACATGGTATCAGAGGGTGGTCACAGATCATAGGAAAACTGAAGACATCAGTAGAGTAGAGCAGCAGTAGTAGAAAATGGTTGTCCCAAGTGAAAGAAGTTTTTCCTAACAACAAAGCAGCAAGGGAGGGGTGGCACAATGCTTGCGTCATCAAGTTCGAGCCAAGAAGAGGTTGCGCAGAGGCTGAGGGAGGCAAAGACAAGCTCACGCAAATCCACGCAGAGGCCAGGGGGGGCGACGCAGTTGGCTGAGGAAGCTAGTTTGCTAGTTCTGGGACTTCGTAAAGCCTAAGAGATCTCACCTTCAAGTTGTTAGGGTCTAGGAGGTTGTGGATAAGCTGCAGAGTGGAGCTGGTGGGGTACTGTAGTCAGAACAGTAGCTAACAGGAAAAGGCCAAGGAGGAGGGAGTTTTTACCGAGGGTTTCTAGTCAAGAAATCCATAACAATGGTGCATCTGCATAAAATATCAGAGTAGGGGGCATCTCGACATTGGTAGAAGGGTTTCCTGGAGGCCAATCGAGGCTCAGAGAGAGTCACATCGAGAACTTCCAGGAGGGAAGTAGAAGAGAAGAGGAATTCCACTACACGGAGTAAGAGACCAGGACAGATTGGACAGAGCCTCAAACTTTGTATTCTGGAAGGCCAGAATCTTGTCCGTACTTGACAGAAATCTTGTCAAGTACTTCTCCTTGAAGACGATAGTGGTCCTAGTTGACCCAATTGACAATGAAAGGTATGAGGAAGCACTGGAGAGGGCTAAGAGTATCATTCTTGATGGGGTCAAGGATCATATAGTACCACATATTGCCGAGAAGAATACAACAAAGGAGATGTGGGAGGCTCTGACCAAGTTGTATCAGCATACTTTCGTGCAAAGGAATATGCTCCTAGAAAATCAGCCGCGGTCATACCAGATGCAAAATGGAGAACAAATCGACACCTTCCTCGGTCGATTGAAGGAGATCCAAGATCAGTTGACTTCCATAGGGGCCACATCAGATCCATAGTTAATGGTGAGAACAGCTTTGAATGCAGTCTCAGAGGACTGGGAGGTGTTTTCCCAAAGAATACTAGGCAAGGAGACCCTTCCAGATTGGGAGGAAATGTGGGCAAATCTTCGCCAAGAAGAGATCAGGAGGGTGACCAAGACGGGAAGCAACAGCAAGGGGATCAGAATCAAGATGGAGGACGAGGTGGATATTTCCCTAGCATCTGAGGGTAATCAAGAAAAGCGGAAGAAGAAGGAACTCTCCAAGGTCAAATGCTTCCACTGTTGGGAGCTAGGTCATTATGCGACCCAGTGTTCGAGGAAGAAGAGCAAGCAAGAGGCTTCTGAGACTAATGAAATGCCAACAAGGGTAGAGAAGGAAGTGGAGACAGAAGACGATTGTGCCATGAATACACACACACCACTAAGCCATAGTGGGGAGACATCGAGTTGTAGTTAGGAGGACTATAGGAGATGGGGGTCAGGATCCTTGAGGTACCCAACCTCTTGGATTATACCTAGCTACGGAGCCCTAAAGAAGAGTATCAGGATTGGTGATGTTAGTAGAGACAGATGCATATGAAGCGACAGAGAGAGCTATAGTGCAAGATTCCTAGGATAGCATGAGGAAACATTGTGAGAAGCATGAGAGTGTTGCACCAGTGCAGGATGGCACAAAGAGATGTGTAATAGTGTGAGATGCATGGAGTTGTTGCAGCAACGCAGAGGTCAAAGAGGGAGCACTTGTCAGCAATAGAGGGAGTTTCAGCATCAAGGGTGTCTCTAGCTTGATAGAGATGTCAGAGGTGGGAGATCAATTACTTACTTCTCAATAACTGAGTTGTAGTGCAGCAGTTAGCAGTGGTAGTGCTATGGGAAGCAAGATGCAGCATGATGAGAGGGGTTGCAGTGCAGATATGGTAGTGGAAGTGGTAGTGGAAGGGCCATGGGCAATAGCACGGATGCAGAGAGATTTGCAATACAGATGTAGTAGTGGAAGTGGCAGAGCCATGGGTAGCAATACATGATGCAACAGTGCAAAGGATGTTGGGCAACATGCCTAGCATCAGCACAGGGACCTATGTCGGATGATCAGAGTGATACTTAGTGAGGAGTATTACTATAACACAGTCCTCGCTAAGAGGGAGTGTTGATTTAGGGTAGCATCGGATGTGCTCCAGCCACAAAAATTGGTGGAGAGCCTAAGACACATGAGATCTCTAGTACCCAGAAAGGGTTTGGGTACACTCTAAACAGTTTAGGAGAGATTAAAATAATTAATATTTTTAATGGAGCCCCTAAGTCTAAACTTAGGGAAATTAAAATATTAATGTGAATTAATATAAAATTGTGTTAGAATGGTCCAAAATTCATGGATCAAGCCAGATCTAATCTTAGCCATTAATTAGGGTCTTAATCTCGGCTGTTGATTTGTCAACGAGAAAAGTATAAGAGGAGGCTTAAGGGTCACTTGGAGAACACACCAAGAGATTAATATTTCGACTTTCTGGGGCTGGGTTTGCTGAGAAAGTTGAGAGAGAGAGATTAGGAGTTGCAGCTAAGGAGAAATAAATACAGAAGCAGAGAAGCAAAGATAGTGCCTGGAGGATCAACACAACAGCTGGGAAAGCTGATGCAGAGGGCAGAAGCCGGAACTACAGGGAACTGCCGAAAGAGCTGGGAAAGTTGACATAGAGGGTAGAAGCCAGAACTGCCAGGAATAGCCAGAACTGTTGGGAACTACCGGAACAGTTGGGAAAGCTAACGCAAAGGGCAAAGCCGGAACTTCTAATATTTTTCTCTATTGAGTGAGCCAGATTTGGCACCCAGATTGTATTCTGAAACTGCTTAATAAATCAAACCCTGAGATAGTTGCACCGGCTTTTCCGCATTGGGTTTTTCCGAGGACATTAGTCCAAAAATAATGGTATCATTTGTGTTCTTGTTTTTGTTTCCTTCAGTTGATGATCTGTAATGTGTTGAGCATGTACTTGTGTTTATTTTCAGTATTTTCATGGTAAATAACTTGTTAATTAATTAGAACAAGTAGGAAGGAATAAATTGGAAAGTACATGGAGGGTTTCTAACTGTTAGACTTAGAAACTTCAACAATTTACAGATCAATTGGTATCAGAGCAAGTTTGTTTGGGTATTTTGTGGATATTGCAGGGATTTATATTAGTGCGGCCGGAAATCGTAAAACCCTAATCATGGCCGATGATTCTGTAAATGAACCTTGTGATCCTGTGGAGGTGAGGTTTAGGTGATTAAAACAACAAGTGGAAAATATCAATTGTAATGCAAGCCTCCTCATGGAGGCCTTGAATAGAAAGTTGGGTGTATTTGGAGAAAATGGGGGTTCAAAGGTAGAGGACAAATCAAAACAAGGATCAAAAGATTGGGGTGAAACATAAAACCAGTCAAAGAAAAGACCTAAAAAATATCAACCTAGTTTGAGTGTTGTGAACAATTATAGTCATGTTTAAAATGGAAGAAAAATTCAATATCAAGTCATACCACGATGAGATCGAAACTTTGAAGCAAAACCATTAGCTGCAGCAACTGGAAGTTTAATTTAGTGTCCATCAGATTGAGGAAGGACAAAAGATCTCATTCACATGGTTGAAATTAGGGGGCCATGCACTAACTTGGTGGGAGAGCCACATGGAAACCCTGAGGTTGGAGGTAGAACCTCTAGTGACTAAGTGGGAGGATTTCAAAACCCTGATGAACTCACATTTTTATCCCATTGGGCATATAGAAGACTAGTGGATCTGATGGCATTACTTCAGGCAAAAGATGGGCCAAAGCATGTAGGAGTACACCACAAAATTTATAAAGATAGTTATAATGTTTGGTATCTCTCCAACGAACCTAGATGTACTCCTCAAGTATTTGGGGGGTCTATAGAGCCATCTGGGCAAGAAATTGATGTTGTTAAAGCCAAAATCGGTGGACGAGGATTGTGTATAGAGACAATACCTGGAAAACATAGGCCTAAAGAGAGTGCAATGAAGTGGATTGAAGCAAAAGGAACAACATGATGCGTCTAAGGATGGGAAGAAGAAGCAAAAAGGAGGAAAGATAAAAATATGGTACCCACATCACATCAATGTAAAGATCCCAACAACCACTACAACCAATGCAACATTGATGGACATAGAGAGGAGAAGTGTTGGAAGTTGCATCTAGAGCTAAACTTGAAGAAGAAGAAGAAGAATCTCATGGCCACAGATTCGAGGAACCAAGTTGAAAGCATATCAGACGTGGATAAGAAGATCGTTTGTACATCAATGCAGAAGGAGGTGAATCTGAGTAGTCTTCAACAGCAGGAAGAGAAAGACATGACCAGACTCTTCCATATAAAGGTACAGGTCAAGAAGACAAAGATTGATGCTCTGTTTGACTTAGGATCGCACACAAATCTCATTGCAATAGAGCTGGTCCAGAAGTTTGGGCTGGAATTTCATGATCATCCAAACCAATATACATTGGGATGGGTAAATATGGATGCAGAGCTGAAGGTAACAAACTGTGTAAATTATATTTGCTATCAGTGCTGATTTTATTGATGAAGTAGATCTAGATGTGGTTCCGCTTAATGTATGTGGAGTCGTATTTGGGAGTCCATATGTGTACACGCGTGATGAAATATTCATGAGGAGAGCTAACTAGTATTAGCTCGTCAAGGATGGAAAATCATTCATTATCAATGCACACAAATGCAAGCCAAAATTTTCATTGGTAAGTGCCAACCAAGCCAAGAAATTGATCAGTTCCAACAAGAAGTATGTTTTATTGTTTTTAAGAGAAAGTTAGTCTATAGAGGAGTCGATAAGAGGTAAGTCATCCCTGGATGGGTGTACTACGAAACATAAACAAAAATTGGAGGATTTTTTATAGCCATACAGGGATGTGTTCTGAGATCCTAAAGGGTTACCACCTAAGAGAGAAGTGGAGCACGAGATCCAGCTATTACCAAACTCCTCATTGCCAAATATTGGGTTTTATAGGAAGTCTCTTATAGAAGCAAGTGAGGTAAAGAAACAATTGCAGTAGTTGTTGGAACATTGTGTCATTCAACTAATTACATCACCATGTGGTTCACCCATCAACATTGTGCCAAAGAAGGATGGGACTTGGCAGATTGGTATAGATTATAGGGCATTGAAAAAAAAAATGCTCAAGAATAGATACCCCCTTCCCATGATAGATTTTTTGTTGGATCAGTTGCAAAATCAAAATACATCACCAATATGGACTTGAAGTCTGGATATCACCAGAGTCGATTCAAAGAAGAATATACCTAGAAAACTTCCTTCAAAACCTGGAAAGGTTTGTATGAGTGGTTAGTCATGTCATTTAGCTTATGTAATGCACCAACTAGATTTATGAGAATAATGAATGATGTACTATGCCATTTTATAGATTCATTTGTTACTGTCTATTTGGATGATATATTGGTATATAGTGCTACATGGGAGGAGCATATTTCAAATTTGATGCAGGTGTTGGAAACATTGAAGAAGCACTAGTTGCTAGCAAATTTCAAGAAGTGTGAATTTGCGCAACAGTCTTTGGTGTATCTTGGGTATGTGATCAATGGAGGAGAAGTAAAGATAGATCCTTTAAAGATGTCAACCATCATGAAATGGTCGGTGCCTAATAATGTTTCTGAGGTTAGGATTTTTAGTGGGGCAGCACAATACCTGAGGAAATTCATAGCCTCGTTTCTAGTGGTAGCAGCACTGCTCCATGCCATAAAATCTAGTGGAAAGAGTTTCCAGTGGGGAAAAGGTTAGCAAAGGGCTTTCGAAGATCTAAAGAAGAATATTAACCAAGCACCAATTCTGGCATTACCAAAATTGTAGTGACCCTTTGAAGTGGAGACATAGGTGAGTGGGTATGCTATGGGAGCTATCTTGATGCAGGGAGGAAGGCCTATATGATATGATTCTAAAGTATTTCATGGTTCAGTTCTTAACTACCCTAACTATGACAATGGGTTCTATGCCATGGCGCAAGTTTTGAAGAAGTGTAAGCACTATCTAATAGGAAAGGATACAATAATCCACACAGATCTCTAGTTGTTACAGTACTTAAATGCCTAGAGTAAGCTACAATGTACCAGACATTACAAGTGGATGGGGTTTTGACAGCAGTTTCTTTTTGGTGATCAAGTATAAGAAGAGCATCACAAACAATTTGGATGACATACTTTCAAGGCTACCCACATCAAAGATTACAAATTTGGGGACTCTTATGCACATGGAGCCATTCACCCATGATGCATAGAAAGAGGAATATTTTGAGAGGATGAGGACTTCAAGGAGGTGTATCAACAGTTGCAGAGTTAGATTCATGTGCACGATGGAAACAATGCCATTGACTATCATCACCAAGATGGTTTACTCTACATGATGGATAAGCTATGTGTTCCTAAAGGTGAGTGATTGCAGCTGATTAGAGAGGCTCACACCTCTAAGGTTGCAGGGCACTTTGGTTTAGGGAAGATTGTGACTAACTTGCAGAGGTATGTGTATTGACCCAAGATATAAGATAAGGTAACTAGGTTCATAAGAGGATGCATGCTTTGTTGTACCTGCAAGCCTAACAATAGAAAACATGACCTATATCATCCCTTACCTGTACCTACTCCTCCTTCGGAAAGAATTTCCATGGACTTTGTGGGAGCTTTACTGACAACGGGAAGGGACATGACTACTTTTTTATGGTAGTTGATAGGTTCAGCAAGATGTGTGTTCTAATTCCCTTTAAAAACACCATTAGAGGGCAAGAAGAAGCAAAATTATTCTTTGGATAGGTCTGGGAGTACTTTGGGATACCACAGAGCATCATTTCAGACAAGGATACAAGATTTCTCAATGCATTCTGGACTACACTGTGGGAGAAGTTGGACAAGAAGTTGAAGAGATCTACAACATTACATCCATAGACAGATGGCCAGACTAAAGTAGTCAACAAGACTTTGATGCAACTTCTAAGGGGATATAACCAAAATCTGCTGAAGACCTAGGATGAAAATATGGCATATATGCAACATTCTTACAATAAAGAAGTCCACACTTCTACAGGGAACTCCCCATTTGAAGCTTGTTTATTATATTTTCCGCCTTCAACATTGGATATGGCAAATGGGAAACAATGGGGACTAAGGGAATATCTTATAGGAGATGCTTTTAGGGATGAAAAAATTATAGAAAAGGTTAGGAAGATCCATATAAAGGTACAAGAAACATTATAGAAATTGCAGGAGAAGTATAAGTCTAGGCATGATCAACATAGAACAAATAAATCATTCAAGGTGGGATACAAAGTATGCTTATAGTTGAACAAGGATAGGCTACAGGGGCCTGGTAAGAAAATCAAGGCTTTGTGGTATGGTCCCTTTGATATATTGGAAAATGTGGTGATAATTCCTATAGACTCAGTTTACGACCATATATGCACATTTACTCAGTTGTGCATGTGGAGAATTTGAAACTCTATGAGCGTTCCATGATAGACTAGGAAGAGGAATAGGTCCAACCCTCTATGGAGGATTTGGCACCATATGTTTAGGCAGAGTTGACAATCGAAGATACAATTTTGCAAAAGAGTCTAGAGTTACAAGACAGGCACAGAATGACCTTTGGTAGATTGGATTGAAGGGACAACATCTAGGCAAATCTAAATGGTACACCAAAGAGAAGGTGGAGGAAAAATTCCTCACCTCATTCTGTAAAAGCTTTTGGGGAAAAAATCCTCCCAAAATGTAGAGTTTTGATCCAGATTGCATCATTATATTATTTGTCATCCATCGGGATGCATTCAGAGTGGAAAAAGTGGAGGAATCAGCTCACGAGACCATTTTTACTGAGTTTGGCAAAATGGGGTCCGAAACCTTCTAGGAGAATTTTGAGGCATCAAAATTTTTTTTGGGGTTAACACTTTGTCACCTTAGCGTAGAACCATTTCATGTTGTTCTACACGCATATATCTTTCCAACGATGCAAGAATCATGTCAATCAGAGTATGTATGCTAAATTCATACCACTCAAAAGTTGACCTTCTTGTTTTCACACCTATAGTTTGGGAGGATGTCATGTCATCCCCCCTTATTCATGGAAAATGGGATAGCCACATTTTTGTGATGTAAAAGACTCTAGAAGAGTCTATATTGTAACTCTAGTTAAGAGTTGATGTAGTCAAACTTAACCAGTAGTAAGCTATTGGGTTGTGTTATAACCAAGCCACTAGGAGGAAGAGGCATTTCATTCTTTCAAGAACATCAAGAACATTTTGTTCCTTAGATGAGAAAATATAGCCAAGAGAGATAGGAGGTAGAGAACACAGAGAGGATATGTGCGCTGTAACATCCCATGGGCCACATACATTATTTATTTGCAGCTGCATTCATATTTTCCAGATAGAGAAAGAGAGAAAAGTGGCCTCACCTTCTAGTTGGGTTTTCTCCCAAAAGGGTTTCCTAGAGAATATTTTGTGTCTTATGTCTGTGTGTGAGCTTATTTTTCTATTCTCTAATTTATTTCATAATTTCCATTCACATGCATGCACTAATTACAGTGAAATCTACAACTCTAGAAATTAAAGAAAAATATAATAGTTTATAACTTCAGATTTTTAATATAATATTGTCAGATCTGTTGTGAATAACTGTCTAGTGGAATATTCATGGAATTTTATGGATCATGTACCCATGTTGGGTACTTTCGATGGACCCTACTACATGAAAAATGTGAATACATGAAAACAACATGATTTCATTCATGTTTTTTCATGTATTTCATATTTTTCATGTAGTAGGGTCCATCGAAAGTATGAAATATGGGTACTCCTTGGATGAAAAATTAAATTTTTCATCCTACGAGTTCTCCTACTTGAAACTTTAGTAAAATTATAGGGACATAAGTTGAAAATACGAGTTGAAAAAGTAGTTTTTTCTATTTTTTTATTATCTTTTTACCTTTTTATTCCAAAAAAGGTGAATCGTCGCCCATCGTTGACATCATCATGTTGAATCCTATTGTATCTTATAAAGTTGATTTTTGTTGTATATTTTTGTTTTGAGGCCCATTTTTAACCTCAATATTTCTATAATGTTGTTTATTAAGCTTCATGAATTTATTGAACCTGCTAGACACCTTAGGAAGTTGATAAATGTTTTGATGTTTTAATTTATTATCCTTTTGTTTGTATGGCATGTAAGGGGTGATTCCATGTTAAACTAAGTTCCTGAAGACTATCATTGTAGTATATTGTTGTAGTGTTTTTTGTTTTCAAACCAGTAAGGCTTACTTCTGCATATTCTTTTCTAGCACCTTGTCAATGTATGATCCCCTATTGATAAGTTAATGAACAACACTTTAAGCGATTAAATTGACCAAAATTTTTGGCACCATTGTCGAGGAGGTGCCAAGGAACTAGATCTTGATTGTTTTTTTGATTACATATATTTATTTGAAAACCTTGTCTCTGCAATTCTAAAATTCCTAAAACACAGTAAGATGGAAGTCGTAAGATGAAAAGTAATAACTTGCACGTCCACTTTATTGGGTTCTCACTCTTATTGAATTTAAATGATTGTTAACGGGAAAAGTGTCTACTCAGAATGCCCCTATCCCACTAAGGTGTGACAGTACCTTAGAAACAAACAGAGAAAACTATTTTCGTATTCTTCTTTATGAACTATAAACGAAGAGGAATAGGATGAACCAACCTGTGTCTTGCGCTAGTCCTTTGATCCAATCTCTCTCCTCTTTGACAGCTTCCAGGTACCTGCTCCCTTACTTGCCCAGCTTCACCAAGTTCCTGCAAGATCACAGAAGAGGAAAACTACACAAAGACATGGATTTATATTCATAAATAGCTTAGGATCAGATTTAAGGTAAACATGCAAATATAACAAAACATCATTGATACACAAGCATGTAGGAGAAACTCAAATAGTTTTATTGATATAACAAGAAGATCCAGGAGGAGTTACAACCGATGATTCCTGATCCAGCATCAACCCCCCAGCAAAGGAATCCCCTCTTCACCTCCAACAAAGCATAAATCACCCAATACTCTGATCTCTATCTCAAAACCAATAGCAATTCTCTGCAATGTACAAAATTCCAGCCTTTGGATCTCTGGGATGAGGGATCCATATATAGATGTATGCAAAGAGGATGAGTCAGCTTATGATTTGACTAGTGGCTTCTCTCTGTCAGTTCTTGCTTCCACTTGGAGACTGAGAGCCTCTTACTCATCCTTGGTCGAACTCAGTGAGGCAAGTGTCATTGGGGAAGATTCTGGAAGCTTCCATTGTCTGTCCACCTCGCGGAATGACACTTCCATTTGTCATTTCCCACCCAGCGCACCCTGGTAGTGCTTTTAGGTGCGTTGCAACGCACCTAGCTAGTGTACTTGGGTGCTATGCAACGCAGCTAGCTAGTGGAGCAGCTGAAATGATCCTGATTTGACTGATTCTGAGCAGTTTCTGGTGGAGAACTTCTGGGAGAAGCTGTAATTGGTTGACCTTGTTCCTCTAGGGGTAGGAACAACACTTTTAGGGACTTAGGATCCCTTGGTTTATGGACATTTCATGCTTAGAGCTGTAAGGCACAAAAATGTCTATAACAGTTGCCCCCTAAAGTATGAGGCCGTTTATCGGGTGAAATGCTTTATTAGGAGGATCCGAAGTTCTTTCAATGCTGGGAGGAGACCTGTAATAAGATACAATACAATACATTATCTTCATATTGTTTTCATGATCTAGCTGAGGCGGGCATTCCCATGCTCAGCTTTATAAATTCATTTTTATGTACACAGGACAGACAATCGTCTGATGGTAGACTGATGATTCTGATGAAGTCATCATCCTTTTGGTAGGATGATTATCTGTGCTGCAATGTTGTACATGTCAATGTCTTTATTTTTCCTGAATATATATCGCAACCCGGATGGATGAAACTAGATCCGGGGTCTTCAATCTCATCCGATCTTCACTCGAAGTACAAGTCGATCCATGTGAGAAATGTTTTGAAGTCGAACATGGAAAGACATCGCTTGATTCCCAGTCGATGATGTAAACTGTTAACAAGCGCGAGAGGAATCACCGATAATGATGATGACCCTCAAGGTATTGCAGTACAATTCACATGGTGTGAATAAAGGACTTGGCGTCGAACACCACGCAAAATCTTTCAGTCGAAGGTCATTGATGTATACCTGTCGCCGGAAGTGAGAAACTTTCCATTGAGGCATGCAAGCTTCAAAGTAATGAATGGGGTGTTCCTAGATCAACTTCTTGGATAATGAGCTGATGTCGACAAGAAGCGATCCGTCAAAGGAGGGCTTTGATGAATCCCACATCAATGACATGGAACGGAGCAAATGATTTTGATGGAGGTCAAAACGATCTGATGATATATGGTTCAGGATGGCGGTCATGAAAGAATGAAGTGTAATGTATGGTAGTGGATGGGACACGGATGACTTCTCTGGATGACTTCTCTTGAACATGTCGGCGACACTTATTTGATGGATTGGTAGCATTTACCCCAAATGTGGATGGTATGGCGTGACCATGGTGATGTGGCCGGTGAATGAAACAACCCAACCCGACTTAGGCACGGAGTGGAAGTGTCATGTTCAAGAGCGACTTGCTACCAATAAAGATTCTTTGAGTTTCTTCCCAATTTTTCCCCAGTCATTGCTAACCAGTACCTCTTTATTTTTGTCAAGCTTGAGGAGGATAACATATGCTTGTTCTATAATTATCCCTTCGGGCAAACCCATCGCTATGTTTTAACGAGCCTAGCGATAGTGAAACTCATTCTCGTCTAAAGACAAGTTTGTCGCTATTAATCTTTTTAAAGAGTTTAACGACAAAGATAACTCGGTCCTTTTCATTTTTAGAGAGTCTTAAAAGGTACGTAAAGGTAACTCCGAAATTCCTTTTTCGTCATCTAATCCCTTAAGTCTGAAAAAGTATAAAACAATACAGAAGGGATGAATTTTCGATAGTTTTAACGAGCCGAACAAAACAAGCGCTCGATCTTTTTGTGCAATAATCCCTCAGGTCCAAAAAGATTAAAATCTAGAGGAGGGATAGCACTTCCGGTCACTTTAACGAGCTGGAAGGCCAAAACTCGGCAATCTTTTCATATTTTACGAGTCAGTTGAAAAGAGCTTAAAGAAGACTCGTCTTTTGAGGAACGAGTGATAAAATGGGTAGCAGCTGATTCCAGGTAATGGTTGGAATTTTCCAATCACGGCAGTGTCACAAGGATGGCTAGTGAAATCACTCTTCGCAGCTGTTCCTCAAAATGGGTAAACAATCAAATGGAGGTGAATGATCGGCCAATGGAAAAGTGGAGGTGACGGTGCAAACACAACCAAGGCTTTAATGGTTGAAATGCTTCATTCACGGTGGTTATTTACTGGGGAATAGTTCATTTTTTAACGAGCTTAAACGCGGGTGGAAACATTTGCTCATGTCTTATGTTTATTTTTTGACGAGCTTGAGCTATGCACTAAAACTGCTCGATTAATCCAGTCATATGATAAGAATGTCTCATATAAAACGGCGACTTTTAGACTTTTGCCCCACATCCTTTCTTTATGCAAGTTACGTGACGACTAATCCTATGAGTTTAAAGGCTTAGAGGTCCTAAAAATTTAAAAAAATAAATATCCGTCCCTCGCTTGCACTCCAAAAGGTTTGCATGCCCCCAGGTATAAAGTATGGTTTCAAGGTTACCCCTTCTTTAGTCCAATAAAACATTTGTTTTACCGGGAGAGGCCTACCTCTTACAGGTCACCCAAAGATTGTTCGATTCGCGGTGCAAACAAAACACTTCTTCGGCGATGTCTACCGAGATAAAAAAAGGCGAGTGACTCAGTTCTGTCAACTCACATAACTTTGACAAGAGAATCTTGTTCTAGAATAACCCCTCTTCCAATCACGGACGGGGTACAGACTAGTCATATTCTCCCGCGGAAATCTACCCTATACCCGAAGTTTTCCTGCCGAAGCAGACCAGGATGCATGCCCCCTGGGTTTCAGTCATATCCCTCCGAATTACTCACGCTTATCGGGAGGACGGACTGGAGATTGAGACATTTCTTGCGTGAAGAGACCATTTAGGGATGGTATATGACTATTTGCTATGCGTGATCCGGGAAATGAAAGCTGGTCCACGAGCTTGACCACTCTTCCTTCGTGCGGAAAACACATTACTCTAAAGAGTGAGGAGACGATGGCTCCCATGCAATAAATATAGTCTCGTCCAAGGAGTAGGTTATAATCCAAGGGTCCTTGCACTACCATTACGTTCATTTGAACTGTCTTCCCTCTCAATGTTATGGGCACATTGGGAAGGATCCCTAAAGGTCGACTGGTTCCTTTATCAAAACCTGTCAGATTTCTCATCTCAGGCAACAGCGATGGCGAACCAAGCGCTTTCCAAGCAATAGAGGAAAGGATACTCACAGAAGCCCCCTCATCTATGATGGTACCAGCCATGACCATTCTATATATTTGAACGATAATTCGGAATGGTATGCTTGCTGGTAAACGGGGTCTGCCTAGTTGATTCCAGTCGAAGGAGACAACTAGGTTGCTTGGAGGTGGGACCGAGTAGACGGTCGGGTATGGCTCTGACGAACTTCCCTCCTGCGGTAAGGGAATGGGTAGATTTCCCCCATGTTCGTCGGAGTTTGTGTTGATGAAGAGAATTTTGACGGTGTCATCCTTGTTCTCTTCAGTGACTGTATCATCTGAAGATAAGACCTCTGAAGGCAAGACCGGGTCAACTGCCACCTCGACCCTTTTACTTTCGTCTGGTATGGATTCAGATGGTTTATCTTCGATGATAGGCGCTTCAGCCGACCACTTGAGCAGGCTAGCTGGATTCTCAACTAGCGACGGACTCGGCAAGAGTTTTTTATATCTAGGAGGAAGTCGTAACGGTGAAATCGGACGATCATCCAAAACTCTTTTCGCTTCGTCTAAGAAGGGACAACGGTGGACGGCATGATTGCCTTCGCACAGTTTACAGGGAAATCTAGCTTTCCCTCTTTGTCCCAGGGCTTCACTTTCGCTAGTTGACGGTGTGCTTTCAACATGATCATCAAAGGTTGATGACACCGGATTGTGCAAACGAGGAGACTAGTCCCTTAGTATCCGAGGGATGCAAGGACAATCTCTGTGAAAGTGGTCTCCTTTGCAAATGACACATGGCGATTTAGGCCTGGTCGGTGCAGTGTGTGGATTTTCGTTAGACGACACTCGTTTTCCCCCATTCGCCTTTGGCTCCTTCTTCTTCTTCTCTTTCTTCTTCTTCTCCTTCTTCTCCTTAGGAACTTGACTTTTGGCTTTTCCAGCCCCATCAAGCGAAGAGGAAGGAGGAGAGGAAGAATTAGAGGAAGTAGAAGGTTGGTGGGCAACTCTGGACTCATCTAATTGCTGATTCGATTGTTCAGGAATAGTGGTGTTCTGAACGACATTGGTTGAGAAGATCCATACTGGCAAGCCAATTGTCAGTCCTGGAAGCGACAATGTGGCCATATGGGGTGCACCAACATCTCCCCAAGAGGAGAAGGGACTAGGATTTCCACCAAGGGGAATTCCTTGGTTGGTAGACTCCATTTTCTCAACCTAAGATCAACGTAGGAAAAGGGTATGAATATTCCATTTAAAATAAATTTTAAGACGCTTTGACACAACTTGTTTTTTCAGTTTTTAAGAGTCGAGAAAAAACAAAAGATGACTCTAGTCTCCTTCGATTTTTAATGAGCCTGAAGTGACAAGTGCTCAGATGGACCTTTTCCGTTAAGGAGTCTGAAAAGGAACGAAAGGGACTGCTCTGGAGATCTAGGTAGAGGGAGTACCAAACCAATCGCAAAACTGCAGAATACTTTTTATGGTACGGCAGTCAATCTTCCCGAATGCTGTGTTCGGTGTATTGCGATCAGTAGGGAGGCCGACACGGCTTCCTATGGATAAAAGGTTTTAAGCCTATAGGGGTCTCCCAATATATACTCGACGGTACGTGGGAGCACAAGTCCGTACTGGCACTTATCGTCTCAAAGTGGAGGAATCACCCAACCATCAGTGAGGACAACAGTTACCAGGCTTTACGACGTCGGAATACGTCTCTAGCCTAGACCTCTAAATGTTGTGTGTTAAGTTCCAAAGCGTTGTTAGATTCATTCAATTTTATTTTAAGTTGATCTTTCTTAGAAGTTTGCCTTTTCAGATCACCACGAGATGTAGATGTAATTCCTAAAATGCAATCTAAAGATGATAAGCAAGCTTTTATCTCTTTTCAGCAATGAAAATCCTAGCTACAAAGGGGAAAAGAAAGACACAATCTTTTCTCAAAGAGCAAAGAGCACACTGTCAATGCACTTTTCCTAAATCAAGACAAACAGACTATCAATATGCAAATGCACATATGCATGTATTTGTTTTCACTTTCTTAATATTGATGCCTAAAAAGAAAGTTGATGTACAAATCTGAATTTGCTTTCAAGCGACAAACACAAACAAGCTTCTTTTCGAAATCAAAAGGTAAAGAAGATTACGACACTTTATGATTTTGAAATAAACACTCGTTTCGATGCTAGAAAGTGACAAATTCAAACCAAAGGCAAAAGTAAAAGCATAATCGACTGTCAACAGCAAATAAACTTTCTCCTAAGATCAAAATCGACACTTACGACAGATCTAAATCCAAGGACGACAGTATGACTATTCTACTCTTTCAATGGAAAACTGTAAATGATGTAACAAACACACAAAGAACATCTACAGTCTTTTTGTACAAAGGAGGCAGAATTAAGGCAAAGAAAAGGGGTTTTTAAACAGACACACACTGATCACAGGCTGCAAAATCAGAGACAAAACTGAAAAAATGAAGCAAAGAACCTTAGTTGCACAGGGCTAGGCTGATCAGCGCACCTGTTACACAGAGAAACTGGATTGCAGCGCAGGTAGCCCTCTCGGGAACTACGTTGAAGTGCGGAATCTCTTCACAGAGCCTGCATTGGGGCAGAAACTAGAATTATATCCGGGTTCTGGGTCACGGTTTGCAGTTTAATCTATGGATTTTGGCCGAGTAAAAGCAATCAGTAATGCACAATCAGAGGGTGGATTTAAAGGAGGTCTAAGAGCTATCACAAAGGGTAATCAGATCATTTGTGAATCAGCTGTTCAAATCATAAACAAATCCAGTGAATGGATTGAAGTAGCAGGTGTCTACTTTGCATTTGATAATGGAAAATGTAGTTCGATTGCTACTTCTGTGTTTATGAAACAAACAACAAGAGAAACACAAACAAACTAACTAGACACGATCCCTAGTGGAGTCGCCATTTTGTTAACGGGAAAAGTGTCTACTCAGAACGCCCCTATCCCACTAAGGTGTGACAGTACCTTAGAAACAAACAGAGAAAACTATTTTCATATTCTTCTTTATGAACTATAAACGAAGAGGAATAGGATGAACCAACCTGTGTCTTGCGCTAGTCCTTTGATCCAATCTCTCTCCTCTTTGACAGCTTCCAGCTACCTGCTCCCTTATTGTCCCAGCTTCACCAAGTTCCTGCAAGATCACAGAAGAGGAAAACTATACAAAGACATGGATTTATATTCATAAATAGCTTAGGATCAGATTTAAGCTAAACATGCAAATATAACAAAACATCATTGATACACAAGCATGTAGGAGAAACTCAAATAGTTTTATTGATATAACAAGAAGATCCAGGAGGAGTTACAACCGATGATTCCCGATCCAACATCAATCCCCCAGCAAAGGAATCCCCTCTTCACCTCCAACAAAGCATAAATCACCCAATACTCTGATCTCTATCTCAAAACCAACAGCAATTCTCTGCAATGTACAAAATTCCAGCCTTTGGATCTCTGGGATGAGGGATCCATATATAGATGTATGCAAAGAGGATGAGTCAGCTTATGATTTGACTAGTGGCTTCTCTCTGTCAGTTCTTGCTTCCACTTGGAGACTGAGAGCCTCTTACTCATCCTTGGTCGAACTCAGTGAGGCCAGTGTCATTGGGGAAGATTCTGGAAGCTTCCATTGTCTGTCCACCTCGCGGAATGACACTGCCATTTGTCATTTCCCGCCCAGTGCACCCTGGTAGTGCTTTTAGGTGCGTTGTAACGCACTTAGCTACTGTACTTGGGTGCTATGCAACGCAGCTAGCTAGTCGAGCAGCTGAAATGATCCTGATTTGACTGATTCTGAGCAGTTTCTGGTGGAGAACTTCTGGGAGAAGCTGTAATTGGTTGACCTTGTTCCTCTAGGGGTAGGAAAAACACTTTTAGGGACTTAGGATCCCTTGGTTTATGGACATTTCATGCTTAGAGCTGTAAGGCACAAAAATGTCTATAACAATGATGTTGGTACTGTATGAGCCAATAAAAAGGTAAAAATGATAGGGAAAAATAAAAATTTAATACTTTCAGTAGTACAACAAAAACAAAGAAAACCCACACTACTAACTTTCTGGCAGGTAACATTTCAGGCAAGGAAAAAGGAGGTAGAACACTAGACGATTGCATAAATTTTTGGGAGACATCAGTAATTGGTATAGTGATAGATGTTGTGACCAGTTCAGCTAATCTAGAGGTAGAAATACTTCACGAATGAGAGACATAGTCTGAATTTTAGAACAGCCCAACTACTGAAACTGAGATACCACCACTAGAGACTGAGTTTAGCTTGTCAGGGGGCAGGAATATGGGAAAAGGAGAAGGTGAAAAAATACGAGGAAACCAAGGAGAGAATGAGGATAAGGCAACTTTTGGTTTTCTTATTGCTGATCACACTACGAATATTCATATGGAGAATATCTGTCCCTTAGTATTTCCATGTTTTCAAGGATTGATAAGTGAAGGCCCCGGTAATATTTTATTTGACTTTGATGTTCTATGTCGTAGCATGGGTTATTCAATTGATGCAAAAAAACTAAAATTATTCCCTACTAATCTTAAAGATGTTTCACTATGTTGGTTCATTGAATTCTCAGAAAATAGTAATAAAACCTGGGAGGAAATGAGAAAAATATTTCTTAAAAAATATTAGGATTACTATAAAGCCAAAGAAATGAAAGAAGAAATATATAGGATGGTCCAAAGAGAAGATGAAATTTTAGAGGACTGCTTAGAGAGATATTTTATATAACCTTCAATGTGTTAGGCAACACAAGCTATATATTGAAACTCAAAAAAATATCTTTTTAAAGGGTGTTTTCTAAGAATCTATCAATATTATTAATTTAATAGAGATAGGGGATATCTCTAAGTTTTCCGTTGATGACATTTCTGATATTTATAGAAGATGTTCCCTAATCCAAAGCAGAATTGGAAAAGGTCTCTGAGACAATGTCCCTAGAAATATTAAGGCATCCTCTACTGGTGTAACTTGGACCAAGATGGTAAATTTATTAGAATGTTTTAAGACTGATATACTAAATACACTCATTTTGTAACTCGACACTTTAATATTAAAAAAAAAACAAGAGGAAGAACATGTATCACTTGTTATTTTTGTCCTAGATGTCAGAAGAAGCACCTAAAGAAATATTGTCCTCTTGATAATTTTTCTGTTTGTGCAATGTGTGCAGAATAACACACTACTAAAAGTTTTCCATCCTTATCAGGGCTCGAAACAGTGTACTAGGGATATTTCTAAGCAGCAGAACAACCATATTCATTAGCAACTAAAATCCATGGTAACCTCGACCACAAGGTATGCATTTTGATTTATCTGTAGTAAATTTTTCACACTTACCTAGACAAAAATATATACCTTGGAATGTTGTAGCACCATGGAAAGCATGGCGCCAACAATCAACTCAAAATCAACCTTAGTAGCAAGGTTAGAGAGGGTTTGGTTATGGGACTGTGCCTTCACATCCTTACTCTAGACAACCTCAATATCCCATGCAACCACATTATTTTCCACAAGCTTATTTTCCACAAATAGTAGCACAACAGCTACAACCCCCAAACACACAACCTCAATAGTTGCAAATACCATCCACCCAACCTCCTAGGCCGAATCATTTACCAATCCATCATGTTACTAGTCCAAACAATAAGATATCCCAACTTGTTTTGCAAGCTGAGTTGTAGCCCTTCCCAACTTACACCATTACTCTGGTAGAGGTACAGGAAATTTATTTGAGGACTGGGAAGATGCTCCAAAACCATAGCCCCATTATTATCAAAGAAAAAAAAAGAAGAGGAAGACCCCACTCCTACAACTAGTAATAATTCTCTTATTGTGATTTAACAACACACAAGCCATTTCGAACAACCTTATTCATAAATGAACCCACCTTATCCAGAAAGGTTGAATGTGAACAAGACAGTGGTTCTCCTTGAATACGATTTGGTCACTGAGCTTAGGAATTTCTGTGTTATAATCCCTCTACTTAAATCTATTAGGTCATACCAATTTATTCTAAAAAAGTGAGGGAGATATGGTTGAAAAAATCTAGGAGAACAAGGAAGGACCCACGTATCATACATCTTGTTGGAGAGTGCATTGATTTAATTCCCAAATTTTTTTTAGCAAAGAAGCACATAGAACTTGGTAATCGTATCATTTATGTGCACATAAATGGATTTTTCATACCAAATACATCGATTGACCTTGGAGCAGCCATTAATATTATCACCGTGTAAACCATGAGACAACTTGAACTGCCAAATCTTCATCCTACCACAATTATTTTTGAGTTAGCTGATAGATATAAGGTTAATATGGAGGGAGTTTTGGATGATGTAATTGTTTCACTAAACTCATGGGAGTAACTTGTATATTTTATGGTTTTTTAGACTAAGACTTCAACATGGGAGCATCCTCTAATGTTAGGGAGACCATGGACTGCTTTTGTGGATGCCTTTATAGGATGTAAATTTGGTAGCACATTTATCTCCCATGGGGGTGTATTAAAAATATCTCATGGATTCAAAGGAAGTCTCATGCTTCAATGATTCAACAAGCGATGAAAATTTAGTTCAAACTATGTGTACAGTGGATCAAGTAAGGAATTTTAAATAATGTATAGAATAAGATCGACTCAATTCTTTCCTATGTAATTCTGATTTTTTCCATAACGCTGATGCTCATCCATTGGAACAAATTTTAAAAGTTGATGTACAAGAAATTAAAGATTTAATAGTTTTGTATTCATTATATAATATTATAGAAGTTTCTTTACATAAAATGGCACCATACTGTATTCCTATTGAAATCAATCCTAGGAAATTTTTAAATATTAGTAATGAACTCACTAATGTTTAATAGAAGGAATTGATTTAATTTTTACAAAACAGATAAAGGAATTTTCTTGGGACTACTGTGACATGAAGGGAATAGATCCTCATATTTTTTGACACCATGTTTACATTTATATTGATTCCCATCATGTCAAGAAACCCTAGAGGCACATGAACCCATCATTCAAGGAAGTGGTTAAAGCAGATTTATATAAGATTATTGATGTGAATTTAATCTACACAACATCCAAAATTAAATGGGTTTTACCCTTTAGTTATGGTACCCAGACCATGAAGGAAATGGTGTGTATGCGCAGATTTTTGGGAACTAAATAAAGCTACCATGAAAGAATACTTTCCTCTCCCTTTCATTGACCAGGTCCTATATAACCTAGTAGTAAAGAAGTATTTCTCATTCTTAAATGGGCACAATGGATATAACAAGATCGAAATAGCACCAAAGGATCAGAACAAGACTATGTTTACCTATCCTTGCGGAATTTTTTCTTACTAGGTGCTACATTTTGGTTTGTGTAACACCCATGCCACTTTTCAAAGAAATGTACTAGGTATTTTCTTAGACCTTATTCATGATTTTGTAGAGGTGTATATGGACGACTTCACTTTTTACGGTGACTCATTTGAGGAAGCTTTGAAAATCTCAAAAAAGTGTTCATAATATGCTAAGAAGCCCACATTTCCTTAAGTAATGTGAAATGTCGTATGTTTCTAACTAAGGGTGTAGTGCTCAGTTATGTGGTTTCTACTATAGGAATTGAGGTAGATCTGTCCAAGATCGAAGTTCTATCTCAAATACCAATCTGTAAAACAAAAATAGGTGAGCAACTTTCTTTGTTTCACTAGATATTATAGATGGTTTATTGAGAATTTTACAAAAATTTCCACACCTTTACTTAAGTTATTGTACAAAGATGTTTCTTTCTTTGGAATGATTGTTGTCATTATGTTTTTGAGACTTTAAAAGAAATACTTTCTATTGCACCTATATTGAAGGGGCCTAATTGGTCCCTCCTTTCTCATATTTCAGTAGACGCCTTACGCACTGCTTCGGGTGTCCTTGGGAAGAAAGAAGGCCAATACTATAATGCCATATATTATACTAGTAAGAACATAACCCCTGTTGAGTTGAATTTAACTATGATAAAGAAGTAGTTCTTAGTGATGGTGCATTCTATAAACAAATTTTGGTATTATATTATAGGTTATGAAGTTTTAATTCAGGCTAACCACACAACCATATGATACCTAATGAATAAATTGTTAATGAACGTGAGGAGCATGAGGTGGAGTTTTTTATTGGAAGAACTTAATGTCACGATTATGGAATGACCTAGTAAAGAAAATTTGGTTATTGATTTCTTTTCTAGATTGCAGAATGAAGGTGACATTGTTCTTGTAGATGTTAATTTCCTTTATGAACAATCATTTCCAATGTATAATCACTTGCCTTGGTTTGTAGACATAGAAAATTATCTAGCAACAAGAAAAATTCCTCAATAGATCTGGATCATGACAAAGGAAAATTCATAAGTGTAAGTGTTGCATACTCATGGATTAATGATGACCTATTCACACAGGGGTGGGCCTCATCTTTCGAAGGTGTGTCTAGGAGGACAAAATGCTTGAAATCTTAAAGGCATTTCACAATGAGCCATGTGGAAGTCTTTTTATCGACAAGCAAAAAACATACAATATATTGCAATCTAGATATTATTGGCCCATCCTTTTCAAATATGCAATGAAATATGTAAACCAATGTGATAGTTGTCAAAGAATGGGAAAACCAACATAAGTGAACAAAATGTCATTGCATCCACAAGTGTTGACTGAACCATTTAAGAAGTGGGCCTTAGATTTTGCAGGCCCCAGCATGCCAATGTCAGAGAAGAAAAAATGTATTGAATATGTATTGAATGTGTAAGAACCTGAATCCTATTATTAAAGCCTCTATTTTGTTATACACTAACAGATCTATTTTCCTGTTAATTTATAAATAATAAAAGGAGCTTGCTGACCTTTTCACATAGCTTTAAACATTTAACATCTTATCATTTTATCATAAGCAACATAAATTAAGGTAAGCATTCCATTGATATCAACTTAACAAGAGTAGTCCATGGAAAAATACCTGTTCCGGCGGTTGATGATGATACCTTTGTCTTATAGCTCCAGCTGAACGCTCCCTCTGGCCGACCCAACCGGATTTACCTCCCAGCCAACTAGGAAATAAATTCCTAGCCCAGGAAACCTCCAGAGGTTCCCTAGCCCTCCGTGCCCAAGTCCAACCAGATATAGCGTGTCCTCAAGAAGAATGTGCAAAACTAGATAATGATTTCATTTTTGGGATTCAACTGCGTTAAGTAAGTCATTCAAACGTATGACCATTTCCATGAGAGGTAGTCGTAACTGACTAATTTCTCATGACTTTTGAATAGTTCACTTAGCACTCATTGCATCGGGTGATGCTCACAGGGGTGAAGAAGTGGGATTGAAACTAGTGAAATGTGGAGAACGAATCACATAGCATCAATCATCACTTCCGGGGCTTGCACTCGGTAACCAGGACTTCCCAGGAGGTCACCCATCCCAGAACTCCTCTGGCTCAAGCGCGCTTAACTGTGGAGTTTTTCCCCACAATCAAGCCCACTTAGCTTGCTACCCCATTTGCAAAACCTTAGCAAGTATTGTGCCTCATGAACCATTCAAGTAGAGATCCCTTGACTCTTTTATTTACGCAGTGCATTATATTAGATTTCATTTTTGGGATTCAACTGCGTTAAGTAAGTCATTCAAACGTATGACCATTTCCATGAGAGGTAGTCGTAACTGACTAATTTCTCATGACTTTTGAATAGTTCACTTAGCACTCATTGCATCGGGTGATGCTCACAGGGGTGAAGAAGTGGGATTGAAACTAGTGAAATGTGGAGAACGAATCACATAGCATCAATCATCACTTCCGGGGCTTGCACCCGGTAACCAGGACTTCCCAGGAGGTCACCCATCCCAGAACTCCTCTGGCTCAAGCGCGCTTAACTGTGGAGTTTTTCCCCACAATCAAGCCCACTTAGCTTGCTACCCCATTTGCAAAACCTTAGCAAGTATTGTGCCTCATGAACCATTCAAGTAGAGATCCCTTGACTCTTTTATTTACGCAGTGCATTATATTAGATTTCATTTTTGGGATTCAACTGCGTTAAGTAAGTCATTCAAACGTATGACCATTTCCATGAGAGGTAGTCGTAACTGACTAATTTCTCATGACTTTTGAATAGTTCACTTAGCACTCATTGCATCGGGTGATGCTCACAGGGGTGAAGAAGTGGGATTGAAACTAGTGAAATGTGGAGAACGAATCACATAGCATCAATCATCACTTCCGGGGCTTGCACTCGGTAACCAGGACTTCCCAGGAGGTCACCCATCCCAGAACTCCTCTGGCTCAAGCGCGCTTAACTGTGGAGTTTTTCCCCACAATCAAGCCCACTTAGCTTGCTACCCCATTTGCAAAACCTTAGCAAGTATTGTGCCTCATGAACCATTCAAGTAGAGATCCCTTGACTCTTTTATTTACGCAATGCATTATATTAGATTTCATTTTTGGGATTCAACTGCGTTAAGTAAGTCATTCAAACGTATGACCATTTCCATGAGAGGTAGTCGTAACTGACTAATTTCTCATGACTTTTGAATAGTTCACTTAGCACTCATTGCATCGGGTGATGCTCACAGGGGTGAAGAAGTGGGATTGAAACTAGTGAAATGTGGAGAACGAATCACATAGCATCAATCATCACTTCCGGGGCTTGCACCAGGTAACCAGGACTTCCCAGGAGGTCACCCATCCCAGAACTCCTCTGGCTCAAGCGCGCTTAACTGTGGAGTTTTTCCCCACAATCAAGCCCACTTAGCTTGCTACCCCATTTGCAAAACCTTAGCAAGTATTGTGCCTCATGAACCATTCAAGTAGAGATCCCTTGACTCTTTTATTTACGCAGTGCATTATATTAGATTTCATTTTTGGGATTCAACTGCGTTAAGTAAGTCATTCAAACGTATGACCATTTCCATGAGAGGTAGTCGTAACTGACTAATTTCTCATGACTTTTGAATAGTTCACTTAGCACTCATTGCATCGGGTGATGCTCACAGGGGTGAAGAAGTGGGATTGAAACTAGTGAAATATGGAGAACGAATCACATAGCATCAATCATCACTTCCGGGGCTTGCACTCGGTAACCAGGACTTCCCAGGAGGTCACCCATCCCAGAACTCCTCTGGCTCAAGCACGCTTAACTGTGGAGTTTTTCCCCACAATCAAGCCCACTTAGCTTGCTACCCCATTTGCAAAACCTTAGCAAGTATTGTGCCTCGTGAACCATTCATGTAGAGATCCCTTGACTCTTTTATTTACGCAGTGCATTATAACTGCGTTAAGTAAGTCATTCAAACGTATGACCATTTCCATGAGAGGTAGTCATTCAAACGTATGATACTTTCCTCCTCTCAAACCCAAGAAACCTCCACAGGTTTCCAAGGTCTCCCAAAATCATAACAAGGCCAAACAATCACAACCAACCCCCACAATCCTAAGCAAGACTCCAACTCCCCCTTTTCTTCCTTCCCCCTTCCCTTTTATACCCTCTTTCCTCAACCACCTCTCATTAATGTCATTAACTCTCACCCATCCTTGGTTGACTTCTCTTCTAAGCTAAGAGTACATTTGGAATTGTGACATGAATATAAAATTGAGAATTTAATGGGAAAGGATCATGTCTTCTCCCAAGTAAATCTGAAAAGTACATTTGGGAATGTGAAGTGTAATTACATGGAGAGGACCATGTCTTCTCCTTAGTAAATGTGAGGGTACATTGGGGAATGTGAAATGAATAAATATATATTGTTGATAAGATGGAGAGGACTATGTCTTCTCCCAAGTAAATGTGAGGGTACATTGGGGAATTTGAAATGAATAAATATATATTGATGATAAGATGGAGAGGACTATGTCTTCTCCCAAGCAAATGTGAGGGTACATTGGGGTATGTGAAATGAATAATTATATTTTGAATTAATGGAAGGAGACCATATCCTACATAATATTCAAATTGAGAAGGTAAGTGGGGAATTTGAATAATGGAAATCATAAATTTATTTTATGACCAATATTTTCAGATAATGTAAATATTAACACAATTTGTAGGATAAAATTTAAGTGGGGCATTACAGAATGTACCACAAAATATGTTGAGGCTAAGGCCTTACCATGAGTTAATGAGCAGACAACTGCAAACTTTCATTATGAAGTACGTTTTACCAGATTTGGCATGCCTAGAGAGATTGTCACAGATTAGAGGACACAATTTACATATAGACTTATTAAGACTCTCATGGAGCAGTACAAAATCAGGCGTATAAATTCTACCCTATACCACACTCGAGAAAGAAGTCAAGTGGGGTTTACCATTAAGGTAGTGGAAGCCATTCTCACAAAAGCAATGCAGATTCATCACAATTGGTGGGAGGATTGGTTGAATGAAGCACTTTGGGCTTACATTACAACTTGGTGGAGTACCATAGTATGTACGCCATATGAATTAGTTTATAGGAAATAGTCCTCCTTCCAATATATTTTCAAATAAAGACTTTTTAGACTGCAACCTAGCTAGGAATGAGTTTGATAGAGGCATAATAATAGAGGTTACTACAATTAAATAAATTAGATGATATTAGGAAAGATGTTTTCCGGCATACCACTTTGTTGTAGGAACAAAGAAAGAAATCACATGATAGATTTATCCAATAGAAGTAGTTCGAGTCAAGAGACTACCACTGGGCTCTCCTCTTCAAATCAAGGTTTAAATGTTTTAAGGGAAGATCTACAACTCTATGGATGGAACCCTATGAGATATATACTATTGTTTAGAATGAATGAATTAAAATTAAAACCAGGGAAAATTTTAGGGGCTAATATTCGTCAGTGGGCTAAAATTCCATTCATTTTCCAAAAAAAGATTAATCAATTTCCATTTTTATAAAAAAAATATTTGCCCAAATTTTATAGTATAAAATCATTTTACCTTAAAAATTGCCAATAATATATATTGTCTAATATAAAATAATTATAAATCTATTTTTTTTTACAAAATTATCATCAAACATTTTAAAATTTAGATATCATGGACTAGTAAGATTCACCAAGGTTGCTAAACTTTAAGATAAACTTCCATCCTAAAAATTTTCCCTAATTAAAACCACTGATGAAAACCAAACTTATTGTCTTGGGAATGGCATAGGTTGAAGTTGTATCGAAAACCAATGACCAAAGAAAATTTTCTAGTAGATACTTATCAAGATGATGGTATGGAAGTGGTAAGAGAGGAAGATCATCATCCTACTCCTACTTTATCTTCTTGAATCCTTTATTTTTAATTAAAAGAAAAAGGAAAAAAATAAGAATGGAGCCTAATTGTGAAAACCAATTTGTGGCATGGTTGGGTGAGGGTTATGCTTGAAAACTTGTTTCTAGTACACAAAATTCATTGTTATGTAAGTTGCTAACTTTTCTAAATCATAATTCTTCAAATTATCGTTTGTTCTCATGTTAGTTGATCGAGGATCCTATAAGGCCCTCCTTCTAACAACCTTTTTCCCATCGACTCCAGCACATTATCTAAGAAAAGGTTATATACCTAGGGTCTTACATAAATTAATGGTAAGTTCTCTTACCAGTGATTATTGGGAATACATCAATGTATCATTTTCATTGGATCTTGTAGGAAGCACGACATTAGCACCATTATTCATACCTTGCATCAGTTAATGACATACATTAATGATCGACAATTCAATGATTATTTCTCATGCTCAGCTTCAACACATTTATTCATGTATAAGTATTATACCTAGATTGGACTAGATGTGTGAATACCTAAAATTTCATCCTGTTGGAAAATTTAACTAGCTTCATCTTCATAATTTTCAATGTATTCATGTCATTATGTATATATTATGTTACAAGAAAAAGAAGAGATAAAATATTATTTCAAGCATGGGTTTCATGCTCCATTTTTTTGGTCAATTTAGGTCAAGCATGTTCTTCATGCTTGTAGGATTCTTCTTGAGTCAAGAGAGTCCTTTTCATTTGAATAAGACCCCATTGGGCAAGTTGTAACAGAAAAATATATTAATTATGAGTCTAGAAATTCAAATATGTCTCCAAGCACATGTTGGTCCTAGTCAAGGGAAATTTGGTCTAGATAGGGTTATTCGACCTCTTGGAAAGGTTATATATAGAAGGAGATTCGACCCATTTGAAACCTACTTCTTCAATTCACATTTTTAAGTAAGAAGAGGAAATACAAGAAGAACGAAGAAGCTAGAAGATAAGGATAACTACCCCAGTGAAGGAAAGAAGTTGAAATGTTGAACTTTCTACTCACACATGTGAAATATGGGGTTTATGTTCTACTGCAGAAGGTCAAATATTGCAGGTCGAAGTTGCAAATCCAAGTGAGGGAAAAAATACGTGATCAAATCTAGTTTGAAGAGGGTTTGACTTTGGTTAGCTTGGAAGACCTTGATTCACTCAAAGAAGCATCCCTTGGAAGGTTGACACGTACTAAGGTTTTAGGGTTTCTGTTGTACTAAAAGGGCAAAGTTGCATGTTTTTAGCAGGAGATCGAGAAGTTGTTATAGAGGACCAAAATCTTAGATTAGAAAGGCTTGAATCTAATTTGGCTTATTGCAAAGGGGTTTCTTGGAGGGCTGACTTGGTGAGTGATGAGGTCTTGAATTTGGAGTTTTGGTCTTGGTTTTCTTATTATATCAGAATCTATAAGAAGAGAAGACATTATTTCTTGGTTTTCCCCTTGGAGGGGTTTTGTTATGGCTTGAAACCTATATCTTATGTCCATTGTCTTTTTTGTTTTTCATGGTTCATATGCTTGATAATTGTTTGATGAAAAGATATAATAAACAAGAATAAGAAGCTAACTAAGTTCACGAGAAATTAGTAAAGGAGAATTTGAATTAAAAGTTGCCCTACTATATTCTCCAACATTATATTAGAGCTAATGTGAACAAGAGAAGGCAACTGGAAGATCATTTTGAAGGGATTTCTTGTTAAGGGGAATCATTTGAAAAAGACACAAAGAAATATGATGATCTATTGACCCGAAAATAAGAGAACTACATCAAGCTTTCATTGAAGAATACCTCATCATCAAGCTCTCATTGAAGGAAGGAAGGACAAGTTCTTATTGAATATTCTCTAGTGCATCATCCTGAATAAGAGGAACCATCAAGGAATCTCAAGATCAGCATTCCCTCTTTGAAGTTGTTTGAAGACACCATTGTTGAACGCATCCTAGAAGTCATCATTCTAGGGCATCATTGAAGTCTCCTTGAAGGTCTTGAAAGCATCAAGATATTTGGAGACATCATTAAAAGGGAGGACTCTTGGTTGACAAGTAAGTATTATATTGTCTTCTATGTCTCAATCTATAAATCACATGGCTACATTCTACAAGAAAATAAACAAACTATTTGGATCAAAAAACTTCCTTGCATGGAAGAAAAAGATTGACTTGGAACTCACAGAAAATGAAGCTATGGAATATGTCCTTGGTGAAGTAGTTGTACCAAACAGAGAAAAGACTCAAGCATTAGAAAAATACAAGAAGGAAGAAGTAAGAGAACAAAGGATAATTCTTGAATCCATTAAGGATCATCTTGTTCCCTTTGTTTTTTATTTGAAGACATCCAAGGCTATGTATGATAAGTTGGTAAAGTTGTATTCTATAAGTACATCATGTCAAAATATTTCCTTGAGGAATCAACTATATAGGATAAGGAAGTCAAAGGATGAAGACATGGCCACTTATCTTCTGAACATCTCACAAATAAGGGACCATTTGCAAGGGCTTGGGGAAACTTTTTCTAACATTGAAATGACCATTTATGTATTAAATCCTTTTGCACCTAATTGGAGCAGGTTTGCAACTAGTATCTACTCAAAGAAGGATACTACACCTTTTGATGAGTTATGGGATAAATGTATCCTAGAAGAGTCTAGGATCAAGGAAAAATATGACACTAAATCAAATGAAAGATATCAAGCTTTTATTATAAGTTCCAAGAAGTTTAAGAAATTCCAAGAAAAAGATAGATATATCCAAGATTCGGTGCTTTGGATGCAATAAGTATGAACACTTTTAGAGGGATTGTCCAAACAAGATGAAAAACAAAAGAAAGGAAAGAAGTGAAGCTCACACAACTTAGGAGAATGGAGAACCTGAGAAGAAGCTCAATGAAGAATATCCCAATGATATTTACTATTGAAGGAAGCCTCGTCTCTGTCAAGTTCTTTATAAAATTTGTCTTTCTTTCATCAAGCAGAAAGTAGAGTAGCATGCATGTTTGCATTCTCTAGAAGGGTACTGATTTTTGTAAAAGCATGAAATCATGAATAGAATCATATGATAGTAGATGAATTATAGTCTACATGATCAATTTTCTTTGGTAGGGATCATCTAGCTTTCAAAAAAAGAGAGGATTAGGACCATATTGCATATTGATGAGCCCCAGAAATGGGTAACTATATGGGCTCATTTTGCTTATTGTTTCCATTTAATCCACTATTCTCCATAGTTTTATGCATGTTTTTGAATATATTTATGTTAATTGAGTGAATGGAGACAGTCACTTTACCACAAAGCCTAATGAGTGTTTATTGCAGATTTTTGGACATTTTTGGACCAAGACCAGGCATTTATGAGCAGATTGGTAGCCAAACCCGAAGAAACAAGGCTGAGGACTTATAGGAGGGGTGTCTCCTGCATTGAAGACCCCTTCCTCAAGTTCTCCACCAGCATCTCAGAGTTCAAAGGCCACCACATCGATGATTACAAGGGGCAGCCGAGCAGGTCTAGTGAAGTTGTTGTTGTCTGCAGTTTTAGGCAGCCGAGTTCTTAAAGTTTAGGAGGATTGTTGGGAATCCTCACTTGTATAAATAAGAAGGCTTCAAGCCTCAGTAGGTTATCCATTTGATAGTCTATTTTCGCACTTTAGTGCATCCTTGTATTCAGCTCATTTTCGAGCTCTTTTTGTAGACAGTTTTGTGATGTAACTATTTTTTTTTATCAATGAAGATGAATCCAGCCTTGAACCAACACTGATCTTTCTAAGGTGGTTGTAGCTCTTGGGGTTGGGCCCAACCTAAGTTCCCAGCACCTCCTTTGTGTATTTATATGTTTTTTTCTTGCATTCATGAAATAATTTATGTTGTTTAGGTTAAATCTTGCTTTATTACTTAAGTTGTTTTTGATGATTAGAATAGGTGTTCTTACTTCAGGTTGATTAGCTAGTTTGTTGCAATAATAGAAGAAGATCCAAAAAAAGGCTACCAAGTAGGCCTTGATCTCCTTTCTCCCTCCGTGGGACCATGAATTGAGACCAAGGCACTCTTGCTGCCACCAAAACATTGTTTTTTCTTGCCAAAGCAATTGCTAGTGTGAGAATTTGAGTTGAAGAAGTTGATATCAGTTGTATTTACATGCTTAGATCTGTTCTTGTTCCATTTCCATGGATTTTTTGCATAATTTCCTGTCCATAAAGTTCTGTTCAGCACTTTTCTGGTTTTTAGGTCAGAATTAGGTTAAAATAGGTAAAACTCTATTTTTTTAGTTTTTGCTTGGGACAGTTTTGAAAAGTAAGTGTGCAGCTCACTTGTAGAACCCTCCAACTTATCATTCTTACATCACCCAACCTGCTCCATTCCATCTCTCAATATTACCTCCACTCATTCGCCATACTTTCCCAAACTACCCTAATTTCTACATTCTTGTGCAAAATTGCTTCCTTGACCGTTGAACAAATCCAACCATCTCTTTCATGTCTGATCTTCACTGACAGAGTCCTATACCCTTTTACACCTCCATCCAACTTTCATTTCCATTTTCCCACCGTTTTCCCACCTTCAAACCTCCAAAAACCACTTTCAGCCTCCTCCTGTAGAACTTCCTATAGATCCCCTGCAGCCTCTTGTAGAAGTTCATGCGAGTGATTTTTTGAAGTCTAATCGCAATGGAAATATCTATAAGGGTAATAGGGACTTCTTAGGACCCCTCTACACCTTCCTCATCATCTACAAAAGCTAACTCCATCTCCCTTCGCCACCAAACCTCTGCATAGTCACAAATAGTTAAAACACAAGCATAATAATTCTGCATAAAATTGCCCAAAAGTACAAAAAGATGATTTTCCCACATTTTCCTTTAGAAGTTGCTTGAATACATGCATTTTACCTTTTCAGTAGTCAATGGCATCCTTTTCAGTAGTTTCATCCCTTTTTCTTGCAAAAGTAGGGTTAGTGGCTAAACTAGGGTTTGCTAGGGTTTGTGCTTCCTTTCAGTTTTCATCTTTTTTATGCAAGTAGAATAGCCTCTTTTGAGTTAGCTTTCTTCCATCACAGTTAAAATCTTCTTCTGAGAACTCATATAAGTTGGCTTAAGCTCCTAGCGAACTTGTGCCAGCTGATCAAGTGACAACCTGCAGTAAGAGCTAGTACTTGTGCATACAACACTGTCACTTCCAAGTTTGTTACGAACTATAGGGTTGATAAAAGTAAAGTAGGGAGTCCCAGGAGTTGCAACATCATTGTTTCAATACTAGAGCTCACCATCTTTTTGGCACCATTGCCGGGGTAGCGTCAGAGTATTTTGTGATTACTGCTTTTCTTCTATTTTCTACTGCAACCTTCTGCTAAGTAGTTTATTTCAGCAAGAGTAGAGTAGTTGTTTCATTTCAATTCTGCAATTTCAATTCTGTAAAAGTAGATTAGACATTTCTTGCTTTCATTTCAATTTTGCAATTTCAACTCTGCAAAAGTGGACTAGACATTTCCTGCTTTCATTTCAATTCCGCAATTTCATTTTAGCAAGCGTAGATTAGCTATTTCCTTATTTCATTTCAATTTTGCAATTTCATTTCAACAAAATAGATTAGTCCTTTTCTGCTTTCATTTCAATTCTACAATTTCATTTTAGCAAAATATATTAGTCCTTTCCTGCTTTCATTTCAATTCTGCATTTTCATTTTAGCAAGATAAGATTTTAGTTAGTTGCAATTTGTTGTTTAATCCATTCCATTTTTGCACGTACAAGCAGAAAAAGAAACAAAAAATTTACCCAAAAAAAAGATTTCCTTTCATGCCTCGCAAGAATAGAGACAATTCAGGAAAATTCCTACCCAACACCCCCACCACATCACTAAGTCACCCTTCTCTCTTCTTTGGTGGCAATGATCTAGAAGAACCTAGAGGTGAACCTCCAAAGATATAGGAAGATCCTATAACAGATGAAGAGCAAGAGACCATTCCTCCTGAGACCACGACTGAAAACAGAAATGGTAGGGGAAATGGGGAGAGAATAGAAGGTACATTTCCCATCTAGGAGACCAATGGGGACATAAAGATGAAAAACATAAGTCCCTCAGCCTTACCTCACTTCCATGGATTGACTACTAAAGACCCTGATACCTTCTTGTTTGAGTTTGTTGTCCTTTGTTGAACCTATGACTATGCAGAAGACGAGCAAAAGTTGAAACTCTTTCCCTCTACCCTCAAGGATGCAGCACTACGTTGGTTCATGGGGTTACCTGGAAACAATATCACAACTTGGGCTTAGATGCAGCAAGCCTTTAACAAAAAATATCGGGACTACTATAGGTCAAAGGATACAAAGGAAGAAATCATTCGAATGACCATGGGAAGTGATGAATCTTTAAAAGACTATGAAGAAAGGTTTCAACTCAGTTATAAAAGGGCTAGGTGCACACCTGACCCTGAATCTCTGAGGTTGGTTCTGCTCAGAGGAGTCCCTGAAGAGCTTCTAGATACCCTCCATTGCTAGCTGGGGGAGACATCTACCACCTACCTTATGATGGCATAAAGGCTATGTTTAGAAACCATTCTAGGGCAGCCAGAAAAAGAGGTAGGGGAAGTCAACTTTTAGCCAGTACCCCCTTATCTAGTTCATTCCTTAAAAATGAATTTGCAAATCAGATGGAAGATTTCAAAAGCGAGATGAGACAGACTATTGCCATGCAAATGAATACCTTGCGAATCCAAAAGAAGTAAGAGGAAGTTGAGAGGGCTTTGGCCCTCTTTTGTCCCAGATGCACTAGAAAGCATCCTAGGAACAAATGTCTATTGCACTTGGTAGAAGTGTGCTTTGTCTATGAAGAAGACCATCCTACAAATCAGTGTCCTTCCTTACCCGGATTTAAAGCTATGTACCAAGGGGCCAAAGGAGCCACTGAACCACTCTACTTCATGAACCAAAGGAGGCCACATGGACCCAGACCTTATCAGTAGGGAATGCAAGGGACATCCCAGACTTATTACAACCCCAATCAAGCCACTCCTATGCCTTCTTGGGGTCCCCCTGCTCATCCTTCCTGGTCCACACCCCCTCCTTGGTCATATCCATCTCAATACCATACTCAACCTGCTGCTCATTCGTTTCATTCTCACGCTCAGCCACAACCTCAATGGAATGCACCTCATCGGGGGTGGAGGCCCCAATACAACTCTCCTCCCGCTCTTTTGCCTCCACCACCTTCTCAACCACAACCATTACCTCCTGCTCCTCCAAGACAACCCCAAATACCTGCTCAACCAAACCCGAACCCCAATAACAGATAGGCCTAGTAGGTATATACTAGAGAAACAACATGCCCTACCAATGCTGTGGAGATTCAAGAGATCAACCTATGATCTGGGAAGGTCCTCCCACACAGCCAACCTCTGCCTAAGGAAGATGAGGAAGGGAAATAGGAAAGTGAACCAAAAGCCATTCCACCCTTTCCTGAGAGACTAACTGGAACCACACAACCGACCCCAAAAGAAACTAGACTTTTGGGAGAAATAAAACAGTTATGTGTTAAAATACCACTTCTCCAGGCCATAAAAGATGTACCAATCTACAACAAGTTGATCAAAGAGAAGTGTTTCAGGCACCCAGGCAGGCACAAGAGAGATGCCCCAACTATCAATGTCATAGGACAATTGTCTGACCTGATGTTGGGACAGGTATTCTGTCCAAAATATCTGGACCCTGGGAGTCTTGTAGTCGATGTCCACATCAATGGCAACATAATCCCCCACACCTTGATTGATCTAGGGGCTGCCATTAATGTAATGTCCAGGGACGCTATGCTCAAACTCAACCTTCATGGTTCCCTAAGAAAGACCTCAATAGTATTGCAGTTGGCAGATCACACCACTGTGACTCCTGAGGGGATGGTGGAAGATGTCATGGTCTCCATTGATTCCTGGGAGTACCTTGCTGACTTCTTGGTTCTTCAGCCAAAGGCAAAGCTCACTGGGTATCCTCTCATCCTGGGAAGGCCTTGGTCAGCCACTGCAGATGCTTACATCAGTTGTGGAGCTAGGAGTAGGACCATCAAGAATGGGCAGATGTCCAAACAGCTAGTCCTATATCTTCCTTCCCAACCTCTGCTAGAACACGACTTACCTCTATGGTTGGAGGAGGAAGATGAGGATGAAATCTACTCTGCACCATTGTGCACAATGGAAGCTACCAAGGGGGGTCCTCAAACCGAGGATGATCTTATTGAGAATTTGATTCAAAATCTGCCCTCGAGTGTGTTTCCATTAGAAGAGTTGGTGGAAGAAACCCAAGCCAATGCTTTAGTTGATCTCTATGTGGCTGATCCGACCTCTCTCTAAGTTAAGAATGTGGAATTTGGCCCAAAAAGAACCTTGAGGATCAACTCAGCCCTATCCACCTCTCAGGAGAAAGAGTTGTGTAGCTTATTGAGCAGCCATTTGGATGCTTTTGCTTGGAGCTATAAGGAGATGAAGGGAGTCCACCCTTCAGTCTGTACTCATCACATTTAAATTAAAGAGGATTGTAAGCCAGTCAAACAGCCTCAAAGGAGGATGAATCCAACCCTTAAGGACATTGTCAAAGAAGAACTACAAAAGTTGTTGGATGCAGGATTCATCTACCCCATCTCTGACAATGAGTGAGTTTCTCCTTTGGTGCTAGTGCCAAATAAAAATGGGAAGTGGAGAATCAGTGTAGATTATCGAGATCTTAACAAGGCCACCAAGAAGGACCATTTCCCTTTGCCTTTCATAGATCAAGTGTTAGATGGCCTGGCAGAGAAGAAGTTCTTTTCCTTCCTAGATGAGTTTAGCGGGTACAACCAGATCCAAATCAGCCCAGAAGACCAAGATAAAACCACTTTCACTTATCCATGGGGTACCTTTGCCTACTGGGTCCTTCCCTTTGGGTTGTGCAATGCTCCTGCCACTTTCCAAAGAGCAGTACTGAGCATATTTGTTGAGCTGGTTCATGATTCAATGGAAATCTATATGGATGACTTTACCCCTTATGGTTCTAACTTCCAAGAAGCTTTGACTAACCTGAGGAAAGTTTTAGCCAAGTGTATTGAAATGAACCTATCCCTCAGTCCTGATAAATGTGAATTCCTAATGACTGAAGGGACCATGCTAGGTCATACAATTTCTCAGCAAGGATTACAGGTGGATCCCAACAAGATTGCTATCATCCAAAGGGTCCCACCTCCTCAAAAGGTAAGAGATGTTCGGAGTTTTCTAGGCTTAGCAGGGTATTATAGAAGATTCATTAAGGATTTTAGTAAGCTAGCCTCTCCATTGTTTGGTCTTTTGGGAAAAGATGTTGAGTTCATATGGACTAACAACTGTCAAGAGGCTCTGGATGCCTTGAAAGGTAAACTGATAACTGCCCCAATCTTGAGAGGTCCAAACTGGGCCCTACCTTTCCACATTCACACAGATGCCTCGAACAAAGCTATAGGAGCAGCCTTAGGACAAGTTGAAGAGAAGCTACCGTATGCCATATATTTTTTCAGTAAAAACTTGTCCAAGGCAGAACTAAACTACACTATAACCGAAAAAGAGCTCCTGGCTGTAGTCCATTCCCTAAACAAGTTCAGACACTACATCACTAGCTATCAAACATTCGTACATACTGATCATGCTACAATTAGGTATTTGATGAATAAACCTAATGTAAATGCTCGTATCATTAGATTGTTACTTTTATTGCAGCAATTTGATTTGACCATTGTTGATAAGCCAAGTAAGGAAAATGTTGTTGCTGATTTTATGTCTAGACTAGATCTGCCTGCAAGTGAAGAAGGAATGGTGGAGGATCAAATGCCAAATGAACACCTATTTTCTATTTCAGTACTCTCTCCATGGTTTGCTGATATAGAAAATTATTTGGTTTCAACACAGTTTCCGCCACACTTGTCCTCAAAACAGAAGAGCAAGATCGTGAGGAAAAATGCCCCATTCACTTGGATTGGGGGCAATCTTTTTAAACTTGGCCCAGATCAGATTTTGAGGCGATGTGTCAGGGAGGAGGAAGTTTTCGACATCCGCCTAACCTATCATGATGGGCCCTATGGGGGCCACTTTGCAGTAAAGAGGATTGTCTTCAAACTTCTGCAGGCAGGTTACTCTGGGCCCACTCTTCATCAAGATTTCAGGAGATACATCAACCAATGTGACCGGTGTCAAAGGATGGGGAAACCTACTCCAAAGGATGAGATGCCCCTGTAGCCTCAAGTTATTTTTGAGCCATTTGAGAAATGGGGCATGGAATTTGTGGGTCCTATCAACCCTGCTTCAAAACAGAAGTCTTACATCATTGTGTGCATGGATTACCTGACAAAGTGGGCAAAAACAAAAGAAATCAAAGCAGCAATAGAAGAAAAAGTAGCTGAGTTTTTGAGGGAAAATATCTTCTACAAGTTTTGCTATCCAAGAGAATTAGTCACAGATCAAGGAAGTCAGTTTACCTCTAATCTGATTGAAGACCTACTCACACATCACAAGATTAAGCACAAAACTTCCACCCCTTATCATCCGCAAGCAAATGGACAGGTGGAAGTCACTAACAAAACTTTGGAAGGGATTTTAACTAAGGTACTGAGCAGAAGCAGAAAATATTGGGCAGACTGATTGGTTGAGGCCACCTAGGCCTATAACACTACTTGGAAAACCACCACAGGTTTCACACCCTATGAGCTGGTCTATGGGAAGAAGGCTTTGTTGTCCGTAGAATTTGAATATAACACATTAAGGATGGCAGTTCAGCTGGACCTAGATCTCAGCCATGCACAAAAGGAAAGATTGCTTAAACTTAATGGATTAGATGAACAAAGAATGCATGCCCTTCTCCACTTAGAGGTAGTCTAGCTTCAAAGAAAAATATGACATGACCGACACCTCAAAAAGAAACAATTTCAGCCGGGAGATTGGGCACTGTTGTATGATTCAAGGTACAAATATTTCAAGGGCAAGATGAGGACAAGATAGCTGGGACCATATACAGTATAAAAATGCAATGACAATGGTTTATTCCTTATCCGAACCATTGATGAAGAAGCCATCCCCATGCTCGTCAATGGGCATCGATTAAAGATCTACAGGAAGCCCCTTTCCAAGCATGAGTTCATTGAGACTCTCGGTGAATCAATGTTGGTAGTGGAGAAGGTCCCTGTCTCCACTCCACCCACACCCTGAGCAAAAAAAAAAAAATAGAGAAAAAATGGAATAAAAGATCCCTGGGTGAAAACCTCTTGGAGGTGCCCAGGGCAGGTAGTGAGGATGAAAACCTCCTGGAGGTGCCCCAACTGTCTCAAAGAAAAAAGAGAAAAACCTAACTTCTTTTGAATAAATTTCAGGTTGCAGGAAGGTCATCCCAGGTTGCAGGAGGGTCGCACGAGAGGAAAAAGACATGACCAGGCTGCATGCACCCTCCACAATCCATCACCCCATCCCCGTTATCCTTTCCCAAGTTTTGGTCTCATTTGTTCTAAAATTTTGCATCCTACAGAAACTCTGTGTATTCTACAGGAGGATCCTGTAGAAACTACAGAAAGGCCAAAATCAATCTCAGAGAAGGACTTGAGGGTTGGAAAGTTGTATATGAGGTATGTGAACCTCGCTACCACCATCCATCTTCCTATTTCGCCATTCCATCCCTGTACACCTACATTTCCACTCGTTTTATTGTGTCCCTACACAGCCACATACAGAAATTTTGTTTCTTTCATTCTGCAAACAAAAAAAAATGATGACAAACAAAAGCAGCAGCATTATTACTCATTCCTACTTGATACCTTCTAGCTGTGATTTCTTTTCAGTTGAGACCTTCTTCAGTAGTTTTAGCCCTACTCAAATGTTAGCTTGAATTTAAGAAGGAGAAGCAGCTACATGAAATCCTACAGGATTCCTGTAGCAGCTGATCCCTTTGAAAAACATACTCCAGAGACAGGGTCAGCATAGCAGGACATATGAAACATGCAAGGAGCAATGTTTGAATGGGAGATCATCAGCAAAAGCCCAAGGCCGAGCATGCAGAGTGCAAGCAGCAACAACAACGAGGAAATGAAGTGCCAAAGTCCGAAATATGCATAACACAACAGCGACTGAGCAGGTAAGTGCCTAAACCTATTCCTCGATTGCATGAATAATATTTCAAAACTGCATGAACTGTGGGAATGGTCAATCAAATGGAATTAGTGGCCAGCTAACTAGCCACCCTCATTTAGTTACGCACCCTCGTGGAATTCAAATGAGCCCCGTCAAATTCAAACTGTCGATCAGATACGCAGCCAGCACGTGTGGTATGTCAATCTGGGAAAAAACATTCGGGACTGGTAGTGGTGGCAGCGTATAATGGGAGTAAGGGAGGTGATGGCGTTAGACAGCATGTAGAACCATTATGACCGAGACATTGGACCAACGGTCCGGATGGGGATGACGTACCCATCTGGCCACCTCACCTCCTCACCACGGATTACACCAACAGTTAAAGGACAGTGCAGTCAAAGCCTCTGCCACCCTTTGTTTCATTCTTCATTCACGACGTTCTTGACTTCAATACTCACCTACCACTTCTAGAGCAGTAAACCAGTTGTCCTCCGCTAGTTTTCTACCAATTTTTCAAAATCCTCCTACCTATCGGGCTCTATAGGAGCACTGCTGCATTCTACAGGAGCTGGAATATTCCTATATGAAGATTTCTACAAGAAGGACAAAGAACAGCCCTGCAGAAGGAAAACCCAAGATTTTTATCAAAATTCTAGCTTGAAATGAGGTAGGCTTGGGAAACCTCTCTGCATATGACTTATTTGTATAAGATGGTGGATTAAAAACGCAGCATTGGATTGAAAGAAAGGAGAATGAAGCTTAAAAGTCTGCCTACATATTTTCCCTGAGTTCTACACAATTCTCTATTTTCTTCTCTGCATTTGAAGTCTGTCTTCTTCTTTCTCACATTCTATTGTAAAAAAAAAACACATGCAACCGTAGAAACCAGCCTGTGTGGAAAAAACCGAATTTGCATATCTGTCTACTCTCTGAAAAAACCCTGTGTTATTTATCCTCTATTTTGTCAAAAAAAAAAAAAAATCTTTCCAAAAGCAGAGAATCAAATTCAGGATAAGAGCAGTTTGAAACAAGGAAATATTGCAATTTGATGTTGTAGGGAGAAAGCACACGGGAAATTCCTTATCTAGTTTCAGAAAAAGACAAAATTCAGCTATCCCTCTGTTTTCAGTTTTGCCTGCTTTCTCACCTGAGCATTTTTAAAAAAGCACTAAACACCATGCCAGGAGGTTTTATGAGGAAGGAGCCTTTGAACTCCAACCAATTGCATGAACACCCTGAGGTGGTGGCCCTCTTCACCAGGGAAAATTGGATGATTTTCTTTGAAAGAATACATGGATATGATGATGAGGTGACTGAAGAATTTTTGATGTCCTTAAGACCCCACTCGAAAACACATGCTACAGCCAGTTTCAGGGGTCTGACCCTAGAACTTACACCTGATTTTATCAGTCAAATCACAGGTCTTCCACTTGGGCTCCCTTGGAGCAAGGAGGAAAAAGCATTGGGACAGGTTGCCAAGAAAACATTTTTTCAACCTGGGGAGCATCCTGTAGAGGATAAAAATGGGGTGAGAAGGACAAGCTTACCTCCTCCATGGAGTGAAGTCAGCTACCAAATAATGAAATACATCACTTGTGAAGGAAGGTTCAACATAATTTATGGTTATCACTTCAGGCTATTGCATGAATTGAGGTATGGGATGGACCTACCTCCAGTCAGGAAACTCAATCTCCCATATTTCCTCCTCCAGTCTTTGATAGAATGTGGCACCAAGCTAAATGCAAGGGTCCCAGACCAGCTGGCCCACCATGGGCTCATCAAACTGTTGGTAGAAGATGCCTTACACACATATACCATTCCCATAGCTTGGGAAATTTTCAGGAATATGTCCAGAGAAGATGACATCAAAACTTTGACTGAAGACATCAGCCCATTTGGTACTGAGAAATAGGAAGAGAAAGAGGAAATTGAGGAAGAAATGAAAACAGAGGAAGAGCAGGAAATAGAGGAGGAACAGAAAGCAGAGGAGAAACTTGAAAAACCCATTGTAATACCTAAAGAAAAAAAGAAAATAGCCTCAAAGGCAGAGGAGGAAAAGAACAGAAATTGAGAAGAAATCCCAAAAAAAGACTGCCATAAGAGAGGCAGGGACCCAGCAAGGAAAAGAGAAGACATTACCAGAGATAGAAAAAACACAAGCAGAAATAGCAGACACAAAAAACACTGTAGAAGATGAAGGGGAAGAACAGCAGAAAGAAGCATCCCCTGAAACATTGGCAAAAGAAGTAGCAGTTGTGCTGGGTGCATTGAGCACTCTAGCAAAACAAAAGGGAAAAATAAAACGAGAAACATCCATGTATTTCAAATCCAGAAGGAGCACCAGGATAAAGGTGGGCAAGCCCCAGCCACCATCAAAAGAACCAATAATAATTGAGGATGCACCTACTGAGAAAAAGGAGGAATCCCCCTCCAAAATCTCTATTACCTATGAGAGAGGGAGTCCCAAAAATTCCCCCTGGAAGGAAAGAATCAATCTAATGGACACCAAAGAAGTTCTATAGGAAGCTAAAACCTCTTTATAGGAAACACTATCCAAGCTAAAGGAGACTGAAAATTTAGAAGAGGAGGCAAAAAAATAGTCACAAGAGGAAGGCAAGGCCAAAGAGATACTTGAACCAAGCCCTCAGCCTAATTTAGGCTCATATTACAATTTGCTAGAAGGTGGGAAGATCATCCCATAGAAATTCGTTGTACCCCTTTTCTTTGAATTAGAACAAGAAAGGGTTAGAACCCACACCTGGATGAAAATTTCTAAATCCAAGGGAGTTGCAGATATAGGACACATGGAAGAACAGTTGAAAGAATTAAGAAGGGAGTTGGCAGTGGTGAGACACACCGAGAGCATTAAAAGAGCCCAGCTACGGGAGGAAAATGCACTACTAAAAAAGCAGTTATAGCAATAGGAAACTCAAAGGGGAGACATATCACAGATACTTGAAGAACAGCAACTACAAGAAGGTCCCCTAGCACATAAGGAAGCAGCAAAGAAACAACAGCAAGAGGAAGAGCCATAGCTTGATGTTGAAATGATGATAAAGCAGTAGCAAGAAAGGGAGTCTCAGGCAACAGCTGAAGTGCTGATGCTGAAGTAGCAGTTGCAGGAAAGAGAAGCCCAAATGGCCGGCATGGCCAGCTAGGCAATGGAAACCTTGCAATTTAGACAACCAGCTATATCTTATGCATCGTATCTTAAAGACCAATGGCTCCAATTCCAAATTAAAACATTGGCCCAAAGGGGCACAATCCCTTTCCAAAATTATGGTCAGTTTATGCATCTGTGTGCTACTAGTTCAGCTGAGGATAAAGCCAAATTAGCAGAGTTTTACTTACACAATATGGCACTCCCTGATATGAACTTTGGGATCCAAATGCTGCATTGGGAGACCTACAGCTCATGGCTATGGCTTCTTGGATGAGCCATGAGGAAAAAAGAGAAGTGGAAGTTCAACAGATCATGAAAAAAGAACTAAATGAGCCCCTACTAATAAGGGTAGAACCGGAAGACCCCTTAGCTCTCATATATGCTCATCAACACCTTGCAAGCAACCCTCAAGTTCTCCCTGATTATGTCGAAAGGTAAGCGCAAGCTATCGCCCATTTTGAAGATATGGAAAGATTATTTGGTGATGATTGCCTTCATGCTTGCATGAGGAGATGGAATACATTGTCATATAGCTTAAAGATCAGGGAGTATCACTCCCAACCAAAATTAGGGAGGATTTGGTGAGAGTACCCCTGTACAAACAATCAATGAAAAACTTGAAAGCCAACTAGATTGGCCTTGAGTTCAGTCCTCCACTACTCATAGGACTATTGTAAGGGGTTAAGGAAGAAGAATAACACAAGCAATGGGAGAAAGTGGACAGAAAGGCAGGTTTTCATGACAGGGAAGAGAACATCACCTCAAAAGCTTGGGATGTCAGGGAAGTTATTAAAGCTATCAAGGATGAAGAACTGGATTAGTTGCTTAGAGGATGAGCAACCCATTCAGTAGGGGGGTGATGATGAGCCCCAGAAATGGGTAACTATATGGGCTCATTTTGCCTATTGTTTCCATTTAATCCACCATTCTCCATAGTTTTGTGCATGTTTTTGAATATATTTATGTTAATTGAGTGAATGGGGATAGTCACTTTACCACAAAGTCTAATGAGTGTTTATTGCAGATTTTTGGACATTTTTGGACCAAGACCAGGCATTTATGAGTAGATTGGCAGCCAAACTCGAAGAAACAGGGCTGAGGACTTATAGGAGGGGTGTCTCCTGCATTGATGACCCCTTCCTCGAGTTCTCCACCAGCAGCTCGGAGTTCAAAGGCCACCACATCGATGATTACAAGGGGCAGCCGAGCAGGTCTAGTGAAGTTGTTGTTATCTATAGTTTTAGGCAGCCGAGTTCCTAAAGTTTAGGAGGACTATTGGGAGTCCTCACTTGTATAAATAAGAAGGCTTCAAGCCTCAGTAGGTTAGCCATTTGATAGTCTATTTTTTCACTTTAGTGTAGCCTTGTATTCAACTCATTTTCGATCTCTTTTTGTAGACAGTTTTGTGATGTAACTATTATTTTCTGATCAATGAAGATGAATCCAGCCTTGAACCAGCACTGATCTTTCTAAGGGGGTTGTATGTAATATTCCTAATTAGTTATGGATAATTGGAATATTTGATTTTGTTCGATTTTTTCCTTCTATAGTTATTTGTAAATAAAAAGTGAGGAAGGGGGAACATAACTCACTTTAGAATAAAAAGTCACTTCCTAGGTAGCACAACATTGTGACTTAAGGGGGAACCAAGGGGGCCAAAGGGGGATGCAAAAATGGGGCCCACGCAGACACATGGAGGGACTACACAGGAGGGAAGGAACACAAGGCAAGAAGGGGATCACACAGGAGAAAGTGAGCCTAGTGATTGTGAGAGGAAAAGGATATAAAATTGAGAGGAACCCCCTCATTTGGGATCATTCTGGTTATGAGTATTTGTGATAGTCATTTCGACTTAGATCACATTGGCTGTTTAGCTAGTCTGCATCATTATTTAGTGCATTGAGTGTCTCCGTTCGGAGATCTCACCCTTATCCCCGGGGGACTTCGAGTGCCTACTCGGGAAAGGTATTTCCATTGTCATTCTAGCAGTAGTTTCATTAGCATTTCAGAAGCAGTTTCATCAACATTACAGCAGCAGTTTCATCAGCGTCTTTGAGGAACTGCGCAGAACCCCAAGGGGGTGATTTTCGGAGGTCAGCCATTTCAGAAAATCTTTTTGGGTTTTTCTGGGTTTCTTGAGTAGATTCTGATTCTAGAGTTTCAGCCTTTTCTGAGGAGGGGAGCAGCCCCAAACCTTCATTCAATTTCCACCACCAGTAGTAGCACGACAGTTTCCCAGTAGCTGGGACGCAGATCAGTGTGAGCAGTAGCACGGCAGTTTCCCAGCAGCTGGGACGCAGATCAGTGTGAGGCCATTCCAGGAAAGCTTTCTAGGTTTTTCTGGGTTTCTTGAGTAGAGTCCGAATCCAAAGTTTCAGCTTTTTCCGAGGAGGGGAGCAGCCCCAAAGCATCATTTGTTTTCTAGTAGTAGCAACAGCACAACAACAGCATCCACACAAAGAGGCCATTCTTGTCATTTTGAGAGTATTTCTTCACTTGCCTTGTGCAAGTCGAGGTGCCATCTGTCTAATCACCTCTTGTACTCATTTATTGCTCAGTATAATAAAATGGCTTAGCATTTCTCGCTGCATTTCTTGTGTATCTGCTTATATTCCCAGTTTACATTATTATATGTTGTTCCACTGTTATTTTATCACTTCTGGCTTATTATATCATTTTCACATATTTGTTTGGATTTTTTGTTGGGGTTTGAGGAATATTCTGGGTTAGGAATATTATAGTGGTGTCGAGCATAGATCTGGCTCAACCTATGGAGCTAGCAATTTATCACACTGAGGGAAAAACCCTATATCTGCTACAAAGGTCAGAGATATAGAGACACTGGGCGTAGGTTGGAGAATACCTACGGAGAGGGAGATTGTGTTCTTGTGGCAGACGCAGAACAAGAAGAACCTGTGGTAGACGCAGAACAGAGAGAGCCAATAGTGGACACAAAGCAGATGGCAGACGAGGACGGGAAGAGATTTGCGTATATGCTCCTCAAATCAGTGCAGGATCTGTCGAGGTAGATTGAGGTGATGGGGTAGAGATTCATGGTAGTAGAGGCCAGATAGTGGGAGAGCCCATGAGTTTTTTAGATCGGTGAGGGATCAGGTGCATCCCATCACTTGCCAGAGCAACGTGATACTGCACAGCAAGGGGCCCCACATGCCCCTACACACTCTACCATGCCCACCTTCTTAGGAGCAGACACGGGGGCTGTAGCCCAGCAGGAGGCAGAGCCCAGACATATGGGCGATTATTTTGCAGAGTACCAAGCCTATGGGTAGGAGTTTAGGGAAGCCCTCTCTTTCAGAGATTTTGTTCAGCTCCAACAGGATAGTAGACCCCATGACCATCACAGAGGGTATTGGCATTACCATGATGGAAACACCCACCGTGCAGCGAGTAGATTCCAATTGCCTATGTTTGATGGTTCATCAAATAGTTCGGCAAATTCTTGGGTGGAGAAGCTGGATATTTATTTCTAGCTTAACCAGATGTCGGAGACAGAGGCCATCAAGGTGGAAAAATTGCATTTGGATGGTGAGGCCCAGGATTGGTGGTTTCATGGGATGGTTACACTAGGGCACTCCACAGTGATGACATATGTCGAGTTTACCAGGAGACTGATGGAGCGATTTGATCGGAGGGATCCAGAGCAGTATTTCGTTGAGCTGACGAGGCTCAAACAGACAGGGAGCCCAGAGACCTACATTGCAGATTTCTTGAGGGTCTTTGTGATGGTGCCAGACCTCTCCACAACACGGAGAGTCTATATGTATGTTGAGGGGTTAGCAGAGCCACTTCGGGATCTAGTCTGATCCATTAGACCAGCGACGCTCCAGGATTCTATCAGCAAGACCTGGACACCTTACCCCAAGAGACATACTTTCCAATCTAAGAGGAAGGATGTGAGGATTCCACTGCCAAAGGGGAATCGAGGACAAGTATAGCTTGACGATGATGCCAAGAGGGAGCTAAAGAAGAAGCGGTTGTGCTTCACTTGTCAGGAGCCATGGGCACCAAGACATAAATGTGCTACTGGTAAAGCACATTTTATTGAGGTCTTCTCCGAGAGCAGTGGAGAAGACGATGACAAGGAGGATGTGGAGGCAGGATATAGCCATGCCATACAAGGACCTTTGCCACCTCCACCACTAGCAGCAGGTGGTGCATCTTTTGCACCCACCGGAGGGGTCCTTGCAGCATCACAGGGAGTTCCCAAGTATCTGATGCTACGCGTACGAGGGACAATACGTGGCCAGCGCATATCAGTTTTGGTTGACAGTGGGGCAACCCACAACTTCATCAATGCCCAGATGGTTTAGCGGAGAGGTATACAGACAGAGAGCTTCGATGGGTTTTCAATCTTGGTCCTAGGAGATCAGACCATGACATGTGCTCGTTATGTTCTTGAGTTATCAGTGACAATGAGCACCTACAAATTGACTAACCACTTTTTCGTGGTCGATATTCCGGACACCAACATGATATTGGGTGTTCAGTGGCTCATCGCTCTAGGGAATGTCACGACAGATTGGAAGACCCTAGAGATGGAGTGGGATGATGAGAAGATAGGGAGGCATGAGAAGATACGAGGACAGCACACATATCCGCCTCAGACTGTGTCGGATCATCGGATGGAGGTAGTGTTCCGGAAGGGAGACATAGAGTGGGCAGTGGAGCTGCGTGCATCAGAGGCAGGGACTACAGGGCAGACGGTACATCCAGAGATACAGTCTCTCCTTGATCGGTATACCATAGTGTTTGGGGATATTCCACCAAGACAGCCCCCGGATCGGGGGTTTGAGCACACCATCAAGCTTGAGCAGGGCATACAGGTCGTGATTACCACCCCCTCTAGGCACCTCAAGGCCTATCCGGACGAGATTGAGCGGGCTATCTAGGATTTGATGGCTCTTGGGCACATTCGGCCGAGCACGAGTCATTTCGCTTCTTCCATGGTGTTGGTGAAGAAGAAGGACATTACGATGAGGATGTGCATTGACTACAGGGCTCTGAACAAGAAGACCTTGAAGAATAGGTACCCCATACCCAGGATCGATGAGTTGATGGATGAATTGAGAGAAGCATGGTTCTTCTCAAAGATTGATTTGAGATCTGGGTACCATCAAATTCGCAGGAGGGAACAGGACATTCCTAAGACTGCCTTCAGGTGTCACTATGGGCACTTTGAGTTTTTGGTGATGCCCTTTGGGCTAACCAACGCCCCAGCCACATTTTAGTCTTGCATGAACCACATCTTCCGCAGTCACTTGAGGAAGTTTGTGTTGGTATTCTTTGATGACATTCTCATTTATAGCAAAACTTGGGAGGAGCATCTCCAGCACATTGAGACAGTGTTGCGCATCTTGCAGGAGTAGCATTTCTATGCGAAGCTCTCCAAGTGTGAGTTTGGGTTGATGGAGATGTTGTATCTAGGACACATCATAGGGGTGGACGGAGTGAGAGTCCACAAGGAGAATATCGGGGCCATTAGAGATTGGCCAGAGCCGAGGAACGTGACAGAACTTCGGGGGTTCATTGGCATTTGTACTTACTACCGAAAATTCGTCAAGGGTTTCTCACAGATTGCTGCATCCCTGACAGATTTGACGAAGAATGGGGCATTCAATTGGACAGATATAGTGCAGCAAGCCTTTGACAGGCTCAAGGAGGTTATGAGCACCTGCCCAGTGTTTGCATTGATAGATTTCACACAGCCATTTGTTTTGGAGCGTGATGCGTCGGGAGAGGGGATCGGCGTAGTATTGATGCAGGGAGGTCATCCTATAGCCTATGAGAGCCAGAAGCTCCTTCCACACGAGAGGTTGTATCCTATATATGACAAGTAGATGTTGGCCATCATGCATGCATTGGCCAAGTTCCGGCAGTATTTAGTGGGTAACAGGTTCAGAGTGAGGACTGATCACAACAGCCTCAGGTTCTTTTTGGAGCAGAAGCAGTTACAGGAGAGGTAGCAGAAGCGTATCAGTAAGATCCAAGCATATGACTTTGACATTGAGTATGCTAAAGGTAAGAACAACATGGTAGCAGATGCCCTTTCACGTAGACCAGCCACGTCGTCTCTTATGAGCTTGGATACAAATTGGAGGGCTCGACTCTTAGTAGAGTACTCCAAGGACAGATTTGCATGTGAGGTTTCGGATGGGCTGGTGGTAGATGACAGGTACAGGGTGATTGATGGAATCATCTACTACAGGGACCAGATCTTCTTGACTGAGGGATCTCAGCTCAAGAAGAAGATACTTCAGGTGTCACATGACTCACCATTGGTAGGACATCAGGGGTTTACCTAAACTTACAAGGCCATTAGGGAGAGGTTCTCATGGAAGGGCCTCAAGGAGGACGTACTCCAACATATCCGGGAGTGTGACGTTTGCCAGAGGAACAAGGGGGAGATGAGCCATCTTTCTGGTTTATTGTAGCCTCTTCCCATTCCGAAGGGGAAATGGGAGAGCATTTCAATGGACTTCATCACAGGGTTTCCCATGGTATAGGGCAAGGATTGTATCTTTGTCGTCATTGACCGACTGACGAAGTATGCCCATTTCTTTGCCATATCCACACACTACACAGCAGCACAGGTGGCCGAGTTGTTTTTCAGATAGGTTTTCAAGCTACATGGTCTTCCTAAGACCATCATCAGTGAGAGGGACAGTCGTTTCTTGGGCGGGTTTTGGCAGGAGCTTTTACGACTAGTGGGGACAGAGTTGACACCGAGTACCAGTTACCACCCATAGATAGATGGACAAACAAAGATAGTTAACAAGTGCCTGGAGGGCTACTTGCGTAACTATGTCAGTGTGCAGCAAAGCACATGGTTGAAGTGGCTGCATCTGGGGGAGTACTGCTACAACACTACACATCACATGTCCATCGGCATGTCACCATTCTATGCTTTGTATGGATATCATCCTTTATCTTTTGCTGACGTGATGTTTGGTGCTAGCAAGGCTCCGAGAGCCAAGATTTGGATCCAAGAGAGTCAAGATATTCTCCGAGCTCTCAAGGATAACATGGCTACAGTGCAGAACCAGCAAAAGTTGTATGCTGACAGGGGTCAAGTGGAGAGACAGTTTGAGGTAGGAGACTTGGTCTATCTACGATTACAGCCACACCGACAGTCGTCACTGAAGCAGAAGGGGGCTGAAAAGCTCAAGCCCCGTTTTTATGGGACATACAGGGTGATACGTAGGATTAGACAGGTTGCATATGAGTTGGAGCTGCCCCAAGGCAGCAAGATTTATAACATTTTTCATGTATCATGCCTGAAGAAAGCATTGGAGCAGCAGGTGACCGTGACGTATGAGCTACCACCCATGGATGATGAGGGGCATTCGATATTATAGCCGGAGGCTATCATTGACTCTAAGGAGAGACGGTTGCGGAGCAGGACGGTCCGAGAATTCTTGGTGAGGAGGAAGAATTTGCCGGATGAGGATGCCACTTGGGAGAGTGAGGAGATCTTACAGCATCCATCACTTCAGTTCCTTGAGAACAAGCAACATTTTTCTGGGGGAGACTGTAATATTCCTAATTAGCTATGGCTAATTGGAATATTCGATTTTGTTTGATTTTTGCCTTCTATAATTATTTGTAAATAAAAAGTGAGGAAGGGGGAACATAACTCACTTTAGAATAAAAGGTCACTTCTTAGATAGCACAACATTGTGACTTGACGGGGAACCAAGGGGGAAAAAGGGCGATGCAAAAATGGGGCCCACGCAGACACATGGAAGGACTGTGCAGGAGGGAAGGAACACATGGCAAGAAGAAGATCACGCGGGAGAAAGTGAGCCTAGGGATTGTGAGAGGCAGAGGCTATAAAATAGAGAGGAACCCACTCATTTGGGATCATTCTGGTTATGAGTATTTGGGATATTCATTTTGACTTAGAGCACGCTGGTTGTTTAGCTAGTCTACAGCACTGTTTAGTGAATTGAGTGTCTCCATTCGGAGATCTCACCCTTAGCCCCGGGGGACTTCGAGTGCCTGCTCAGGCAAGGTATTTCCATTGGCATTCCAGCAGTAGTTTCATCAGCATTTCAGCAGCAGTTTCATCAGCATTTCAGCAGCAGTTTCATCAGCGTCTTTGAGGAACTGCACAGAACCCCAAGGGGTGATTTTCGAGGGTTGGCCATTTCAAAAAAGATTTCTGGGTTTTTTCTGGGTTTCTTGAGTAGATTCTGATTCCAGAGTTTCAGCCTTTTCTGAGGAGGGGAGCAGCCCCAAATCCTCAGTCGATTTCCACCAACAGCAATAGCACGGCAATTTCCCAGTAGCTAGGACACAGATCAGTGTGAGCCCATTCCAGGAAAGCTTTCTAAGTTTTTTTGGGTTTCTTGAGTAGAGCCCAAATCCAGAGTTTCAGATTTTTCCAAGGAGGGGAGCAGCCCCAAATCATTATTTGTTTTCTAGCAGCAACAACATCCACGCAGAGAGGCCATTCTTGTCATTCTAAGAGTATTTCTTCACTTGCCTTGTGCAAGTCGAGGTTTCATCTGTCTAATCACCTCTTGTACTCATTTATTGCTCAGTATAATAAAATGGCTTAGCATTTCTCCCTGCATTTCTTGTGTATCTGCTTATATTCCTGGTTTACATTATTATATGTTGTTCCACTGTTATTTTATCACTTCTGGGTTATTATATCATTTGCACATATTTGGTTGGATTTTTTGCTGGGGTTTGAGGAATATTCTGGGTTAGGAATATTAAATTGTAGCTCTTAGGGTTGTGCCCAACCCAAGTATCCAGCACCTCCTATGTGTATTTATATGTTTTTTTCTTGCATTCATGAAATAATTTCTGTTGTTTAGGTTAAATCTTGCTTTGTTACTTAGGTTGTTTTTGATGATTAGAATAGGTGTTCTTGCTTCAGGTTGATTAGATAGTTTTTTGCAATAATAAAAGAAGATCCACAAAAAGGCTACCAAGCAGGCCTTGATCTCCTTTCTCCCTTTGTGGGACCATGAATTGAGACCAAGGCATTCTTACTGCCACCAAAACATTGTTTTTGCTTGCCAATGCAATTGCTAGTGTGAGATTTCGAGTTGGAGAAGTTGATATCAGTTGTATTTACATGCTTAGATCTTTTCTTGTTCTGTTTCCATGGCTTTTTTGCATAACTTCCTGTCCATAAAGTTCTGTTCAACACTTTTCTAGTTTTTAGGTCAAAATTAGGTTAAAATAGATAAAAATCTATTTTTTTAGTTCTTGCTTGGGACAGTTTTGAAAAGTAAGTGTGCAGCTCATTTGTAGAACCCTCCAGCTTATCATTCTTCCATCACCCAACCTACTCTAGTCCATCTCTCAAGATTTCCTCCACTCATTCGCCATACTTTCCCTAACTGCCCTAATTTCTACGTTCTTGTGCAAAATTGCTTCCTTGACCTTTGAACAAATCCAACCATCTCTTTCATGTCTGACCTTCACTGACAGATTCCTAGACCCTTTGAAACCTCCATACAACCTTCATTTTCCTTTTCCCACCGTTTTTCCACCTTCAAACCTCCAAAAACCACTTTCGGCCTCCTCCTGTAGAATTTCCTGTAGATCCCCTGCAGCCTCCTGTAGAAGTTCATGCGAGCGAATTTTCGAAGTCTAATCGCAATGGAAATCTCCAAAAGGGTACTAAGGACTTATTAGGACCCCTCCACACCTTCCTCATCATGTGCAAAAGCTAACTCCATCTCCCTTCGCCACCAAACCTCTGCACAGTCACAAATAGTTAAAACACAAGCATAATAATTCTGCATAAAATTGCCCAAAAGTACAGAAAGATGATTTTTCCACATTTTCCTTTAGAAGTAGCTTGAATACATGCATTTTACCTTTTTAGTAGTCAATGATATCCATTTCAGTAGTTTCATCCCTTTTTCTTGCAAAAGTAGGGTTAGTGGGTAAAACTAGGGTTTGCACTTCCTTTCAATTTTCATCTTCTTTCTGCAAATAGAATAGCCTCTTTTGAGTTAGCTTTCCTCCATCATATTTAAAAGCTTCTTCTAAAAACTCATATAAGTTGGCTTAAGCTCCTAGCGAACTTGTGCCCGCTGATCAAGTGACAGCCTACAGTAAGAGCTAGTACTTGTGCATACAGCACCATCGCTTCCAAGTTTGTTACAAACTACCGGGTTGATAAAAGTAAAGTAGGGAATCCCAGGAGTTGCAGCATCATTGCTACAATACTAGAGCTCACCACATATCATTTTTCATCCAAGCATTTTTTTAATATCATGTTAGAGGTAGTCATTTTGCAAAGAGGGATCATCAAAGATCCTATAAGAACCATCATTTTGGAAGTTTATTGGAAGAATAATTATGATGTTACTAGTACATGTTCTATCTAGTATGGAAACAATACCCTTGAAGGAGGAAGGAATGCAGATGTTCAAGTTGCAGTGTGAAGGACATAATGAAAGTACTTCCACTACTAGGAAAAAAAACATATATTCGACAAGTATAAGAAGGAAGCACATTCAAGAAAGGATTGCTAGGTGGTTATAGGGAAGAAAATATATGCATCTTTTAAGTAACTCTTCTCTAGGATAATGTTTATATCTACAAGAATATTGCAGAAAAGAGTTAGTTATAAAAGTGTGCTTCATAAGCCTTCCATATGGCTACATGATGCTTGAAAGAAGAAATTTGACATGATTTGGAATATATAGAGAACAAGACTGTCTCACAAAACAACATGGCACAAACATGACAATATTGATCAATGTCAAGTATTGTCTCCAGAAGAAAGAAAGGGAGTTAATAATGACAAATCCAAGGAAGTTATTGTAGCTTAGTAATCAAGTTTGATCCATGGGCACTCTAATTAAAATGAATGCATGGAGAAAGATTCTTGTACAATATCAAGAAGGATCATGTCAAAGGATGTTTATATCTAAGGACTTAAGTATGCAAATATCTTGATGAAAAGGGCCATCATGATAAGGTAAGTCTAATATTAATATTTTGATTTTGGTTATCTGGTTAACATATTGTTTTTCTACTTGGAAGTATATTGTACAAATATATAAATAGTTGAGGCAAGTTCAACTGTGGGTGTTGAACTCAATTCAAAGAATATTTTAATTAAGTGATCGGTTTTGGTAATCCTTGAAGGATTATGTAGTCAAGATGTTCATACTATCATCTTGGGATTAATAGGTAGTAGTATAAGAAAACCTAATGTTCATGTTCCTACATCAACAAAGATCACTTTCATGTTTAAGAGGAAGCTATCACCAGCTTGAAGTTTGATAAGGCTCAATATAATACCTTCATTGAGGAAAGTTATATGTAATATTGATGGCCTCAATCATGTCACAAGATTGAAGGAAGAATATGGCTCCATAACATCTAGGAAGAAATAAGCTCAATATGATGAGATACAAAGGAAAGAAGAAGCCATGTAGCTATCTCCATGAATAACTGGTAGTTTATACACTTACAAAGACAAGTTAGAGAGCTTGTGACTTCCCGAATGAAAGCAAGTGAAAGAATCTCCTCTATGATTTAGAGGGAGTATGAAGACTCCTTAATGTTTGTGAAGGAGAAAGGATCTATTCCCTAAAACAAGTGCGAATAGAAATATCCTCTCTAGTTGAGAGGGAGTGATGATAAACATCACATTTGTATTATTTACTTCATGTGTCATGCATTAGTCCAGGACTAATAGTCATACGTCTAAGTGAAGGCCATGGAGAGAGAATAGTGAATGAAGGTTTAGATAAGCATTTGTGATTTCCTTGAGTTAGGATAGAAAATCCAAGATATGAAGTGGACCGACACTCTTTGAGGATTGGACATATATCCAAGACAAGAGTGGTCGAAGAGGATCGATATTCTTTGAGGATGGGGAATCCAATATAAGAATAGTCCTTAAAGGACATACCTAGTAAACATCCATATGGGGTATGTACCTTGAAGAGGTAGTGTTATATCTCACGTAAAGCCTCCCAACATTATGCTCTTATATAAGAAAGATCAGATTATCAAAGTTAAGACCTTACTATGTTGACAATGTTGGTCATGATGTTGATGCTTAAAGATGGCTTACAAATCTGACTCTTCTTATGAGAACTCTTCAGTTTGGGAATAACCTTCTACTAGGTGTACAATTATGAATACCTCCCTAGTTAAGAGGGAGTGTTGGAAAATGTAACTAGTTCTGGTATTAATAATTATCAATTTACTCATGTCATTATGTATATATTATGTTACAAGAAAAAGAATAAAGAAAAATATTATTTCAAGCATGAGTTTCTTGCTCCATTTTGTTGGTTAATCTAGGTCAAGCATGTTCTTCATGCTTCTAGGGTTTTTCATGTCAAAAGAATTTTTTTCTTGAGTCAAGAGAGTCCTTGTCATTTGTATAAGACCCTATTGGTAAAGTTGTAACATTAAAAATATATTAATTATGAGTCCTCTAAATTCAAATATGCCTCCAAGCACAAGTCGGCCCTAGTCAAGGACAAGTTGTCCTAGAGCATGTTATTCGACCTCTTGGAAAGGTTATATATAGAAGGAGATCTGACCCATTAGAAACATACTTCTACAATTCACATTTTCAAGTAATAAGAGGCAAGACAAGAAGAACAAATAAGTCGAAAAAATTGATCTTTCTACTCACATGTGCAAAACCTAGGGTTTTGTTTTATTGCAAAAGGCCAAATATTTTAGGTCGAAGTTGCAGATACAAGTGAGGGTGTTATCACCAAAAAATTGATCATCTAGCCTAATTTACTAGATGGATCGAAGTACACCATGTAAGGCCAATTTTACCATGGTAAAATTGCTTTCATTATGAGAAATTACTTAATAAAGCACATTTGTTAAGTAATTTATAATTAAACCCATGAAGAATAATTAAATAAATCACTATTTATTTAATTATCTTCTAGGAATAATTAATTAAACCATTGATTAATTAATATTCCTTGTCATATTTGACCCAATTATGAAAAATAAATAGATAAATTATTAATTATCTTATTTTTCTCTACGAATAATTAATTAAACACTAATTAATTATTATTCCTTGTCAAGTTTGACTAAACCCCTTAGGAATAATTAAATAAATCATTATTTGTTTATTATTCCTTAACCATATTTTTTGAGATGATAAATAAATCATTTATTTATTTATTATTTCTAAATAAAATTTTAAATACTTTTTCCCTCCTAACCAAATATAATAAAATATTCCAAGTGGTTATTTCTAGAATGGGGTTAATAATATTTTATTATTCCTCATTATTCAAGGATAACTCAATATTTTGTTATAAATAGAAGGGTTTTCCATTCATTATTCACTTTTGATCATTTTCATTGTTGCACTCACTGTTGCAACTCTGATTATTATCACTATCACACACCATTTTTCTTTCCATTTGAGTTCCCATTGAGCTCAAACATTTTATTTGTTGGGTTTTCACACTATAGAGAAGAGAGACTCTACAAAAGCTGAAGACATTTGAGGATAGCCAAGAACCCATCCCATAGAGGGGGGTTGGTAACATTTATTTGTTCCCTCCACAGGTGTTATTTAATAAAATCTATTCTTTGTATATCTGGTTTCCATTGGATTACTAGAGTTACCTGCATTTATTACTGTTTCATTTTGTTATTTAACTATGATTGTGGCATAGATCGGGACTTTGGCAGGTATTGTTTCTATCATTTGTTGCAGATCTACAATGTTTAGCAACCATTTATATTGTCGAGATTGTTTGTCATCCACAGTCTTAGGTGATTTCTTTCGTACACCTTTGACAAGAAAACACTACAACAAAGGGTTGAAATCTATGATCAAAGCTAGTTTGAATAGGGTTTGACTTCTTTTGGCTTGGAAGACCTTGATTCACTCAAAGAAGCATCCCTTGGAAGGTTGACATGTATTAAAGAGCTATGGTTTATACTGTACTAAAAGGCCAAAGTTGCATGTATGTTGCAGGAGGTCAAGAGGTTGTTCTGAGTGTTAACACCCAGGTTGTTCCCTATGACTCCCAAGGGAATACGGCCAGGGTAACCACTAACCAATCTTTGGATTACAGTTTCTAGCCAAACTGTAATCAGAGAGGGCTCTCTCTTTATGATTTGTCTCTGTTAGATAGTGTTTTAGGCTAGCTATTGTGCTCAGGTTTTTGGTTTATGTTTTGGTTGAAGGACTTCTTTCAGTGCTTAAGATGTAGTGTTCAGACGGTAGTATATCATTGGGCAATGGAGTCTAGAGCTGTGAACTGTTTTGAAATGCTGGAGTGATGATGTTCAGACTACAGGGCCTATTGGGTACCTCAAACAAACAAAATCTAAACTTAAGTGGTGATGTATGGTCAGCCAACAGAAAGCAATTAAGAATTCTCCATTAAGCTGGTGATGTGAAAGTGAAACATGTTGCTCAGGAGCGAACTTGAATTCCTGAAACAAAGGTCACTGTGAAAGATATATTCTGAAAGTGCAGCAATTAAGAATTACACTTATCAAGATTATAGCTGAAGAAAACATTCATTAACAACAGAGATTGAACTCAGGGTATTGCATGAATAAATCCTGAAGGTTATTATTTTTCTTTGTTGCTAAATACTTAGAAATTAGAAATATATATGGATTGTACAGATTGAAACACATAACAAAGAGAGTTACAGAAAAACTTATTGTATTGTGAGGTACACAGGAATCCTGCAGTGTTCAACAAACACCAGAACGCATTCAACACTTCAGAACTTTGAGAAATTCCATCACTTTCTTTATCAAACTCTGAAAGGGTTACAGCATAAGAACTTCTTCAATAGAAATCAACAACAACCCTCGCAAGCTTGTGCGAGGGGCCAATATATACAAACAGTATTACAAAATATCTAAGGCGTTGAGTCATCTGAGAAATGAATATTTCACCAACTTTGTACAGAACAGCAGATAAGAAGTTATTGCTGCCTTTAATACAACATAAATGCATCTTTCTATCTGTCAGAAGATATTTTGCCTTTTGAAAGCCAATGAGTCGGTTGGAGTGATCTGCATTAATGCTGGAAGATGCGCTTTTGGAGCTGCTCTGCTGTAGCTTCTCGGCCTGGACACCTGTAGCTTCTCATCTTGCTTTGTTGGCTGTAAGTTCTGCTAAGTTGGCTCAGCTTTCATCTTTAATGCATGCTGATTCCTTTAAACTGTCCTGTGTATGACAATTTGCATTTTCCATGAACAAAATTTATTGAATGGCTTCCTATTTATAAAATCATCTGTATGGCCTTAGTCCACCATTCTAGCGTAGGTAGTTGATGCCTGAGAATTGCATCCATAGTCTCCTCTGCCTCTGTATATTTATAAAAATTGGGAGGCACTTCAAACAGGTGTTTAATTTCATTCATTATAAAAAATAAACTCTCTACTCTGTTGTAGAGAGTCTGTCCTGTGGCTAGCCCTGTTTCCTCTGAGGTGCTGGGCTTCTCATTGATCTAACTTGTGGCAAATGCATTAACCCTCTTGGCATACTGCTCATGTGTAAACAGTCTCCCTGCGCTGTTCAGTAAGCTAGGGAGCCCTCTGTTTTGTAATACCTGAAATTTATCCATAAACCTGTTTACCTCAGTCTGCATGTCTTGGGTTCTTCTCTCTAATGTCTGCACCAAGTTTCTCAGTGTGAGAACCCTCTTGATTAACTGAATGTGCTCAGTTCTGTTTGTTATTCCCATGGTAGCCAACTGAGTACTTGTTCTATTGTTAAGCACATTAATCATCCTGGTGGCCACTTCAGGCATGTTGCTTAGAGCAGCCCTTGATCTCTGAATTTCAGTCTGTGCTTTTGGAATGAGCTCTAGCTGCTCATGGATTGTTTCAATATACTGCCACTGGTCATTAATAGATTGGCCAATATTAGCCCACAGCACTATTCTAAGCTCAGCCACAACCTTATCTAATTTGAGCTCATTCTCTAGCTCTTTGATCCTGTCTTTAAGGGCTTTTATCTCCCTGCCCTTTTCTGCCACAGACTGCTTGGATTTGTCATATCTTTCATTGACTTTGGCTAGTTTTTCCTTGGCCTCATTCAATTCTGTCATTTGTGCTTCCAAGGCCTGGATCTCATTCCTCAGCTTTTGCATGTCCAGGCTTGGGGCCTGCTCTGTTGTTGGTGGTGCTGCTGAGGTGGATGTTACTGCCTGTTCTGTTTGCTGAGGAGGAGGAACAGTAGTTGGAGCAGTCTCCTCAAGGTTTATTACTTCAGGAGGAGGCTGGGAGGTCTGACCTTCTTCTCTTTGCTTCAAAGCTGCCTGTAATGCTGCCTGTGCAGCCTCTAATTCTCCAAGCTTTTCTTGTGTCTGGATTAGTTGCTTATATAGAGACACCAGCAAGGTTGAGGCATCTTGATCATGCCTTTGTTGGGCAACTTCATCTGTTTGAGGGTGAATTGTGGCTGGGAGTTTGATCTTTCTCTTCAAAGCTGCCATGTCTGCATCCCTCAACTTCAATATTTCCTGTATGCCCTTGATATCCTTGGGATCATGCCCAATCTCTATAATTATGTCTTCTAAGGACCTTATTCTATTGTCCTTTGCTTGAGAGGATGCTCTCTCCAACTCAAGTTGTGCAGCTGTATTATTAAGGCTATTTTCCAGCCTATAATTGTCCAATGTTTTGTCTGCCAAGGAGGCATACACCATCTCACCCGTTTGTTTGTGTAGCTCGATTTTGTCCATCGGGTGGATGTCCTTGGCAAGGACCTCAAGATTGGTCCTTATATAATCTGCAGGGGACTGGGGCTGTGCTACAGCTGGCAAGAAATGACTCATGATCATTTTGCCTTCACTAACATCAAAAGCAGACATGAGTCTTTGCTGGTTAGTGGGAGCCATCTTCAGCAAATGATTGTACAGCTATATTTTTATGGGCTCATTCCTTTTCTTTATGTCTATGAACTGCTGTTTAATGCTCAGTTCACCCTCTCTCTGCTGGCTAGAGGAGCTGACTTCTCCTCCCACAGTTCTGTTCTGTTCCTCTTAGAAGGAACTTGCAGATGCTTCCCTGCTAGGTGGGCCCATGCCCAGAGACTGCCCTGTTGGCATTTCCTCTTCAGAGAAAGGATTCAATCTCTGCCTTTTCTCACCATGACTTTCTGATGTGGTCAAGGGAGTCTCTCTGTCCCTTTTTCTGCTAGTATCCTCCTTTTGTGGAGTTTGGAGGATTGATGCATCAGCTGATGTTTCTTGCCTAGGAGGCACCGTGTTTTGTGCCTGCTGTTCCATGAAAATTGGGGCCTCAACTGCCCCTTCTTGCTGTGGGGGCTGCTCTTTGTCATGCTGCCCTTCTTCTTGCTGTAATTCCTGTTGTTGTTGTTGTTCTACCTGCTGCTGTTGTTGCTGCACCTTTTCATGAGGTGGTTGTTCGGTCTCCATTTCCTTTTCCTTGCCTTTGCTAGATATATCTTCAGTGGCTTTGGGTGCTTGCTGATTTACAGTCGAGGAGGATGCAACTGCTCCCACTTGTGTGCTTGGAAGGGAAAACACCTGTGAACAAAGTTCAAGGTCAGCCATCTTCTTTAGATTCCTCACTGCTCTTTGATTCAGCTCTTCTTGTGTAACAGGCTCTTCTAGGGTTCCTCTCCTCCATTTTACTTGGTTTGCATGTTTTTCAATGTGAGGAATCTTCACATGATCATAGCCAGACAGCTTGTATTTGAGCCTTCTCAAAGTTATGAAGTGGTTGGGGTCATAAGGTTTCCAAAGGAAACTGGTTTGAAGGCCAAGGGACTCAAGCATCCTGTCTGCTTCTTTCCAACCTTCCTCCCTCTGGTTATAGACAAAATGGCCAAGTTGGTTCCTGACTTTCAACTGTGCTTTCTTGCCTTTGCCTGAAAAGTGAAGCACATCAACATTGCCAAATTGCCTGAAGTATTCTAGGGCAAACAGCCTCATAGGAACATATTTGGGTAGTCTGTAGGGAGGCAATTCACACCCATATATCCTGATGACGGTGTGGTTCTGGTAAAAGTACCAGTCCCCAATGCTGTATGATTTGGATAACTGCAGGATCCTTTGCATGTCATCAGTGAGCCTTGGAGGAGGTGAGCTCATCAACATTGACATAGCTGGGTGGATGAAGAGATCTATGAACTCACAATAAGTATAAGGAGACTCGAATCTACAGTGGAAAACAGAGGACCAATAGACCACTGATCTTGGATTGCCTTGGGCATCCACTCTCTTGATTGGAAAAGAGAACTTCTAATGTTGATGATATAAGATTAAGTGGTAAATGTAAGAGGTGTATCTAAACACTCTTTCTCTTGCCAGGTTCATTAGTTGCTCATGTATTTTGTCTGCTATATAGGTGGCATAGTCATAGCAGATAGGAGACTTGCCAGGAGCAAACATGAGCATCATTACCAGCACAGTTTGATCAACAAACTCAATTGAGTTGTAGCCCAAAATGGGACTGATCATGTCTGCAAGATCTCTGCCCAGTTGGTTGAGGTATACTTGATTGATAGGAGGATACTTCACAGAGTCAGAGTCAATGTACAGCTGATTCAATTTGGTGACCTGAGCATCTGTCATTCTGGCTCCTTGATTTATCAGGTCTACAAGTGATAGAGGGACCAGTTTCTTCTCAGTCCTGAAGCAGAGCATGTCTTTGATAGCTTCTCGGGTGATATAAAACACAGCTGAGCCTGAAGGGTCAAGAACTGCCCTCTGAGTGGGGTCATAGTTTTCAGCACACAGATGGATCAAATCAGGGAATTGTCTAACCTGAGGGAGCTTGAAAATAGGGAGGAATGACTCCCATATGCCCAGCACATCTATTCCAGTCTCATGCTTGGCCTTCAGTTCATTGAGCAGGTGAATGTGGAACTTGGTCCTCATCAGCATTTCCTCTGAAATCTGATAGTCCATGTCTGCCAAAGGCTGCCATTCCAATTGTCTCTGAGGGGCATTCAATGGAGCAACGTTCAACGCTATAGGAGCTACTAGTGGATCCATGATTTCTCCTAGGATTTATGGATGGAGTTGCTATGCAGAGCAACACAAAAGAGTTTTCTTCGACGGAAAAAATGTGAATTGTATGGAACAGAGGGTGAGAGAAACAGCTGCAGCAATTGAAATACTGCTTGAAGTGTAAATAAGACCAATGTGTGGTCTCAATCTGTCTTTTTTAGCAGGTAGGTACAGTTTGAGTAACTTGTTTCGCGATTGCGCGAACAGAGTACAGTTTTTTTTTATGAAAATGTGGGCAAACAAGGCTCAGCTGGTGCTTTTCGACCTCACAGTTGTGAATGGGGGCTAGGCACAGGAATTTTGCCGGCAATTTATCAGTTTCGGTGTCTTTTAAGCTTTTTGAGGGAATTCACAGACAAATTAGGTATATGAAGGATTTACAAAGGTAAATACCTGGTAAACCGCGAGCAACGGTCACGAATCTATGTAGAAATGGCGCGCCGGAGGTCTCCAAATCGATTTCAGCAAGGTGGTGCAAGTTTGGACGTGAAGAGACCATGCAGATAAAGCAACAGCGAATTTGCAAAAAGTATGAAAAAACGCGAAAATTGGCCAAAATATGGAGTTTGGGCATATTGGCGCGTTTTTGGGATGACGTCAGCATGACGTCATCAGGTGATGTGGCGAGCCATGAGTGGTCCACGGATATGATGAAGTGGCAGACATATCAGCGCGGGGGCGGACGAATGAGCTAACGCGACGGCGGGGTGGCACTGACGTGGGTATGACGTGGTGGTGACGTTGGCCGGGCGGATTGACCGAAAACCGGAAGCGGTTAGCGGTTTCTCATCGCACCGCTTTTGATACGGAAGGGGAATTGTCAGGCGTACCTCCGATAAGCTGTGGGGATGACGCGTGGCGAAGGCCTGACGTCACCTTCTGACAGATATCGAAAGGTATCTGTCGGACGTCGGGGTCGGTCCGATATGGATGAGGACCGTCGGATCAAAAGGGTCCGATCCGACGGTTGACGGATCAGTGAGGTGATCGGACAATACGGAAGGGGGGGGGGATTATTTTAATATTTCTTTCGGGATTTGTGCATGGCGGAAACCCTTTGGGATATGGCGGATTATAATGGTTTTTTCAATGAATTTTTAAATAAAAATGATACGGCGCCGATACTTTGGATAAGTGCAAAAAGTGGGTTTTTTTAGGTGGGTTATTTGCAAATGAAGCGGGTCATAGGTAAAAAAGGTTTTTCCAAGGTTTTCTTAGTAAATGAAGGTTACAATGGGCCAAATGGATTCAGAAGAGGGGACGGGGGTAAGACTTAGGTTTATCAAAGTGACCAGATGTCATTTTGATCCCTGACAGAGAACATATGGCTAAAATGCCAAGGGGAGGGATATATGTACAATGTTTGGGGTTTATACACCATGGTGTTATAATACTAGGGAAAGGGTAACATAGGGGAATTATATAATAGAGTTATGGTTAATATGGATGAAAAAGGGTGGATGAAGGGAGATATCACTAAGTTGTCTAAAACTCACTTAGTTTAGGGAGTAGATCAAAATGAAAAGAGTTTTAGACAAGAAATGTGGCTTCTAATAGGACCAAGAACCACCATAAAACCATCATTTCTTCCATGAATCTCAATTGATGATGGGATGTTAGTAATGAATGGGAAGAGGGGAAGAAGGGAGGTTAGACATGCTTCTTTGCTTTGCTGCCACCTGATGGAGAAGAACACCTTCTCAATTCATTGATTTTGCTTTATGAACAAGGCTAACACACATGCAATTTGTAAGAAATGACATTTCTGCAACCCCAACTGCCTACCCATCTATTTGCCTAGCATTTTTTGTTTTCTTCTTGGAGGGTGCACTTAGGCTTGCAGACCCTTATTTGCCTTTTCTTTTCTTTGGCTTTTTTCTTTTGTTTTTCTATCTACTTCTACCCTTATTTCTTCCAAGGTCCCAGATTAAGCAGTTGGGAGCCTTTCTTCTCTACCTAAACTACTTGTCTGCCAAGATTAAACAGTTTGGACAAACTTCTTTCTCTATTCTACAACTGAAAATTTAAAACATGGCATGATCCAAATTAGGCTGTTGGACCATCCATCAAAATTTAGACAACATCAAGCTATATACACAGATTGTTTTCTCTTGGAAATATGTGATCTTTGCATCATCAAAGCAGAGCATATTTGGACCTTTTCATTGTCAATCATGAAATATGAAACCTATTGATATAGGTAGCTAACAGTGGCTCCACATGGGGATGGTTTTTCATTTGAAAGACCAAGAACAGCAGGTCAGATTGCCTTGCCCCTTGACTGCTTTTATCAAAATTTTGAAGTTTGCTGCTTTGAAATGCCAAATTGTGTACTTCCCTTCTTGGTAGACCTCTGATCCTATTTACCCTTTGCTGATGGTCAACAAAACTTTGAGAAACTGCATTTTTACATCTTAACAGAAAGTAATATATACATCTGGATATGTACAAGGGAAAACTCAGGCTGTACTTATGGGTGGTAGTCAAAATAGTGCTTGAGCATCCTGCCATTCACAGGACCTTCATCCAAATCAGTTCCATTAAGACTTTTAAGGAAATAAGTGTTGTTTCCTTGTACTGCTTGGACAGCAAATGGTCCTCTCCAAAGGGAATCAAATTTTCCATGTTTTCCCTTATCTTCTCTTCTTGAATCCCACTTGAGGACTTTGTCACCAATGTTGAAATCTTCTGCCTTAGTTCTTCTGTCAAAGGCCTTCTTTAATTTTTCTTGTAGAACTTGAACTCTGCTGAAAACTTGGTCTCTAGTTTGCTGTAAACATATTATTTGATTTATCCTTCTTTGCATATCATTTGGTTCAGCTTGGCTTTCTTGAAGAAGTTTCATAACAAGCACCCCTAGTGATGAAGGAAATTTGGCTTCTAATCCATAAACCAACTCATATGGGCTGGTCCCAATTGATCTCTTGGTTGTTAGTCTATCTGCCCATAGAGCATTCACAAGCTTCTTATGCCAATTCTTTTTGTTCTCTTCTAGCACTTTCTTTATAATGTTTACCAGGCTTTTATTTGATGACTCAGCAAGGCCATTTCCTTGGGGATAGTATGCAGTAGAATGGCCTAAGGTAATGTGAAATTTGTGGCAGAAATTCACCATTTTCTTGGATCTGAAAGCAGCAGCATTGTCTGTTATTATTTTGTCAGGACAACCAAATCTAGCCAATATGTTGTTCTCCAAAAACTGAATGATTGTTGAATCATTTGCTTGTCTGCATGGAGCAGCTTCAATCCACTTGGTGAAGTAGTCTGTGGCTGTTAAGATCCATCTATGTTGGCCTGAAGATGAGGGATGAATTTCCCCAATGAAATCCAAGCCCCATTGTTGAAAAGGTCTCTCTGTTGCAATAGGCCTTAAGGGAAGTGGCAGTAACTGTCTCTTTCCCTCAAACACTTGACATTTATGACATGAGGTGGTGAATTTCTTGACATCAGAGAACAGGGTGGGCTAGTAGTAACCAGCCCTTAGTATTTTATCCACAGTGGACTTCCAATACAAGTGTCCACCACAGTCACCTGCATGAAATTCTTTTATGATATTGTCAGTTTCATTCTCAATTAGGCAGTTTAGCAATATCCCTTCATGGTTTTTCCAAAATAAATTTCCATCCATAACACAGAATTTAGAAGCTTTCATTTTTAAGAACCTACATTTAGTTCTGGACAATCCTGGGGGAGCACACAGGTTTTGCAATACATAACATATATCAGAGTACCAAGGGGATTGTTCAAAGGCTACATTGATCTTTGGAGTCGCCATCTCCGGTTCATTGTCCAGCTGGTTGATGTCTAAGGCTTGGAAGTTTGCTTCTGTCATTAGTTTGGCCAAACCTTGCCCTTTTATTAGTTTTGTAGGTTTTATCTCAATATCAAATTCCAAAATGTTGGCAATCCATTTTCCTCTTCTGCCCTCTAGGTTTTCTTGAGTGAGTATGTCTTTTACAATAGGACTTGGCACATATGCTACAACATGGGAATAAAGGATGTAAATCCTAAAGTCTTTAATGGCTTTGACCAAAGCATAAGCTTGCTTTTCCATGATTTGATATTTTAAAGGTGCATCTCTAAGAGCTCTGCTAAAGAAAGCAATTGGCTTCTCATTTCCTTGGTCATCTTTCTGTAACAAAACAGCAGCAATAGTATGCTGGGAGGCAAAAGAGAAAATGATAAATTCTCTGTCAAATTGAGGATTGGTCAAGACTGGGGTTTGGGTAAGGGCCAGCTTTATACCTTCAAAGGCTTGGTTTGCTTCAACTGTCCATTTTATTTTTGAATCTTTCTTTAGCATATTATTTAGTAATCTGATTAGTTCTGCTAAGTTTGGGATAAACCTTCTCAAGAAATTGATCTTTCCCAAGAATGCTTGTAATTCTTTGATATTTCTTGGGTGGGGCATTTGTAAGATAGCCTGAATCCTGTCTGGATCTATCCTAATGCCATCTTTAGAAATGATGTGGCCTAATAGTTTACCTTCCTCTAAACCAAACAGGGATTTCTTGGGATTCAATGAAATTCCATATTTCCTGCATGTTAAGAAAATCTGCCTTAAGTGTTTTAAATGTTCTTGGTCAGATTTTGAAAAAGGTGTGAGGTCATCTAAGTAAATGACCAAAAAGTCATGAATCTCCTTTGCAAAAGCAATATCCATTGCTCTTTGAAATGTTGCCCCTGCATTTTTCAATCCAAAAGGCATTTTTACATATTTGAAGGTTCCCCATGGGGTTGTAAATGCAGTTTTGTCTTGATCATCAGGGTGTACTAAGATTTGGTTAAAACCCGAGAATCCATCAAGTAAAGAGATCCTTGAGGCCCCTACCACTCTCTGGAGAATGTGGTCCATCTTGGGTAAGGGATAGTTGTATTTGAGGGATACCTGATTCAGATTTCTTAGATCCACACACAACCTTATTTCACCAGTTTTCTTTCTTGTAGGAACTAAGTTTGAAATCCACTCAGAGAATCTGATAGGTGCTATGATGCCTGCCTTGAACATTTTCTGTACCTCTTGTTCCATTGCTGGGAGGAGCATAGGATTGATTCTCCTCAATTTTTGTTTAAAGGGTTTTTGATCAGGCTTGAGAGGGATAGTATGTTGAATTACAGAGGTGTCATAGGATTTTAAATCCTCATAACTCCATGCAAAGACATCCTGGAACTCTTTGAAGAGGTCAATGTATTTAGGCTTTTGATCAGGAGGTAAAGATGCAGACAATTTTATTATTTTGGGCTTGTCAATGGTACCAATGTTGCATTCTTCAATGGCTGCATTTAAGGGCTGCATTTTTGGTTTTGTGGGAATGTCATTTGAATCAAAGATGTCCTCTAGTGGAGTTAGGCCTGTTGGCAGAAAATTGTCTTTCAGCTCTATGATTTCAGCCTCAGCATTGGCCACTTCTTCACAACTGATTGGTTGAATTTGCTGAATGTTTTCCTTGTTGAAAATGGTTGGGTGTAGTATTTGTTTTGCTGTTCTAGGTGATATTGGGTGAGTAATCTGTTGAAACTGTATTTGTGATTGACTTGCTCTATCAAGTATTTGTGATTGACTTGCTCTGTCAGTGTCAATATTTAGTCCAGCAAAATCTTGTTGCAAGGTCAAGAAATTGTTTATTTGTGCATCATCCTCAAATACCTGCCAGTCTTTGACATTGTTTGGGACAGAAGGTCTGTGTTTTACCTCAGCTGTAAAGCAATGATGGGGCTCAAAAGGCAGCTTGCAGGTACTTGCAAATGTGGCTAAACTATGAGCATGCAGATTGTGGGTTCTAGGAATTTTAGTGATTTGGAATTCAGAGAAAGAGTTTAGTACTTCAGCAACAGCAGACCTATAAGACCTTAATCTTTTGTCATTTGTGACAAAATTTCCCTTCACTTGTTGGATGACTAAATCTGAATCTCCCATGATTGAAACCCTGGCAGCTTGCAAGAACTTTACTAACTTGAGGCCTAGTAAAAGAGCTTCATATTCTGCCATGTTATTAGTACATCTAAAGTTTAATCTATAGGCTTTGCCTTCTGCATGACTGTTTTCTTTATTGTGTGCCCAAACTCCAGCTCCTGCCCCTAATTTGTTGACTGAGCCATCAAATTCAAGGAACCATAGAATGTTTTGTTGTAGGGGAGAGTTAATGATCTATTCATGAGTTGGAATTGTTAGTTGCAGATCTGGTTTTTCATCTGGTTTGTGTTCTAGGACAATCTTATCATTTAATTGAATATCCTTGATTACTAGAGCAGCAGCAGTGTTTAGTGATTGATTGACTGTTGTTTCATGGGTAGCATTTTGCTCATTGGTATTTTCCTCTTGTATGAGTGTCTTGGTTTCAACATCATTATTTGAGAGAGTTGTATTGTCATTGAAGAGAATATATGAGTCTATGTCAGAATGGACAGCATATATGGGAAAATTTTGAGGCTTTTCTTCACTGCTGACCATGTATTTCATGAGTGTTTCTCTGTATAGTCTTTTTGGTTGCCCAAAAACAGTGATGGTGGCATATGACATATCTAACTGCAGGGAACCTTGAAGTTTAGCCCCCCATGACCTTGATAACAACATCCCATACTTGGGTGGGATGTCAGCAACTACAACATCCATTAGAATTGTTTTGTTTGGGTACTGTACAAGAGACACACATAGATCTTTTATTAGGCCTAAGCACTTGACTTGGCTTGAATCAAAGGAGAACAGGTCCTTGTATGGTCTTGTAATATCCAGGTTTAGTCTTTCCATGACTGATTTGGGCATCAGGTTGTGAGAGGCACCTGAGTCAAACATTGCATTGTGTAATATTTTGTCATGAACATGCAGGCTGACATAGAAAGGTAAAATGCCTACACCTGCTGTCTTTCCAACCACTTCTGGGCCAAAAAGTAGCTCTGGGGTATCATCCAGCACATTAACATCATCTTTGTTGTTAGTAAGTTGGAGAGACTTTTTGATTTGTTGTTTGTAGATGGTGTGTTTGGCCAATTCTGACAGAGGAATTGCTATTTTCAATTTACTAATTTCAGTTTCTAGGTCAAAAGGTTTTTCAGATTGGATTTTTTGGCTGTGGATGACATTTCTTTCCTTGTTCACTAACTCTTCCTCTTGATTCTTATCCTGATTTTGAGGCTTGTCTTTATTACTCATCTCTTGAGGAGTAACATTTAGGTTAGGGTGCAAGGAAGATGTGTCCATGGGCTGTTGTTTTGCAGCAGCTGGTTCAGTGACTTCTTCAACGACTACTTCTTTTGCAAGTGAATCTGTTTTGTCATTAAGCTCTGTGACTATGGCTCCTTTAGGCTGCTGATTATCCTTTATCTTTTCAGGCTGATTTACATTCACAGTTCTGCTCCTTAGCTTGTATTGTTTATGGACTTCATAAACAGCAGTGTCATAGCCTTGTTTAAAGTCAAAGGATTCACCTGATTTGATTGGGAACAGCTTGATTACCTCATCCTCATGATCTTCTTGTGTCAAAAAGACTTGACTTTCACCATCTAGACCCATTAAATTAATCTGAGAATCTTCATTGGGTTCAGTTGATGTGGAAGTTTCAGCATAGTTTTCTTGGAAAGGGGGTCTTATGTCTTGGTCAGCACTGGCCTTGCCAACGTTTGGGTTTTGAGTTCTCCTAAAATTTGGATTCCTAGGAGGGTTGTTCAGTGGTGCTTCCCATGATGATTTTCTCTCAACCGATTCCACTCTATCACCCAATCTTTTCATTCCATTGAGTATTGCATCCAGCTTTTGATCAAAAGCAGAGGGTTCTTCTTTGAAGGCTGTTCTTTTTTCCAACCTTGCTCTGTTTCTTTTGGCAATCAGGTTAGCTTCCACTGTGACAGCAACCCTTTGGGCCTCTGCAAGGGTTTGAGGGTCTCTTTCCTTTAACTGATAAGCCATGTCAGGGTCAAAACCATCAGGGAATTTGTACAAAGCTAAATCAGGAGGGGGTCTTAAATTTTGTGGGATTGCGTTATATACATTGTTGAATCTTGCACAATACTCCAAAACAGTCTCTTGGGGACCTCTTTTGATAGTGTCATATTCATCAAGTATGTGCAGAGGATCTTTCTTTTTCTCCCATCTGTTAGTAAAGGCTTCATACAGCTCATCAGGAGTTGTGATGGAATTTGCATTCAGGGATCTAAATCAAGTTCTTACATCCCCAGTTAGGCTTTGAACAAACATCCTCATTCTGACACTGTCATCATCTATTTCATAGGTCTCAAAATGGTCTTGCATCCTTTTAGCATGCTGAACAGCTGTCAAAGGGCCATTGGAGTCAAAATATGAGATTTTGGTTTGGTAGTCTTGGGGTAGAGCTGCAGCATTAGCTGGTATTTGCAAGGGTGCATATCTGTTAGCCATATTCACAGGGTTTAAGGGGTTGACAGGGATGAATAAGACCGGGGTGACTGGTATAACAGGGTTAATGGGAAGGGTAGAAACTAGGATGTTGGTTAAAGGAGTATGTGCAGTGGATGAAGGTGTGAAAGGAGGGCTTTGAGATGTGGATGGTGAACTGGGGGAGACAGGGGTAGAGCGAAATAGAACCTTGATAGGGGTAGGAACCGGTTCAGGGTGGGCTGTCTTAGGACTCAAATCACTAGGATTTTCCTGCCTTTGCTGCTTCCTAATTATTCTAGGGATTATATTAGGATTTTCAAAAACAGCTTGTGGGTTTGGGTCAGGGTTTGACCTAGTGTGCCTGGTTTCCCTTTTAGGAGCCAGTTTCTAAACTTCTTTTTGGTATTTTGCAGGATATTTTTGTGTCTACAGAGGCCAGACAAGATTTTGAACTTACTGTATATTTTCCAAAGCTAGCAACAAAGGGAATGAGCAGCTTTCAAGAGATAAACAGAAATTAGAAAATCTTGAGGAAGTCCCCAGTGGAGTCGCCAATTATGTTAACACCCAGGTTGTTCCCTATGACTCCCAAGGGAATACGGCCGGGGTAACCACTAACCAATCTTTGGATTACAGTTTCTAGCCAAACTGTAATCAGAGAGGGCTCTCTCTTTATGATTTGTCTCTGTTTGATAGTGTTTTAGGCTAGCTATTGTGCTCAGGTTTTTGGTTTATGTTTTGGTTGAAGGACTTCTTTCAGTGCTTAAGATGTAGTGTTCAGACAGTAGTATATCATTGGGCAATGGAGTCTAGAGCTGTGAACTGTTTTGAAATGCTGGAGTGATGATGTTCAGACTGCAGGGCCTATTGGGTACCTCAAACAAACAAAATCTAAACTTAAGTGGTGATGTATGGTCAGCCAACATAAAGCAATTAAGAATTCTCCATTAAGCTGGTGATGTGAAAGTGAAACATGTTGCTCAGGAGCGAACTTGAATTCCTGAAACAAAGGTCACTATGAAAGATATATTCTGAAAGTGCAGCAATTAAGAATTACACTTATCAAGATTATAGCTGAAGAAAACATTCATTAACAACAGAGATTGAACTCAGGGTATTGCATGAATAAATCCTGAAGGTTATTCTTTTTCTTTGTTGCTAAATACTTAGAAATTAGAAACATATATGGATTGTACAGATTGAAACACATAACAAAGAGAGTTACAGAAAAACTTATTGTATTGTGAGGTACACAGGAATCCTGCAGTGTTCAACAAACACCAGAACGCATTCAACACTTCAGAACTTTGAGAAATTCCATCACTTTCTTTATTAAACTCTGAAAGGATTACAGCATAAGAACTTCTTCAAGAGAAATCAACAACAACCCCCGCAAGCTTGTGCGAGGGGCCAATATATACAAACAGTATTACAAAATATCTAAGGCGTTGAGTCATCTGAGAAATGAATATTTCACCAACTTTGTACAGAACAGCAGATAAGAAGTTATTGCTGCCTTTAATACAACATAAATGCATCTTTCTATCTGTCAGAAGATATTTTGCCTTTTGAAAGCCAACGAGTCGGTTGGAGTGATCTGCATTAATGCTGGAAGATGTGCTTTTGGAGCTGCTCTGCTGTAGCTTCTCGGCCTGGACACCTGTAGCTTCTCATCTTGCTTTGTTGGCCGTAAGTTCTGCTGAGTTGGCTCAGCTTTCATCTTTAATGCATGTTGATTCCTTTAAATTGTCCTGTGTATGACAATTTGCATTTTCCATGAACAGAATTTATTGAATGGCTTCCTATTTATAAAATCATTTGTATGGCCTTAGTCCACCATTCTAGCGTAGGTAGTTGATGCCTGAGAATTGCATCCATAGTCTCCTCTGCCTCTGTATATTTATAAAAATTGGGAGGCACTTCAAACAGGTGTTTAATTTCATTCATTATAAAAAATAAACTCTCTACTCTGTTGTAGAGAGTTTGTCCTGTGGCTGGCCCTGTTTCCTCTGAGGTGCTGGGCTTCTCATTGATCTGACTTGTGGCAAATGCATTAACCCTCTTGGCATACTGCTCATGTGTAAACAGTCTCCCTGCGCTGTTCAGTAAGCTAGGGAGCCCTCTGTTTTGTAATACCTGAAATTTATCCATAAACCTGTTTACCTCAGTCTGCATGTCTTGGGTTCTTCTCTCTAATGTCTGCACCAAGTTTCTCAGTGTGAGAACCCTCTTGATTAACTGAATGTGCTCAGTTCTGTTTGTTATTCCCATGGTAGCCAACTGAGTACTTGTTCTATTGTTAAGCACATTAATCATCCTGGTGGCCACTTCAGGCATGTTGCTTAGAGCAGCCCTTGATCTCTGAATTTCAGTCTGTGCTTTTGGAATGAGCTCTAGCTGCTCATGGATTGTTTCAATATACTGCCACTGGTCATTAATAGATTGGCCAATATTAGCCCACAGCACTATTCTAAGCTCAGCCACAACCTTATCTAATTTGAGCTCATTCTCTAGCTCTTTGATCCTGTCTTTAAGGGCTTTTATCTCCCTGCCCTTTTCTGCCACAGACTGCTTGGATTTGTCATATCTTTCATTGACTTTGGCTAGTTTTTCCTTGGCCTCATTCAATTCTGTCATTTGTGCTTCCAAGGCCTGGATCTCATTCCTCAGCTTTTGCATGTCCAGGCTTGGGGCCTGCTCTGTTGTTGGTGGTGCTGCTGAGGTGGATGTTACTGCCTGTTCTGTTTGTTGAGGAGGAGGAACAGTAGTTGGAGCAGTCTCCTCAAGGTTTATTACTTCAGGAGGAGGCTGGGAGGTCTGACCTTCTTCTCTTTGCTTCAAAGCTGCCTGTAATGCTGCCTGTGCAGCCTCTGATTCTCCCAGCTTTTCTTGTGTCTGGATTAGTTGCTTATATAGAGACACCAGCAAGGCTGAGGCATCTTGATCATGCCTTTGCTGGGCAACTTCATCTGTTTGAGGGTGAATTGTGGCTGGGAGTTTGATCTTTCTCTTCAAAGCTGCCATGTCTGCATCCCTCAACTTCAATATTTCCTGTATGCCCTTGATATCCTTGGGATCATGCCCAATCTCTATAATTATGTCTTCTAAGGACCTTATTCTATTGTCCTTTGCTTGAGAGGATGCTCTCTCCAACTCAAGTTGTGCAGCTGTATTATTAAGGCTATTTTCCAGCCTATAATTGTCCAATGTTTTGTCTGCCAAGGAGGCATACACCATCTCACCCGTTTGTTTGTGTAGCTCGATTTTGTCCATCGGGTGGATGTCCTTGGCAAGGACCTCAAGATTGGTCCTTATATAATCTGCAGGGGACTGGGGCTGTGCTACAGCTGGCAAGAAATGACTCATGATCATTTTGCCTTCACTAACATCAAAAGCAGACATGAGTCTTTGCTGGTTAGTGGGAGCCATCTTCAGTAAATGATTGTACAACTGTATTTTTATGCACTCATTCCTTTTCTTTATGTCTATGAACTGCTGTTTAATGCTCAGTTCACCCTCTCTCTGCTGGCTAGAGGAGCTGACTTCTCCTCCCACAGTTCTGTTCTGTTCCTCTTGGAAGGAACTTGCAGATGCTTCCCTGCTAGGTGGGCCCATGCCCAGAGACTGCCCTGTTGGCATTTCCTCTTCAGAGAAAGGATTCAATCTCTGTCTTTTCTCACCATGACTTTCTGATGTGGTCAAGGGAGTCTCTCTGTCCCTTTTTCTGCTAGTATCCTCCTTTTGTGGAGTTTGGAGGATTGATGCATCAGCTGATGTTTCTTGCCTAGGAGGCACCGTGTTTTGTGCCTGCTGTTCCATGAAAATTGGGGCCTCAACTGCCCCTTCTTGCTGTGGGGGCTGCTCTTTGTCATGCTGCCCTTCTTCTTGCTGTAATTCCTGTTGTTGTTGTTGTTCTACCTGCTGCTGCTGTTGCTGCACCTTCTCATGAGGTGGCTGTTCGGTCTCCATTTCCTTTTCCTTGCCTTTGCTAGATATATCTTCAGTGGCTTTGGGTGCTTGCTGATTTACAGTTGAGGAGGATGCAACTGCTCCCACTTGTGTGCTTGGAAGGGAAAACACATGTGAACAAAGTTCAAGGTCAGCCATCTTCTTTAGATTCCTCACTGCTCTTTGATTTAGCTCTTCTTGTGTAACAGGCTCTTCTAGGGTTCCTCTCCTCCATTTTACTTGGTTTGCATGTTTTTCAATGTGAGGAATCTTCACATGATCATAGCCAGACAGCTTGTATTTGAGCCTTCTCAAAGTTATGAAGTGGTTGGGGTCATAAGGTTTCCAAAGGAAACTGGTTTGAAGGCCAAGGGACTCAAGCATCCTGTCTGCTTCTTTCCAACCTTCCTCCCTCTGGTTATAGACAAAATGGCCAAGTTGGTTCCTGACTTTCAACTGTGCTTTCTTGCCTTTGCCTGAAAAGTGAAGCACATCAACATTGCCAAATTGCCTGAAGTATTCTAGGGCAAACAGCCTCATAGGCACATATTTGGGTAGTCTGTAGGGAGGCAATTCACACCCATATATCCTGATGACGGTGTGGTTCTGGTAAAAGTACCAGTCCCCAATGCTGTATGATTTGGATAGCTGCAGGATCCTTTGCATGTCATCAGTGAGCCTTGGAGGAGGTGAGCTCATCAACATTGACATAGCTGGGTGGATGAAGAGATCTATGAACTCACAATAAGTATAAGGAGACTCGAATCTACAGTGGAAAACAGAGGACCAATAGACCACTGATCTTGGATTGCCTTGGGCATCCACTCTCTTGATTGGAAAAGAGAACTTCTGATGTTGATGATATAAGATTAAGTGGTAAATGTAAGAGGTGTATCTAAACACTCTTTCTCTTGCCAGGTTCATTAGTTGCTCATGTATTTTGTCTGCTATATAGGTGGCATAGTCATAGCAGATAGGAGACTTGCCAGGAGCAAACATGAGCATCATTACCAGCACAGTTTGATCAACAAACTCAATTGAGTTGTAGCCCAAAATGGGACTGATCATGTCTGCAAGATCTCTGCCCAGTTGGTTGAGGTATACTTGATTGATAGGAGGATACTTCACAGAGTCAGAGTCAATGTACAGCTGATTCAATTTGGTGACCTGAGCATCTGTCATTCTGGCTCCTTGATTTATCAGGTCTACAAGTGATAGAGGGACCAGTTTCTTCTCAGTCCTGAAGCAGAGCATGTCTTTGATAGCTTCTGGGGCGATATAAAACACAGCTGAGCCTGAAGGGTCAAGAACTGCCCTCTGAGTGGGGTCATAGTTTTCAGCACACAGATGGATCAAATCAGGGAATTGTCTAACCTGAGGGAGCTTGAAAATAGGGAGGAATGACTCCCATATGCCCAGCACATCTGTTCCAGTCTCATGCTTGGCCTTCAGTTCATTGAGCAGGTGAATGTGGAACTTGGTCCTCATCAGCATTTCCTCTGAAATCTGATAGTCCATGTCTGCCAGAGGCTGCCATTCCAATTGTCTCTGAGGGGCATTCAATGGAGCAACGTTCAACGCTATAGGAGCTACTGGTGGATCCATGATTTCTCCTAGGATTTATGGATGGAGTTGCTATGCAGAGCAACACAAAAGAGTTTTCTTCGACGGAAAAAATGTGAATTGTATGGAACAGAGGGTGAGAGAAACAGCTGCAGCAATTGAAATACTGCTTGAAGTGCAAATAAGACCAATGTGTGGTCTCAATCTGTCTTTTTTAGCAGGTAGGTACAGTTTGAGTAACTTGTTTCGCGATTGCGCGAACAGAGTACAGTTTTTTTTTATGAAAATGTGGGCAAACAAGGCTCAGCTGGTGCTTTTCGACCTCACAGTTGCGAATGGGGGCTAGGCACAGGAATTTTGCCGGCAATTTATCAGTTTCGGTGTCTTTTAAGCTTTTTGAGGGAATTCACAGACAAATTAGGCATATGAAGGATTTACAAAGGTAAATACCTGGTAAACCGCGAGCAACGGTCACGAATCTATGTAGAAATGGCGCGCCGGAGGTCTACAAATCGATTTCAGCAAGGTGGTGCAAGTTTGGACGTGAAGAGACCATGCAGATAAAGCAACAGCGAATTTGCAAAAAGTATGAAAAAACGCGAAAATTGGCCAAAATATGGAGTTTGGGCATATTGGCGCGTTTTTGGGATGACGTCAGCATGACGTCATCAGGTGATGTGGCGAGCCATGAGTGGTCCACGGATATGATGAAGTGGCAGACATGTCAGCGCGGGGGCGGACGAATGAGCTGACGCGACGGCGGGGTGGCACTGACGTGGTGGTGACGTTGGCCGGGCGGATTGACCGAAAACCGGAAGCGGTTAGCGGTTTCTCATCGCACCGCTTTTGATACGGAAGGGGAATTGTCAGGCGTACCTCCGATAAGCTGTGGGGATGACGCGTGGCGGAGGCCTGACGTCACCTTCTGACAGATATCGGAAGGTATCTGTCGGACGTCGGGGCCGGTCTGATATGGATGAGGGCCATCGGATCAAAAGGGTCCGATCCGACGGTTGACGGATCAGTGAGGTGATCGGACAATACGGAAGGGGGGCGGGATTATTTTAATATTTCTTTCGGGATTTGTGCATGGCGGAAACCCTTTGGGATATGGCGGATTATAATGGTTTTTTCAATGAATTTTTAAATAAAAATGATACGGCGCCGATACTTTGGATAAGTGCAAAAAGTGGGTTTTTTTTGGTGGGTTATTTGCAAATGAAGCGGGTCATAGGTAAAAAAGGTTTTTCCAAGGTTTTCTTAGTAAATGAAGGTTACAATGGGCCAAATGGATTCAGAAGAGGGGACGGGGGTAAGACTTAGGTTTATCAAAGTGACCAGATGTCATTTTGATCCCTGACAGAAAACATATGGCTAAAATTCCAAGGGGAGGGATATCTGTACAATGTTTGGGGTTTATACACCATGGTGTTATAATACTAGGGAAAGGGTAACATAGGGGAATTATATAATAGAGTTATGGTTAATATGGATGAAAAAGGGTGGATGAAGGGAGATATCACTAAGTTGTCTAAAACTCACTTAGTTTAGGGAGTAGATCAAAATGAAAAGAGTTTTAGACAAGAAATGTGGCTTCTAATAGGACCAAGAACCACCATAAAACCATCAATTCTTCCATGAATCTCAACTGATGATGGGATGTTAGTAATGAATGGGAAGAGGGGAAGAAGGGAGGTTAGACATGCTTCTTTGCTTTGCTACCACCTGATGGAGAAGAACACCTTCTCAATTCATTGATTTTGCTTTATGAACAAGGCTAACACACATGCAATTTGTAAGAAATGACATTTCTGCAACCCCAACTGCCTACCCATCTATTTGCCTAGCATTTTTTGTTTTCTTCTTGGAGGGTGCACTTAGGCTTGCAGACCCTTATTTGCCTTTTCTTTTCTTTGGCTTTTTTCTTTTGTTTTTCTATCTACTTCTACCCTTATTTCTTCCAAGGTCCCAGATTAAGCAGTTGGGAGCCTTTCTTCTCTACCTAAACTACTTGTCTGCCAAGATTAAACAGTTTGGATAGACTTCTTTCTCTATTCTACAACTGAAAATTTAAAACATGGCATGATCCAGATTAGGTTGTTGGACCATCCATCAAAATTTAGACAACATCAAGCTATATACACAGATTGTTTTCTCTTGGAAATATGTGATCTTTGCATCATCAAAGCAGAGCATATTTGGACCTTTTCATTGTCAATCATGAAATATGAAACCTATTGATATAGGTAGCTAACACTGAGGACCAAAATCTAAGATTGGAAAGGCTTGAATCTAGTTGATTTTGAGTTGTTGCAGAAGGGTTTCTTAGAGGGTTGACTTGGTGCTTGGAGGAGGTCTTGAATTTCGAGTTTGGGTCTTGGTTTTCTCATTAGATCAGTTTATATAAGAAGAAAAGAGATTATTTTTGGGTTTTCCCCTTGGAGGGGTTTTGCGCTAGCTTGGAGCATATATCTGGCATCCATTGTCTTGTTTTTTTCTTCATGGTTCATGCTCTTGATAATTTTTTTATGAAAATATATAATAAACAAGAATAAGAATATAGCCAAGTTCACAAGAAATAATTAAGATTAAAGGATAATTTGAATTAAAATATTCCCTACTATATTCTCCAACACATCCTACACATCAACTAAAGGTTTCAAGGTTGGTGATGAGAAGAGAATGAAGACTATTGGAATGGAGCATATATAATAGCCTATTGCAGAGTTTTTGGACCAACCCCTATTCTACTATAAAAAATTATGTTTCCTCATGTTTTTATTTTGAATGAATATTCAAGGATAGATATTAGAAATTGGAGGGGAATCATTCAACTAAATTACAAATCACATCACAACACAACGCATGAACATATTGCAATAATCCACGAAATAAAGTACTGGTATTTTTAAATTTTGATAGTTAGACTAATTTTTGTGTATTGTAGGAGTTAATGAGTCTTTAATGTCCATTTTAACATAATGATGTGTTGTATAACCCTTTGATTTTGGTAACTGGATAACATGTGAAAATGAATAAGAGAACTATGGGATCCCATGATTATGGCAGTCAACAACAAGTACTTCTGGTAGAGCATAAACACCAGACATATCCGCTCCATTAGAAATCACCAAAAGGGTAATTAAGTTAAGATCGAATTGTTGTTTTAAACATATGATTGATTTTGGGGAAATGCATATAAAATCATTATTATCGTCGTACACGCATGAAAGACTAATTGTTGTTGTACTATGCATCCATGTAGCCATTTCACCTTGTCATCTTCATTCCAAATATCTATATAGTTTACACATATACATTCTCCTAAATGAATTAATCTATGTCAAGTCAACAAAACCCTAATTTAAACCACAAATTGGGTGACAACTAAAAAATGTAAAATTCCACTCGTTTGCCACCTTTTCTTGTCTGACAATGCACAACGGTGAAGAACTAAGAATGAACCAATCTTTCACATACCAAAAAAGTATGCCAAATACTTCATTGTTGCGACATGAACCAAGTGGAATTAAATTTCTTAATAATTTTCTACAAGGAAGGAAGTGTTTTGAGGAAGTGGGTTGGAATCCCTTTTAAGAAAAGTTTCAAGGGCATAATTCTAAAGTACCCAGGGCCTTTGCAAAAAAAATTGACAAGATCATAGCTCAATTCAATCAATTAGAACTCATAATCTCAGAAGAATCAATTTCCCAAAGCACTGATATTCTACAAGGGGAGCAATGTTTGTTCAAGAATTCTATTAGAGTTTGACTACAATTAATTTATGGTGCTAGAATGATGGAATCCTAATTGGAGTAAAGTAGTCCCACGCTCTTGGATTAGTGAGGAATGCCATGAAGCTCTTTATATGGTACATAATTATATTACCTACAAGGGAAGGTACCTTATCACGTTTAGGTATCAGGTACAATTTATTTCATACTTCTAGGAAAAATGAAAAATGAACCTTACTTTCTATATTTTGAAGAGATTAACTAAAATGTCCAAAATAGTGCAAGATTACCCTAACCGTGCGAAACTCGAACTATTTCATCATGGATTAGTTAAATTGTAGTGGAAAAATCAGACTTGAAACCACTTTCTTTTCGTGAGATGGTTTGAAAAAAAACCTTCGTGGTTTGTAGCCACACAAAAAACATGAGAATTGTTGAAGAAAGGGTGAGAATCCCTCCTTAAACGGAAGAAGAAGTATGTGGAAGGGGAGTCCTCCCACAAGAAATAGGTGATGGAAGTAGAATATCATGTCTCTATGGAGCCCAAATTGTATCTATTTCGAAGAAGCCCTCCGGGGGGGGTTAAGGGAGTTGTGTCCATGAAATAAAATGAACCCCTTGAAGAAAGTGTATATGCTCCCATATATGAGGAAGTCACACATGATAAAAAGGTTTTCTAGCAGAACAAGAGGTGAGAATGAGAGAAGGGAAAACCCAAAAAGCACCATAAGTAACCCCTCTTAGAGTCACTCATGTTAAAAAAAATTGTCATTTGATAAAGTCAAATAGGACTCTGAAGATACAGATGAGGTTGTTATTATGAAAATCACACCTCACAGACCCCGAACAAAATTTCATGGTGATTAAAGCATAAGACTTGATGAATTTGTTGAACCTAAAGCATTTTCCTTGAGCTCAATGGCAAAGCCAATTCCAATGGAAACTATCATGTCTCATATATGTGAGGACAAAAATCAAAATATACTAAATCTTCCTTATTTTGACTTTAATAAGGAGGTCAAAGAGTTTGTGTAGACTAAGTAAAATGTGATATATGATGCCCTAAGCTTGAAGGGCTTGAATTGACTTAGGGAGTATGGGTGGTTTATTTCCTAGATACATCCTAGTGAAATAAAGGACTTGGATAGATTAATGGAATCGTGATACCTAATGCTCTTGGGCTTGAAGAGTTTAAGTAAATTGAAGTATACTAGTAGCTAATATTCCTTAAACCTCTCAGTGAAAGAAGGGGAGAAGTGAAAATATACAAAAACTAAAGCAATATATTAAAGAATACAAGGTGTTGGTTAGGTATATGAAATAGGAAAACCAAGCCTTACAAGAAATGAATGCACAACTTAGAGAATCTAAGGAAAAGGTAGCAACCCAATTTTTTAGCTAAGAGGGGTAAGAATTGGTATGAGAAGATAGGCCAGATGGGAAAACATTACAGAAAATTAAATTGAAAGTTTTTCAAGCAAGGCAAGAGAAGGGTTCAACACAACTTAATCTTCTAGTCTAGGTAGTAGAGGACACTATGCACAAGGACATGCAAAATTTTTGGTGTGGGGGAGATGATGAGTCTTGCCTTTGACCCATATTTTGCATGTATCATTCTGCCCTTTTTACTTTCATACCTCATTTCACCTATCTATGTTCCATATTTTGTTATCATTTATATCAGCCTTATGGTCTCGACAATTTTAAGTTCAATAAGTTGATTATTCATAATTTAATGCATTTCCTAAATAATTAGTCTTTTTTGTTTTTGCCTTGATTAACCTTGAATACCACATCTCTTATATATGGTACAGGAATAGTAATTAATAACTGGGCTACCTAAAGTGCACAACCTATGCAAGGAGAATTACTAGAAGTGATTGAACTTTGGAAGTCGCTACATGAAACAGACAGTTACACTCAATTTTGGATTTCACACCCAACGATGGGTTTAACCACTTAGATCGGCACAACTTAGGATCCAAATTTTTTCAAACAAAAAATATTTTTACATCATAGGGATGTGGTTTCAATAAAAAATATTATCAAATAGTTGCAATACATATTCTTATTTTGTACAATTGTTACCATGGTTGTAGTGCTAAGTCATTTTTGTAATGAATGGATTCAAGATCCCCATTTGGGTCTCATGGTCCAAGATATTAGAGACTCGGTTTCTATATATTGATGTAAAAGGAATTTACATGGGTTAGTCACCGTAATACTGATATTGTTGTAGAAGTCAGGTTTTGTAAATAAAACTCTATACTCTGTAGTTTTTTTCTAAGACTTAATGACAAATCCTTGTTGTTGATCCATTTTTGAGTTAATTTGGTTTTCTTGTAGTGCTCCAACCAGGAAGGCCCCCCTGATCTAGGATGCACTTGTAGTGTATTATGGTTTGCGTATTGTGTTATTTTATTTTTTCTTGTTTACATAGAGTAGATTAAGTCATTTACAATACTATTCCATAATATGCACGTTGTAGTATTTATATTGGAATGGTGTGAGGGCCCTTGGTGTGGAGATTTATCAACCCTGGTAATTCACAGGAAGTCAAGAGACTCCATGACTCAAATCGATAACTTTTGAATGATTTACTTTTGCTCTGTGAGATTGATTTCTTCTAACATTAAATGATCTTTCTATTTGTTTATTAAGCTTCAAGAATTATTAAACCCATTGGACACTTTTAGGATGTTGACGAAGGTGTTGATGTTTTAATTTATTATCCTTTTGTTTGTATGTCATGTAAAGGGTGAATCAATGTTCAACTAAGTTCATGAAGAGGGTCATTGTAGCAAATTATTGTAGTGTCTTTTGTTTTCAAACTAGTTAGGCTTACTTTTGCGTATATTTTGTCGTCACCTTGTCATTGTGTAAGCCTCGATCAATAATTTAATGAAGAACAATTTAAGCAATTAAATTTACCAAAAATTCTATTGAAATTCTTAAAATGAACTCGAAATTACATAATAACATAATTACATAGAGACTGATAAATAAATACACATACAATTGTGAACTAGGATATGGTTCAATCTTATAATATTTAAACACATGAAGAACATAATATTTTCTTACAATTCCACTTTCTATGAACTTGGAGACAAACACATCAATGATAAGGAGATATACACTACTTAAATGCATAGACACACTATCTCATTTCAACCAAATCTATACATAATCTCCATTTCGAGACTAAATTCATCAATTTGTCTTTGAACACTCCCTTGTCTTGACTTCGCATAGTTTAGGCCCTCCCTTGTCCTTGAAATCCCCTCAATCCATGCCTAAAGGATTACATAAATACTTGGAAAAATAAAATTCCTGATTTTTTCAGATCTGAAATTACCTCCATAAAAACATAACTAATTACTCAAATTAAAACTCTTATCTACTTGGTGGTTTCATGCCTTGAAGGCTTAAATAGTGCATAAAGTATATCTTAACTATGTCCAAATTATTTGCTAACTAGTAAATTGACTCCCTCTAGATGATTGTTTACATGGTTATGAGGATGTTGTCATCTTACTAGAATTCACCTTCTATAATGGATCAATTCAACTATAATTAGCTTGCAATCTTAACTATCAACCCAACCTTTGAAAAATGATTACATTATGGTTTCTAGGAAACAAATCCTTAATGTTATGCTCTAAATATAAATTAATGGAAATAAATCCCTTTGGTAAATGTTTGTTTGACCTTATAGAGGTCAAGAATTGACTTCAAGGAGATGCTCCTACAATAGCTCCCAAGGTACATAAATCATGGACTCATGTTCATGAGTCTTTTATATAATTCATTTCACTTAAATTCCATTTGTTATGTTGTTCTTATCCACTTGCTTCACTAAACTATTTCTTTTCTAATTAATGAAATCTTCTAGGAACCCATATTTTACTTTATTATTGTTTATCTGTCTCATGATTAGAATTTTTTACATCCAATTGAGTTTGGTTGTTGATTTTCCTTTCCATTTCGTTTCTTTCCCAATTGAAAATATTTTTTTCCTACCGAAAGAAAACCACCCAATTGATAATATTCATCGAGCATTCCCATAATTCTCTTATCCCAATATCTAGTTTTTCCTTTTGCTGGTGTACCCAATAAATTTTTGTTTGTTGATTCAGTCCTTTATATAAATTTTATATGGTTTTTGTTGTCTCTTTGCCTTCAAATGTTTTCTTCTCCTCAACTCACTAAAGATACTCTTCACATATCAAAATATATTTTTGTCGATGCACACTAGGATTATTTTCCTGTAGCATCCCCTTAGTAATGCACTGATATGAGGGAGTTGAGGGAGTTATGAGGGAGCTGAGGCATTTAACTAATTTCTCCATTCTTCTTCAAGTAAGGCGGATGAACTTTCCTCCAACATGCCCACTATCTTGCATAAAATTATTCAGTTCGAAATACTATTAACTCCTCATCAAATGAATACATATGCAACCAATAATTCATGTGTCCAAGATGCTTGTTCAATATACATGTTTGTGGATGTTCAAACATACTCTATTTCACAATCACTATTATTAATTTCTCCTACAATGAAAATTTAGTAATGAATACTTCATATATATTTGTAGATATTTTTCCATGATTATGTACCAATGATCAACTGCTTCATCCACGTTATCATTCTTCACTATCATCCCACCTCTATAATTGTTTTAAGGCTCCATACTTGCACCATTACAATGTTGCATAACCCATTTTATGACTCCATATACGTTATCATTTGAAGTATCTATAAACCAACATATGACTTTCTTCATGTCTTCATTTTGCTTAGAATATTTCCTCAATTCTAAAATATTACCTTTAGCTTTCCTCCCTTGGATATCATTGCATCCATCTTTCCACTTCTCCTAATGTTAGGTGAACTCTTCATCAATGTATCTATCCTTATGATTTCTTTAGAAGGCTAGCTTCTAACTTCCTCCTCTAAGCTATCTTCTTGCATCTCAAATATATCATCTCCTAGATTCTCCTTTTTACCTTCAAATCTTACAACTATACCACTAATATTCAATATTCTTGGGTACTCTATATAACTGACTTGAACCATGTCTATGGCCTTTGTGTAATCCTCATCAAACTTGGGATTTTTTAAACAACCTTCTAGAAACTTTAATTCTTCTTCAAGATTTTCTAGAGTCTTCATAATTCTAGACTCTTTTATGCCTTCATGAGCAATTCTTCATCTTCTTTCATGGAAAATTTTGATGTTGTTACATATTCATATCCTTCATAACCTACATACACACATAAATACTTCATTTCAAAATCATAAGATTCTTAAGTTCATATCGATGCGTCTAACATCATCTCCTTATTCTTTAATCCAACATTCTTCAAGTATTCTATAAGATACTCTTCAAGTCTCTCATATTCCTCATCTTCTCCATGCATTTATCCCTACTCTAGTTCACAAATTTGGACTTCTTTCTTTAAATATCTCTTTATATCCTCATCTTCCCTAAGTTTTTCTTTTGTTTTGACCCAGACATTCAACTTGTGTATCAATTTCATTTCATACATATGAACAATAGGTTTTTCTTTTTGAAATTCCACCCACATCTATGGTCTTTTGCAATTTTATTTAGAATTAACATCATCATCCCACTAAGTTGTTATTTTAACTCAACTATTTCCCTGTCGAATTCTTCATTGCTTACCTTCTTTCTATAAATTGCCTTGGTATCTTCTCTTATCTTGTTATATCATTCTCCTGAACTCTTTTCCTAACCCTAAAAGGTCATCTCTATATATTTCTTTGTGAGATTCTCCATGCTCAAATATGAGTTGCAAATAAGACCTTGTAGTGTATTTTTTTCACCTTGCTACAATATATCTCACAAGCTTCTCTCTTGAACTTGGCCTTTTGGTATTTATAGTTCCTTTACTAGAACACTTTAAGATTCCTCTACTCCTCTAGGTTTATGCAATCTACTCACACTCTCATCCCGATAACTTCCATTATTCTCCTTACTCTTAATCATTAACTAGAAGTTGTTAAAACTTCTTTGTTGTAAGGGTTTTCCATTATTTACCTTACTTTTCTACTACAGGCACGAATAAAAGCTACTTATACCATAGTTAATTGTAATACATACTTGACTATGTTTACTTATTTGATATCATCAAATTATTATCTTCAAAATATTCTATGGATTTTGCAACATCTATTTGCATAATTTCCAATCCTTCTGGCACATAAATCTTGATCTTAATACATGATGCATTCAACACCTCAACAATGGCTCCTTCTGAATGATAACTATTTGTAAAATAATGATTGGATGGAAACCTTTGACATATGATGGATCAACTAATTTTAACATCGATCAAAAACAATATTTTCAACATTTATAGATTTACACTTCACCTTTTCAACCACATATGATTCTCCTATTCTAATACCAAAATTGATGTAACTAGGAAAATTTCCCACTCTTGTTGTCTCTCTCATTGGCTCTCTATTTTTCTATTTCTCCTTATCATGTGCTCAAAGAATCCAAAAAAAATTCTCCATATACACGTAGAAAGCAATACACTTCCCCTAAATCACCTTTGTTCTTAGTGATTGTACATAGTAGAATGTTGGCCCATCATGACATCAAGTTTCAATACAACTCAAAATTTTCCAAGTATATTTCTATACCAGTATACAAAATATCAAGTGATGAAACCTTTCTTGTGAACTAACACCCCTGGTTATCAAGCTTCGACATACCAGGATATTGGCACTCCACCACACTGGTGAAACATAATCACAAAATTGTTGATATGTATCCATCCCAGTAGATGGATAATTTTATGTCCCAGTAGAAAAAATTTTACTTCCAACTAAAGTTTGTTCCCTAATACTCTAAGATATTGGCTATTAGGGCATCAAAGAGTTCAATCTTAAAACTTAAATTTTTCGCTCAATTCAATATGGAACCTTGTATATCAAGGATCGGGAGATGATGTACCAAATGATTGGTAATGTTGGGAATATCAAGTACTGATGATAAGGATTTTGAGATTTTGGGAGATTGGGAATACACCTCCATTTTCAAATTTATGATATGCTTTTGTATACATACTAATAGAAACTATATGAAACATTCTTACTCTAATTACTTAAAATTTCTGGTGTATGGTGTTGTGTTTCACTATTTCTTATTAAAATAAACCCATAGAAAGGTCAACCTAATATGGGGATCTTCACTCTTGGAACTTTGAAGCATTGTAGAAAAAACACACTTTGGTGGCTGAGCATTGGTATAACTCTAACCTTCTACTGAATTTATTAACTCAACCTTGAAATTACACAATAACATAGCCATGTAGAGATTGATCTATAGATAAATACACATACAATTGTGAATGGGGATACAATGAAATTCTATAATATTTAAACACACAAAGAGCATAGGATTCACTTAAAATTTTACTCTAAATAAACTTGGATAAAAACACATCATTTAAAAGAGATATACACTAATGAGAGGCATAAACACATTATCTCATTTCAATCATCTTTGTACATAACCTCCATTTCAGGAATAAATTCATTAGTTTTCCTTTGACTACTCTCTTGGACTAATTTCACATAATTTATTCCCTCCTTTGTCCTATCCATTTCCTCAATCCATCCTTGAAGGCTTATATAAATACTTGAAAAATGGAACTTCCCAATTGTTTTAAATCCCAAATTCTCTCCATAAATATGCAAATAATTACCTCACTTGAAACTCTTATGTACTTGGTGGTTTCATGCCCTGAAGGATTACATAACACATAGAGAATATCTTAATTATGTACATATTCTCTTCTAACTAATAAAATAACTCCTTATAGATGCTTACTTACATAGTTATGAGGGCCTTGTCCTCTTTCTAGACTTCACCTTCTAGACTAGATCCAATCAACTATAAGTATCTTACAATATTAACTCTCAACCCAACCTTTAAACAACAATTGCATTATGGTTTTGGGAAAATAAATCCCTAATCTTATCCTCTTAGTATAAATCAATGGAATCCACTCCCTTTGATAAAGGTTTGTTCAACCTTCTATAGGTTAAGAGTTGACTTCAAGGAGATGCTATGATATCAACAATGCTCTTGCAACTTTCCAAAGTGTTGTATTGAGCATATTTTTAGGCCTTTGCTATGAAATTGAAGAATTTTATGTGGGTTACTTCATACATTATGGAAATACCTTCAGAAAGACTTGGAGAACCCTAAAAAATTACGAAAGAGGTGTGAAGAAATGAACCTCACATTACTCAACCATCAAAAATGCAAACTCCTTATGAGTGATGAGGTTCTATTGGGTCATCATATATCCTCCAAGGATATTGAAGTATATGAAAGAAAATTGAGCATCATCAAGCACTTGCCCATACCTCAGAAGCATAATTATATAAAAAATTTCCTTGGAAATGTAATATATTACAGGAACTTTAGTAAACTACCCCCGTCATGGTTCACTTTGTTGCCAATTAATAGTGAATTTTTTTATACAACAAAATGCCATTTTTTTAGTTATTGAGGAAAACCTCATAACAACCTCTATTTTGTAAGATTCTAAGCGAGGCATCCTATAATGGTCAACTATCAAACCTAACATGCATACATCAACAATGATTAAACAACAAAATTTATAACCTTTAATTAATACCAATAAAGGGAATTTCATTAAAGAATTGCATAATCCACAAGAGCAACGGAGTTTGAGAAACATATCTATGAGATGAGAAACCAACTTACTAATAATTCTAGGAATCATTATGCCTCTCCAGTCGTATTAACCAAAAATAACATGTGGGGGATGACTCTCCACCCCACCATATACTCAACTACATATTTTTCAACAATTGGCCACTCGCAAGCCCTTAATCAACTCTTCCATGAGTACCTAATCCTTGCTTTTCCATAATTATCCTAAGGAAAATAAAAACATTTCATCACATTCTCCTCCTCAATTAAATAAAAATGCTTTGTCTAAAAATGGAATGAAATTCCATGCACATGGTGGTGGCCTGGGTGCAGGCGTGATTGAAAAACGCTCAAAACCAGTTACTATCTCCTCTAATTCAGGCGGAATTCCCTATTCTATCTCAGGCAGAGTATCAGTCATCTATTTCTATACTGACTATTTTATGAACTTTTCCTTTATAACTGCAATAACCAATCCTTTCCATTAATCACAGAAACCTTCGTTATCACACAGCTATCATGCCCAATTGGTAACTGGGCACAATTTCATAATAGTGGGGAATAACACTATCGGCATTGTAGTTCCATAGGAATTAAATAATAAACTATATCATTGCATATCACGACCACCGGCGAGTATCAAACCTTTAAATGACGCGACGCAACCTCCATCATCCGATCAAGTCCCTAACGGTTAGCTCCTCACCCAATCAATAAAGTTGCTTGCCGTCCCTCTATCGTAGATCAAACCTCCAGTTGATCCGATGACCGATAGTGATTTCGGGCACACAAACAGCATGACTCTTAATCAAATTCTAGACCCAATGGGATTTATAAATTACCAGTCTAAAAAGTTTGGGTCCGACCTCTCGCTTACCACCCGTTCACTTTTCCAACCCGAAATCCATCAAATGATGAGGCCTGAGTGTTCTACAGCTTGCGGGATTTAACTAGTGCGCAGGTTAGTCAAATAAATCGACAGTGTAGGATGACTGAGGTACGTCACTCTGGCTTTAGGAGCTAACTCCTCAAACCCTCCGGGGTTGTAAATAGAACGACAAAGGATTTTAAAACAAACACACTGAGATTAATTCTATCAACCAGCATAAACTCAAATTACCTTTATAAATTCAGCTGAACCAGAATTAATAATAAACAAAGAATTACGGAGGAATGCACACCTCCGAGATTGACCAATTTACAATGGAAATACACAGAGCTTAAGTTTCTGCAATTTTATTCATATAAGGCCAGACAAGCCGAATCAATTCCAATCAGTCCAAAATCCCTGTTTCATCATTCGAAACTTACATTAATACACTCCACTCTAACTATCAGATCCTTAAACACTAGATCGAATCTGCCTATTTTAAACAAAAATCAAATCTGAGCAATATTCTCCTCAAGGCTCTCAACTAAATCAAAACTACTCTAATTAATTACAGAATCATTCAATCCTAAATTCTAGCTCAAAATCCTATCTAGAAAGCTGGTAAATTGATGGCTAAAGGATCCCACTCCTTTGCTTGTAGATTTTTTGTATTTTTGGAATAAGTTTGAAGCATTTTTCCTCCAAGCCTCATGCTCCTGCATCAGACTCTTGAGGACAAAATTCTTCATGGGCTCCTGTCCATGAGCTCTTCTACAGAACTACCCAACTTCTATAGCATGCCCTCCGTCATCCAAGTAGCTTCAGCAATTGGTTGTTCCTTCCATTTGACCAAATACTGAAAGTACTCCTGTCCTTTGGTCTTCTTCAACAATTTTTTTGTCCAATATCCTCTCTGGTTCCAATTTCTTTGCTATAGGTAACTGTTGTACCCAATCAACCTTTTTTTCCTCTTGATCCTCTGTTATGTCTTCTACCTGTTCCTTTTCATACATGTATAAGTTAGCAACATTAAATATTGGAGATATTCCAATATCAGGGGGTAATTCAATTTCATATTCATTTTTAGAAATTTTCTCAAGACTTTACATGGCCCAAATTTCTTAAACTTTAGTTTATTATACTCCCTTTTTGGAAATCTTTCCTTCCTCGGGTGTGCTAAAACCAAGTCCCCAACTTCAAAATTAATTTCTCTTCTCTTCAAATCTGCTCTGCCCTTGTATTTGATGTTGTTTCCCTGTAGTTGTTGCTTTACCTGTTCATGTATTGCTTGAACTTTTGTAGCAAAATCTTCTCCTTTGGCACTTCTCCTCTCAGCTTGTCCCAAATTCCTCAATTCAGTCACTCCTCTTGGGTGCATTCCATAATTTATATGGAATGGACTCTGCCCTGTACTCCTGTTACGAGAATCATTATATGCATATTCTGCCTATGCCAATACTTGATCCCACTGTTTTGGATGCTCACCTGCAAGACTTCTCAAAAGATTACCTAAGATTCTATTCACAACTTCAGTCTGTCCATTTGTCTAAGGATGATAAGCAGAACTGAAACTCAATTTAGTTCCAAGCTTCTTCCATAATGTCCTCCAGAAATGTCCAACAAATCTAGTGTCTCTATCTGAAACAATGCTCTTAGGTAACCCATGTAATCTTACAATCTCCTTAAAAAATAGATTAGCAATATGAGTAGCATCACTGGTTTTATAACATGGAATAAAATGTGCCATTTTTGAAAATCTGTCAACTACTACATAAATTGAATCATTTCCTCTTTGAGTTTTTGGTAAACCCAAAACAAATTCCATACTTACCATATCCCAAGGCCTATCTGGAATAGGTAATGGAACATACAAACCTGTGTTCTGGCTCCTTCCTTTTGCATACTGATAGACTTTGCAATTTTTCACATACTTTTCCACTTCAGCCCTCATCTTTGGCCAAAAATAAAACCTGCTCAACTGTTCATAAGTCTTGTCTACACCGAAATTCCCTCCAAGTCCTCCACTATGTTTCTCCTTGATCAAATTCTCCCTCATGGAACAACTTGGTATGCACAGTTGATTCCTTTTAAACAACAGTCCCTCTTGTAGGAAATAATCCAGCCACTTGCTTCTGTCTAACAAAACAAGATTCTTACAAGCTTCAAATGCCTCTTTAAAATCTAGATCTTTCTCATATAACTCTTTAAGAAAATCAAAACCCAACACTTGAAATTGACTTTCTTGAGTTAAAAAGATTTTCCTACTCAAGGCATCTGCTACTTTGTTTGACTAACCAATTATATGTTTTAATACAAAATTAAAACTTTGCAGGTATTCTACCCATTTTTCATGCTTCTTGTTAAGCTTTGCCTGCTGCATAATGTACTGTAATGCATAGTTATCTGAATACAGTATGAACTCTTTGGACATCAAGTAATGTCTCCAATTCTTCAAAGATTGTACTACTACATAAAACTATTTATCATAAGCAGAATATTTCTTCCTTGTCTCATTTATCTTTTCGCTAAAATAGGCTACAGGCCTATCCTCTTGACTCAAAACAACTCCAATGGCTTCTCCACTGGCATCACACTTCACTTGAAAAGGTTTATTAAAATCAGGCAAAATTAAAATAGGTTTCTCAGTAATCTTTCTTTTCAACAGCTGGAAGTTCTTTTCTGCTTCAGCAGTCCATCTAAATGGTTGTCTGTCTTTCTTTATTGTGTCAACAATTGGAGCATTGATCTTACTAAAATTTCTTATAAATTTCCTGTAAAAACTAGCAAGTCCATGAAAGCTTCTTACCTCAAAGACACTCTTTGGTGAAGGCCACTCCATGATAGCCTTGATCTTCTCTGGATCCATTTTTAATCCTTCAACAGAAACAACAAAACCCAAATACACCAACTCCTCCTTCATGAATGAACATTTCTTTAAATTTAACAGTAATTTCTCTTGTTGTAGCCTCTGTAAGACATAATGCAGATGTCTCACATGCTCCTCCCTGGATCTGTTGTATACTAATATATCGTCCAGATATACTATTACAAACTTACCAATAAATTCCTTTAAAACTTCATTCATAAGTCTCATAAATGTACTAGGTGCATTTGACAATCCAAAAGGCATTACCATCCACTCAAATAATCCTTCATTGGTTTTGAAAGTACTTTTCCACTCATCTCCTTCTCTAACTCTAATTTGATGATAACCACTTTTTAAGTCTAACTTTGTAAAATATCTAGCTCCACTCAAACAAGTCCATCAAGTCTTCAATTCTAAGTAAAGGAAATATGTACCTGATTGTTATCTTATTGATTACTCTTGAATCAGTACACATTCTCCATCCTCCATCTTTCTTTGGGCTCAACACTGTTGGCACTATGCAAGGACTCAAACTCTCTCTAACCAGTCCCTTGTCTAACAATTCTTGAACCTGTTTTCTAATCTCTTCATTCTCTGTGGGAATCATCCTGTAAGCTGATTTATTAGGTAGATTTGCTCCTGGAATCAAATCTATGTGATGACTGATTTTTCTAATGGGTGGTAACTCATCAGGCAAATCATCTACAATGATATCATAGTATTTATCCAGCATCTCTTGAATTTCAATTAAATCATAAAATTTTGTGGAAGTAATTATTACCTTAGGTTTGCACACCAATGCATAACTTACCTCATCTTCCTTCATCTGCTATAGATACTCTTTTCCACTCAGCGAAAGGGTTTTTGAATCAGATTTCTTTGATGTATCCTCTTCCTCTAGTGGCAACAATGTATGATTGACACCATCTTTGCTGAATTTGTATGTATTCTTCTTTCCATCATGCATAGCTGCCCTGTCATACTGCCATGGTCTACCCAACAGTATATGACACACATCCATAGGCATCACATCGCACAGGATTTTGTCTCTGTATTTTCCCAACTGCAACTCCACTTCACACTGTTCATTTACTATCAACTGATATCCCTTTTGAAGCCATGACACCTTATAAGGTGTTGGATGTTTCTTTGTTTTCAACTTCAACTTCTCCACCACTTCTGTGGAGACCAAGTTGTCTATACTACCACCATCTATTATCATCTAACAACACTTCCCTTGAACTTTGCACACAGTCCTGAACAAGGTTTTCCTTTGTGCTGGTTCAACAATTTCCTTAGCTGGTTTCAACAAAACTTTGTTGACTACCAAAGATTCCCCTTTCTCTGGTACATTCTCTTCATCAATTACCTTTGTTTCTTCCTCTTCAGTTTTTGCAACAATTTCATTCCTCTGATTCGTTCCCACATTTTCTGGGCACTCATAAGCTCTGTGTCCCAGTTTGTTACATCTGTAACATCTTACTTCTCTTCCTCTGCCTCCTATTCCTCTAGAAAAACTCCCTCTGCCACTTGCATCACCTCCTATGGGTGCATGCTGACTTGAACTGCTACTAGCTCCATATCCAGGTGATGTAGATCTTCCTCTACCACCTTGCCTTCCCCTTCCTCGGAAAGTACCTCTATTTCTGGAAAATAGCTTCCTTAAGAGTTTTTCTTCAAATTTTAGTACCATCTGATAAACCTCTTCTACTATTTTAGGAGACAGTACACTTATCTCATCTTGAATATCCATTCTAAGACCATTCACATATCTTACAACCTTCTCATCTATATCTTGAATCTATCCTACTCTTATGCTTACTTTATAGAATTCCTCTGTGTATTCTTTTACTGTCATAGACCTCTATCTAAGATTATGCATCTATCTAAATAATGTTTGCTGATAGTCACTTGGTAGAAACTTACCTCTCAGTTTTGCCACCATCCTGTTCCAATTCTTAATTGGTTGTTTTCCAAGTCTTCTCCTTTCTGCCTGTACTCCATCCCACCAAAGTGTTGCATGTCCTTTTAGTTTCGTGACAGCAAACTTTACCTTTTTCCCTTCATCTGTTTCTTCATAATCAAATAATTTCTCCATATCATTTATCTAATCAATCAATTCCTTAGGGCTTAAGCTTCCTATGTAGATTGAGACTTCTAGTCTAGGCTTGGATGTTGATCTCAACACAGACTTAAAAAATCTCATTTCAGGAGTTACCTCTGCAGGTTCTTCATCTTCTGCAGCTCCAGCTTCAGGTTCACTGACATCTCCAACATCTGCATCTCTTCCCATCTCCACTGCTTCCAATCTAGCTTGCATCTATTGCACAACTTCTAACACTTCAACATTTGCAACTGGTCATCCTCTTCTTCGACCACCACCTCTTCCTCCAACTCTAAAAGCCATGTTGGATTTCTTCTTTTGCTCCTTGAGATCTTGCTCAATGTCAATAATCTACTCTGATACCACAAATGGTGGCCTGGGTGTAGGCGTGATTGACAAATGCTCAAAACCGGTTACTATCTCCTCTAATTCAAGTGAAATTCCCTCTTCTATCTCAGTGGAGTATCAGTCATCTATTTCTATACTGACTGTTTTATGAACTTTTCCTTTATAACCGCAATAACCATTCCTTTCCATTAATCACACAAACCTCCGTTATCGCACATATATCATGCCCAAATGGTAACCGGGCACAATTTAATAATAGTGGGGAATAACACTATCGACGTTGTAGTTCCATAGGAATTAAATAATACACTATATCATTTCATATCGTGACCACCGGTGAGAATCAACCTTTAAATGACGTGACGCAACCTTCACCGTCTGATCAAGTCCCTAATCCGACGGTCAACTCCTCGCCCGATCAATAAAGTTGCTTGGCATCCCTCTGTCATAGATCAAACCTCTGGCTGATCCAACGACTGATAGCGATTTCGGGCGCACAAACTGCACGAATCTTAATCAAACTCTGGACCCGATGGGATTTATAAATCACCAATCTAAAAAAGTTTGGTCCAACCTCTCACTTAACACCTGTTCACTTTTCCAACCAGAAATCCATCAGATGATGAGGCCCGAGTGTTCTACAGCTTATGGGATTTAACTAGCGCGCAGGTTAGTCAAAGAAATCGATGTTGTAGGATGACTGAGGTACATTGCTCTGGCTTTAGGAGCTAACTCCTCAAACCCTCCATGGTTGTAAATAGAACAGCAAAGGATTTTAAAACAAACACACTGAGATTAATTCTATCAACCAGCATAAACTCAAATTACCTTTATAAATTCAGTCAAACCAGAATTGATAATAAACAGAGAATTACTAAGGAATTCACACCTTTGGGATTGACCAATTTACAGTGGAAAATACACAGAGCTTAAGTTTCTACAATTTTATTCATAAAAGGCTAGACAAGCCGAATCAATTCCAATCAATCCAAAATCCCTGTTTCATCATTCGAAACTTACATTAATACACTCCACTCTAACTATCAGATCCTTAAACACTGGATCGAATCTACCTATTTTAAACAAAAATCAAATCTGAGCAATATTCTCCTCAAGGTTCTCAACTAAATCAAAACTACTCTAGTTAATTACAAAATCGTTCAATCCTAAATTCTAGCTCAAAATCCTATCTAGAAAGCTGGTAAATTGATGGCTAAAGGATCCCACTCTTTTGCTTGTAGATTTTTTGTATTTTTGGAATAATTTTGAAGCCTTTTTCCTCCAAGCCTCATGCTCCTGCATCACATGGTCCACTTGTCATCATGCATTTTTATTCTTACGTTTGACATTTTTCTTAATTTAGTTTTAATTAGTTTTTCCATATTATCTTTATTTTTCTACCCTTTTTCTTTTATTAATAAAATATTTGTTTTTATTAATTCATTGTGACCCCTTTATGATAAATATTTTATTTAGTTATTTAATAATTATATGGGGCATGACATACTTCCCCCTTCAATGTAATTCACCCTAAAGTTAACATTGACTGTGTTATCATTTTTTTTTTATTTTCTTTTTATATCTTCCACATTGCATTCTTCCAAACTAGTATAAGGGCCATTAGCCATAGAAGGCATTGAAATATCTCAAGAAGCATGAAAAACACTATTGTATTTCTTCCCAACTTATGGCACCAAGCTTAAATCATCTTTGTCTATTAAGGCTCCAAGGCACTAGATCTCATCTTGTTCTAACAGGGCTATAAGACACCAAACCAAGGTGTCTCACTCTATTAAGGCTCTTTGATGCTAGGCAAAGGAATCTCAAAAGGTTGGACCTAAACTCCCTCCATATACGACCTTAAGTACAATACCACAACATCAAGGTAACTCCACCAATGAGTAATGGTTTACTTGTTCTTTAGAATTTAACACCACAACTCCAATTTTAGGCACTCAACCTTCTCAACATGGTCACATATCCCTTTAAGAATTATACAGTGATAATGAAACACTAGTTTACCTAGTTGATTTATTTTGTCCCCTAGCCCATAAGGTGTTACTTTGTAGATATTGTGCCTCATAAGTATGGGCTTCCATGAATTTTTATGATCCAAATACATAAAATTTAGAAGTATAGACAATGTACAACACTCCTAAAACTTAAGGTATGTGTGGATGTGTTTCTTTACAAACATGTGTGACTTCAACTAATGGTATCTCTCACACTAGGAAGCCAAATCAAATTCTATAAAAAAAACATTTGGGATAATAGAAAATCCTTTAAAATGAGCTATTATGCACCCTCTAAAGTACCTTATAGAGGTCATCATATCTACATGAATTTCATTTAATATTTCTTCCCTATGTTCCATCCATTATTGTGATTCTACAACAACCATACCACTATGAACAAGCTAAGAAATGACTTAAATGAGTTCATTTAAGCTATGGCATGGTTGTATAAATCTACAATAACATTGAATGCAAGAATATCAATTGTAAAGGGACACAAAATATGTCAAGGGTTTGTAGAGCAACATGGCATGTTGTAGAGTTCATCGAACATTTATGTTGCAAAATAATGAATGTGGTGAATCCATGTAAGAATTCTCTTACACTGGTGAATGAAGATCCCAGGGTAGAAAACCTCGTAATGATTTTGTGCCAATTGTGATACTTATAATGTATGGCCAAGAAAAAAAACTCCAAAACTGCCAAAAGGAGGTTGGAGATTGCTACAAAACTTTGAAACTAAAATATGCTTAAATCCCTTGTTTCCATGGATTTGTAACATGCTCTGATATCATTGATCTCGATCTTGGGGGTTAAGATCTAGGAAGCTTTAATAACAAGACAGGAGGAGAGAAAGCATACAAATATTCCATACAACTTTCATAAGAACATTTATACAAATGTAAGAACCGAATACATCAAAAAAACATGGAGAGAGAGAGAGAGAGAGAGAGAGAGAGAGTTGGAGAATAAGAATAATGACATGCAATGAGGCCAATTTTGGGACCTCTCCTTGTCCCTTCATTATTTTCCTATTGCATTCTTATAAGTTGTCTCGTTGATGGAGTAAACTTTACTTAGGGTTTACTCCATCAGTTGCATACATATTAAGTTCCTTTTTACATAAAAATATGACTTGTTGACTTATACATCTGAACTTAGACTATAAGCCCCCCCAAGATTCATATCAATCCTGCCCCCTTAGAAAATTATGGTCCCCATCATTCACCCATGCTAGAGAAAAAAGAGGGACCCCATTATGTGTAATGTACCATCATGATTTCGTGAGCCAATCAAGGTTAGGGTTTTATGTGGTTAACCCATAACTATGGATTTGTGGATGACCCATAACCACCATGATTACAATGTGCCAAATTCCAATGAAGAGAGCGGTTTTGTGTGGTTAAACCATAACTATGAATTTGTGGATGACCCACAACTAATTTGGCATTGGAAAGCTTAGAGAAGGGCTTTGTGTGGTTTACCAATAACCATGGGTTTGTGGAAAATCCAAAAATGTGGCTTTTTCTAGCAATGGACCTCTTGTTGCAACTTTGCTAATAACTTTTTCTACAAGTGATGAAATCAATTTTTTTCAGATTCATTTGAGTTATTGAAGAGAAATTTCCATTGATATAAGATAATTGCATTGTAATGATCTATGGAGTGAGAAGTTCATTCCTGAAACTCAAAGTATTTGTGCATTGTTTATAAATGTGTGACTTCTATCGATGATATCTCTCAAACTAGGAATCCAAATCAAATTCCATAAAATACCCATTTGATCTAACAAAAAATCGTTTAAAATGAGTTATTTTGTATCCTCTAAAGTAATCTGTAGAGGTCATGGAACTTGCATGAATTTCATTCAATGTTACTTACATGCATTCCTTGATTGTCGTCTCAAGCTTTTTGAAAGGTTGACATATTTTTGTTCAACTCATAAAGTTATTTTTCCTTCTTTATTGCTTCCTCCAATGTCTTGGGTTCATCAAGTTTAATTTTTTTCCCTATAAAATGATTGGAAACCACTAATTCCCTGCAAGGTAAGCACCTAAAAATTTGGTAAAATTTTAGAGAAATTATTGAGTTTTTCTAGTGCTATGACACCTTGCATTTGTTAAAATATTCTTCAACCATGTTATGTAACTACTAAAAAGTGCATAAACCATATCTATTATCTCCCCCATGTCAAATGGAAAGTACACGTGTGTGTGTCTATACATACATATATAGATACACCTTTTAGCTGCCATTGGACATGAACCTAGCGTGCAACCCTCTTCTTAACCACTTGAAATCCATGCAGATTATTTCACAACCACTTTTCTAGGTCCCATAGCTAAATTGGCACCAGCTTGACCTTCATTGAGATGATATGGTCCTATTTCATATATTACTAGTCAACATGTTTTCCTTTTACTAGCTACGACAACATGTGATGTCTCTTTCCCAAATTTTTCCCTAAGTGTGAAACTTGCACACCTGCAAGATCCAATTCTTGATTTTTGGTATAGATCAATGGAAAACAATTTGTATTGGATTTCAAAGTGCACGACAGTTTATGGGAACTTATATTTCCAATGATGACCATGACAAACTTAATGTCACGATGGAGATCCATATCATGTTTGCATTTAACCCCTTATTATCTAATATTTGATCTTTTAATATAGATATAATGATAGAGTGTGATCACAATCTAATGGTCCAGATTCGATATTAGACTACAAAATTTATGACTGTTTATTGGAAACTATGTTTCCAATAGCTCCAAGAGTTGATGTTGATCTTATGTCAATGGTCGATATCTCATATTGGAAACAAAATTGATGGTATTTTAACCCAAAAATAATTTTTTTGATGAATTTAATAGTCAGGGTGCATCTTTGATCATTGGCGGTGAATGTGTATCATGCATGGAAATGTGAGAGGTTTATTTATTAAATGTGTTTTTTATGGATCCAGTGATCCAAATGAACCACTTTGGATGGCTATGATGTATATTATATTAGAATATGTAAGGGGGTTAAATATACAATCAATTTTTTATCATGTCTAGTCATGGCACCTTTCTTCCACTTGTCCTCTTCCACACATCGACTTAGTTACCACTTTGCATCCCCATTTCATCACTAATGTCAACAATATGGAAATATCAATTTCTCATCATTATTAATTTGTCTAATTTCATCAATAAAAATTATTTTAATATAATTCTTTGATTACATGAATTTGATGGCTCTACTTCACCAAATATTCTTTGATGTTGTTGGTTCAATGCTTGCACCAATCAAACTAATATGTTTGAACCTTTTAAGCTCCAATTTTCATGTTGACCTTGGGAATTTTCTTGAATTTTCTTTTATGGTTGATTATACAACTTCATAATCTGACCAAATAGTATCAATATATAGTTACAAATTTAAAAATTCATGCCTCTATAACTTCACTATTGTTGATTTCCATGATTATTGATGATTCTCAACCCCACAATTTATGAATTTGATACATTCCTAGTTCCTATCCTTGAGATGCTTTAAAAATATATATATAATATGCTACCTACAAATTTACTTTTGAAGCAATTTTATAACACATACAACCTGATTTTTGTAACCTTTTCTTTGATACCATTATACAATGGCCCTCCATCCACCCACTAGGGTGCATTACTACCTTTTTGCCTATGGACACAAAAACTTCTCTTTAACTAGATCATCTACCTATGATACCATGAAATATAATGCCCAATATGCATCCAATATCAACCAAAGTACTAATTATCTACTTTGTCATGCATTCCTAGTGCTTACTACCATGTGATGCACACATACAAATACTCATAAAAAGCATGACACACATATATAGTTTCATTAACCATGAAAAACATGTATAAATACATGAATTAAACACACACACAAAAAACATAAAAACATAATAATAAAATTTATCTTTTGAAATGGATCACCAACTAGTTATAGAACTCAGAGGTTCCTTCCATCCATAGATGACACTGCACATAATCTCTCTGTAGTGGGTCGACCCTTAGCTAGTGCTATGACTCCACCCGGTAAAAAGAATTCCTAAATCCAACTAAGGTCCATAGATCACACAAAAAAAGTATTATTCCAATCTACTACACTCTAATATCCTCCAACCTTTATTTTCTCCTCACTCATTAGCTGGCAAAATCCAAAGTAGTGCACCCCCTTCTCTGCACCCACAAACCCTTATATTGTGTCATTACTCTTCAATGGATCTAGCATAGGCTAGCCAAGGAGTCTTAGATATCTATGGTTCCAAGAGTTCCAAAAACCCTTGAGAGTCTCTAGTTACCCAACAAGCCTCACATTAGGGAAACCTATCACTACACTTCTTGCAGAAGGGCTTCAAACTAACTCAATGAAACCTAAGGAGAAGTGCAAACCTATATCCATTTAGGATCAACAAGGTAACATAGGACCATTAGCACCAAAATATCCCCAAATCAAGCCCTATTGTCACCATGGTAAAACTAAATGAGAGTAATGGAAAAAATGATCCAGAATGATGGGTAAACTAAAATCCCCCTTTTTATGTGCATGTGCCATTTTTAAAAAGTGTCACTTAATGAAGTTGCTTTTTCCACTTTGGGATAAAAAATTGTGCACTTTTTAATTTAGGATTATTTTAATAATGGCTTATTCCCCTAAGCATAAGACCATTACTAAGCCCTTATCCCCCTTTCTCTCTCTTAGAGTCTCAGCCCCCAATTTTCAACCTCTTTTGGATAGCTTGAAGGTAGTAGAAAGCTTAGTCCCTATAGAACTCAACTTTAATTACATCAAGTAGGATATCATTAACCATATTATCAACACCAAGCTGAAGGGAACCTTTCTATAGAACATATAGCTATATTGGATTGTTAAAATAGGGAAACTTCTTCACAAGGGCAAGCAGTTCACTAGAAACTAGATTTAATTGAAGTTTGCCCATTCAATGGAAAGCTTGATGAAATGAAGACCATTTCCTAAAGGGGATTCTTAAGGAATATAATAATCATAAGACAAGACAAGGATTGGAAAAAAATGATTTAACCCATCTTAACATATGTATTCAATACATGTATTTTACCACCTCAACATCTTAAACACACTAAAAAATTGTCAATAATTAATTACAACACCGCATTAGGGACTCATAGCCTAAAATCCCCCCCATCAATCACAAGTCTATATAATTATATCAGTAAGGCAGCATCAACTAATGCATGAATTGATATCATTTTAATCTTCAACATAAAACCTATAAACTAAGCTTCAATGAAGATATGCCTAAATAACCACCAAATATAGATGTTTAATGGTTGATTTGAAATTAACTTTGAAAGAAATTAAAATTTTTGGAAATGAACAAATTCCATGTCCAAACATTCCTTGATTAATTGATCATTTCTCAAGTAATTTGGTTGAAGAAATTTCCATTTTCTATTGAATTGGTGAAAAAAATAGGATCACCATTCTAATATCAATGAAAAATAGGATCACTAAAGTGCCCTCTAAATTTAGACACAATTAGATGCCAAACAACATCCCAATGAATAATTGAGGAGACTATTTTCCATGATGGAATTCTCAACTGTTGATTGATTTTTGTGATTAATAAGACTCCAAAACTTAAATCCTGGATATCATCATGGGTATTCCTACCATCAAGTGCAAGGTGAGAAGTATGTGGAAGGGATCCAAGCTTGGGCCTTTGGATTCTTCTATTTTTTAATGTTTCATCACTATATCAAGAAAATTTTGGTTTACTACTAACCATTTTGACTTGATCAATGTCGTAGTTTTGGTTGATTGTTAAGAATTATCACTTGATATCACATATCGAGGGGTTTTTGTTGGCCATTGAACATGTTCATTTCATCAATGTACTCCCCTCCCTGAGGTGCAATAGAGTACCATTTTATCATTGTACTTTAATCTTCAATTTTTTAGAATGGGCTCCAATCATGCCCAAAATCTTCATTTGTAACAATTAGTTGAAATTTATCTTCTTCTATAGCTTCTTTATGCAAATATGTCTTTAACTATGTACAAACACAATAATAATACATATGAAACTTCTTAACTTGTTAATTCCATTGCCAAGAACTAACCCATCCATAATTAATTATTCTCTTTTTAGTTTTCTTCCTCCTTTTACATTATATAAAAGATTATAATCTTCCCATGACGAAGACAAGGTTGGAGATCAAAACACTTATTCTCCATTTCACCAACTCGATGACAATTTCAAGACTTAGAATTCAAATGTTAAACTAAAATAGATAAAGCGGGACATCCTTCAAGGAATCCTACACTTTGGAAGTAAATTGATTTGGAATAGTTTGGAATATGAAAAGTAACTTCCTTATCATATTCAATTCCTATTCTATGTTTATTGTTGTGTATTTCTTCTCAAGATCTAATGGTAGGTTTATAAAAATTAATTTGAATTTGTGGAATTTGATTTATTTCATGTTGTAATACCATTAAAGGTTTGTGTAAGTAAATTCTTGAACTTTAGGTTCATGTATAACTTCATCTTCATTGAATCTTCATCTAAGTTTCATTATTGTGTTTTTTCACATGCCGAATGCTAATTGGAATCTAGAATTTGAAATTGATGGACATCAAATTTAAATAAAGGATTGTTCTAAATAAATATTAGTTCATAATGTTGTTGTTGATTCTTGGGTTGTATTTCATCATGATGATGTTGTAACTAAGTGTAGAGAATTTCAAATTTGGGTTGCAAACCTTGTGAACAAGTTAGGATAGATTGAAGAGTTCCTAAGTGGATTGTGATTGTGTTTTTCTCAGTAGTGAGTATTAGAGTGTTCAGTAACTCTAATGATTATTAAATCTGAGTTGTTTGAAAGGCTGAATGCAACCTTGTGTAGGAAGATATCGATATAAAAGTATGATTAAATCAACAAATAAGAAGGCTTTCTTGAAAATCCACCCTTTCAGAAAAAACATGAACAATTTCAATTTAGAAATTGGAGGGAGATAGGTTCAATCGAGAATGAACTTGAAACTTATAGTGCAATTCAACATAATTTTGTTTTTTTGTGAAAACATTAGGACAATTTGAAGAGATCCTATATGGGTTGTGATTGCGTTGGTTTTAGTAATGAGTATCAGATTATTTGGTAGCTCTATTAATTCTTCACTTTGAGCCATTTGAAATATTGAATGTAGTCTTCTTGTGTATGTAGGTATTGGTATACAATTGTTATTGAATCAAACAAAAATAGGGCTTCCTGAAAATCCACCTTTTCACAAAAATATTGAACAATTTCAATTTAGAGGAGAGGACTTCAATTGAGAATGAACTTGACAAATATACTAGAATTCAACTTAATTTTGTTTTGATTATTACAAAAAGAAAAACTATTGCATGTACCAAATCTTGAATTAAAGTTGAGTATCATTGTTGATGTATATTTTACATTGAATATGATTGCTATTGAAAACTTTATTGATTGAATATGTGGTATGTAAACTATCATGGATATTCCATTGGACAATTCATCACAATAGATCTACTAAAATAAATCAAAATCCATACGATGAAGGGTTAATTATTTTAGATTTTGATCTATTATTATTGATTTTGTTGTTTACATATGTAATAGATATAATGCATAAAGGATAGAATAGTGAAATACAACGACACAAATCAATCACAATGAACTCCAATATATTCTTTGGGAAACTGTTTTTGGGAGAAAACCAATCTATAATGTGGGGTTTCCCTGCTCTCTTTTCTTTAGAATGGAAATAATGCAAATACAAAAGAGAAGGCACTCTACATGGAGTTACCTAAGACATGAAGCTAGCTACTACATAATACAAAAAACTATTATTCTACACTATCGCAAGTCTATTGTTAGCTACTCTTCTCTACTATGGAACAAAATTCACTCAAATAGAATAGAGCCCCTTTTCCTCCTAGTGGTCCAATTATAACACAACTTAATAGCTAACTAGGGGTTAATTTTGACTCCTTCAACTCTTAATTATAGTTACAACTTTGAATGTTATATATTATTCTTCATAGTATCCACATGCCTATCTAATGTTCATGAATAACTAGGGTTGATGTGGTATACTCTCGAATTTTGGTAGAAAACTAGGAAGTTCAACTTTTAGGTGGCATAAATTTTGCATACAAAGTACATTTTACATATTTCTGACACCTTAGAAAGGTATATGAGTGTAGAATAACACAAGATACCTATCACAAGTGAGAGTTTTTGTATCCCAAAATACTTTTTTTAATTCTTCGAATTACCTCTGAAACATTTCAAACCCAAATTCTCCAAACTGGGAGCCAACGGTAAAAATGGCCCTATAAGATAATTCCTCCAATTTTTCAACTCTGAAAGCATCAAGATGGATTAAAAATAATATAATGATCCAATCCATATCAACATGCTTTGTTGAATGATCAATTTCTTAAGCCCTTTTACTCCATGTGTATATGGTTGATGTAGATGTTTCAGTAACAAGTTTTAAGTGTGAATACAATGCGTCAAAACAAGACACAAGATCAAGGTCAAGTGATTTAAAAAATCATCATTACAAAATGTTCATTTGATCTGCCTATTCAATTTAAGGATTGATAAAGGGCACAAGTCAAATAATAATATTTTTAACAATTTTCTCAATCCTTTGTCTTTGAAACTTCTCAAAATTTGAAAATATCTCCAATATCTTGAAACAATTTATAATATCCTCAATATTGGTTCAACAATAAGAAATTTTTTGCATCTTTTTGGCTCAATAAGAACCCTTTCATACATTTTTCTTGACGATCAATTATACAAAAATTAAATCCACTTACCCTCAATGTGGAGAGAAAATTCAAATGAACATTTACCAATCAACCTTACCCTTTTGGTTTTGGTCACAATGACCATTCAAATATTCGAAAGGATTTCAAGGATAATCATATTAAATATATAGCATATCAAAGCTTTACATACACAAAAAAATGCTTATACTCACTCATCTCCTTGATTATGGTCCACATCAAGGAGAAATTTACATCTATTGATTTGTTTGAGATTATATCCATAGCTTGATCTATGTAATTTTCTAGGTATTTCAAATATTTAAACTACCCATGCCACTCATTTGACTATAAAAAAACTCCACCAATGTGCTCTAGAGATCCAACACTAATACACGAGTGTCTTTGAACTATACCTATGCATTTGAAAATGTTTCACATGGACCATATAGGAAGGACACATCATTTAAGTGATATGCACACAATGACTAAATCATCCACTACAACTACAAGAAATGGGGTTCTATGACACAGGAGAACATCCACGCATAAAGTGTAACTAGTGAAAATGTCAATGTAGTTGTTGAGTGTTTACTTGGCATATAAAATAAGAGAATATTCAAGCCTATTGTTCTTCACACACAAAACCAACCACTCTAGATCAGATCCATCTCATGTATTGATATTTCATCTAGTAATATAAGAGATTAGAATTGTTGAGCATCGATTTGACCTTGTGAATCTTTACTGAATATATATCCATTGTTGCAAACCCTTAAGTTGGCTAAAAATTATTACCAGATTTTTGTTAACTTGGTCTAGATGATTGAAGAGGAGATAGAGGTACATCACTTGATAATTAAGAGGAATTGATCTATTAAAAAGTTGTATTAGATATTGTGACTACTATTGGAGATAAACCAATGATTTGCATGAGTTGGTCTTTTATTAACTCATTCCCCATAGATATTATGTTTAATGGCAGTCTCCCCTAGCTTCAAGACATAGATTTAGGTCATGATTCGAGGAGGTCACCAAGAGACTCCCCATCCATGATGTTAAATTGAAGTTGGGTATCTATTTATATTAATTATTTCATGAGTATCTATTTTATCTTGGAGTAGTGTCATAAATAGTTCTTCACCATTGACTTTTCAATGGTCTCCCAAGTAACACTAGCATGGAATTACTAAGTTCCTAAAACTCAAGGAGGATATTATACCATGTTTATAAATAGAATAAGCACAATACAAGAAATGAATTAGTAGAAATGGATTTAATCCATCTCAACATCTATATTCACCTCAAGATATCAATTTATAGTACATGTATTTAACAAGCTATAGATCCAGATCTCATTTATAGCTTATTAGCGGATAATAACAACATCTCATCAATAAATAAGATAAAAGTTTATAAGAAGGTGATATTGAGACTTGTGATTATATAGGGACTCACAATATAACAAGGATGACTAATATAGTTGGATATAGGTGGCCACCAAAAGTTTCCATCAACTTCAAAATAGCCCTACACCATATTTACACTAGTTTTGTAGGTACTAAATTGTTGACACAATTTTTTTAACTTTTCATGTATTTTTGGTGATTGATAATCCCTATAAACATTTAATTGATAAGTTAGACAAACATGAGAAACTAAAATAAGATTTGTAATAATCCAAGAAACACTCAAGGCAAAGTTTGTATGTGAAAGTTGTGGCCTCAAGAAGTTGATGTCCCAACTAGGCTCCCTAGGGACCACATTCCACCTCATCTCCTAGGGATAGGGTTTTCAATCATAATTAGGGTAGAATTTTTGTTAAAAGGAGATTTTAGCCTATTGTATTGGGCTCTTTGTAAATGAGCATAGTCAACACATCTCTTATCAAGGATATGCTACCAATATTCTAGCTAGTTTGTACAACTTTGCATATTCTAGTGTTTTCACTATTTTTTTCATAATAGAGTTTGGATTTCACTATATTATTGTGTTTTTTTGGCAATAACTCTATGTTATTTCTATTTTTATTGCTATCTTCATTTTGTTCTCAACATAATATGAACAAATGAATCGTTGGGTCACATGTTCAAATAAAACCAATCTCTTTGGAGTTACTAGCAACTATTATGGTTGGTAGTTGCACTACCCTACCTCTGAGCATGTTGAGGAAGAGGAGGAACCCCATGGGTTTTCCTTGGAAAATAAAAACCATGATATATCATCATGTAGAAAAAGTTCAAGATAATTGTACTCTACTAGGTTCAAATAGGTTTAATTAACTAGTGGTTGACTCAAATCATATAAAGCATATCAATCACCATTTATCCGCGATCTAAAATGTGGAGCATAATAAGTTGATAGATATAATGTACTTCCTATTGCATTTTTCATCTCTAGGAAATAGTACATTGCCAATAAATATTAGATGTGTACTTTAATTCACACAATAGATCAATTTTGCAAACACTACTTAAATTTGAATATTTTTCTTACTTCAACAACCCATTTAGATTTGATATCATGGATTTGAGGAGTTACATTTGCATATGAATCCTTTTTCAACACTATTCAAATATGAACATCTAAGTTCTTAGAAATATTATTCTTCTATTGTATTTTTAGATGCATTGATTTAATATACCTTGCCTTACACTTTGACGAATCAATTATTGTCTTTTCCATATTTCAAGGAATGCAATGTGAAGAATGATAGCATCTTATATATATAGCATAAGCTCTTAAATCTATAAATGTTTTCTAGTACTATTAGATTTTAAATTTTCTTACATAAATTTAACCTTTTGTAACCATGTATTCATTTAAGAGGTGTTTAGTGACAATTTTCTTCAAAATAGAAGCCATCCAAATATGACCACCTTACTTAAGTTAGTATAAATACATAAATAATACAAACTATTTTCAAACATAAAATAGAATTGATTGTTGTTTCAACCAACTTGAAAGTGTAACTAAAAATTATTTACTGTTACAAGTTATTATTTGCTAATTTCGAAGAGATTGGAAATGTTTAGCATCAATTTGACCATGTAATTTTTTATTGAATACATATCCATTGCTTCAAACCCTTAAGTTGGCTAAAAATGGTTGCCATATTTCTGTTAACTTGGTCTAGTTGATTGAAGATGAGGTAGAGGTACATCACTTGATTCTTAAGAGGAATTGATTTGTTAAAAAGTTGTGTTAGATATATTGACTCCTAGTGTAGATAAACCAATAATTTGCATGGTTTGATCTTCTATTAACTCATTCCCCATAGATATTATGTTTAATGGTAGTCTCTCCTATATTCATGACAAAGATTTAGGTCATGGTGCAAGGAGATCACCAAGAGACTCCTCATCCATGATGTTCAATTGAAGTTGGATATATATTTATATTCATTATTTCATGAGTAATTATCCTGGAGTAGTGTCATAACGAATACTTCATCATCATATTTTCAATGGTCTACCATGTAACACTACCATGGAATTACTAAGTTCCTTAAAACTCAAGGAGGATTTTATACCATGATTATAAATAGAACAAGTAGAATTCAAGACAAATTAGTAGAAAATGATTTAATTCATCTCAACATTTATATTCACCTCAAGGCATCTATTTATATTACATGTATTTAACAAGCTATAGATCTAAATCTTATTGATATATTATTAGCGAATAATAACATCATCTCATCTATAGATAAGGCTGACAACTTATAAGAAGGTGATATTGAACTTTTTGATTATCTAGGGGCCCACAATCTAACAAAGATTACTAATATAGTTGGATATAGGTGGCCACCAAAAGTTTCCATCAACTTAGAAATAGTCCTACACCATATTTACACTAGTTTTGCAGGTATTGAATTGTTGACGCAATATTTTTAACTTCTCATGTATTTTTGGTTATTGATAAGCCCTACAAATATTTAATTCATAATTTAGACAAACATAAGAAACTAAAAATAAGCTTTGTAATAATCCAAGAAATTCCCAAGGAAAAGTTTGTATGCGAAAGTTGTGGCCTCAAGAAGTTGATGTACCAACTAGGCTCCCTAGAGACCACATTCCACCTCATCTTCTAGGGATAAGGTTTTGGATCATAATTAGGGTAGATTTTTTGTTAAAAGGAAATTTTAGCCTATTGTATTGGGATTTTTGCAAATGAGCATAGTCAACACATCTCTTCTCAAGGATATGCTACCACTATTCTAGCTAGTTTGTACAACTTTGCATATTTTAGTGTTTTCACTATTTTTTTCATAATAGAATTTGGATTTCACTATATTATTATGTTTTGTTTGCAATAACTCTATGTTATTTCTCTTGTTATTGATATATTCATTTTGTTCTCAACATAATCTGAATAAAGGAATCCTTGGGTCACATGTTCAAATCAAACCAAGCTCTTTGGAGTTACTAGCAACTATTATGGTTGGTAATTACACTACCCTACCTCCGAGTATGTTGAGGAAGAGGGGGAACCCCATGGGTTTTCCTTGGAAAATAAAAACCATGATATATCACCATGTAACAAATGTTCAAGATAATCATAATCTTCTAGTTTCAAATAGGTTTGATTAACTAGTGGTTGACTCAAATCATATAAAGCGTATCAATCACCATTTATCCATGAGCTAAAATGTGGAGTACTATAAGTAGATAGATATAATGTACTTTATATTGCATATTTGATCTCTAGGAAAGAGTACATTTCCAATCAATATTATATGTGTACTTCAATTCACATGATAGATCAATTTTACAAATACTACTTAAATTTGAATATTTATCTTACTTCAAAAAACCCATTTAGATTTGATATTATGGATTTGAGGAGTTACAAGGATGTACATATGCATATGAATCCTTTTTCAACACTATTAAAATCTAAACATCTAAGTTCTTAGAAATATTATTCTTCTATTGTATTTTTGTTTGCATTTTATTTAATCTACCCTGCCTTACACTTTGACGAATTGATCGTCATCTTTTCCACATTTAAAGGAATTCAATGTGAAGAATGCTAGCATCTTATATATGCAACATATGCTCTTAAATCTATAAATGTTTTCTATTACTATTAGATTTTAATTTTTCTTACATAAATTTAACCTTTTGTAACCATGTATTCATTTAAGAGGTGTTTAGTGACAGTTTTCTTCAAAAGAGAAGTCATCCAAATATGACCACCTTACTTAAGCTAGTATAAATACATCAATAATACAAACTATTTTAAAACATAAAATAGAATTGATTGTCGTTTCACCAAACTTGAAAGTGTAACTAATCCTCATGGCTTTGATTTTTAATGATTAAAAATAGGGATTTCCTCCTTAAGAAATGTATGCTTGTTGGGATTTAATAAGTTTATGTGCTCATATTTTTGTATGCAGGGCACTCAATGTGATTAACTATGATACTAAAATGGATTCACTATAATTAGTATGATCATGAAATGTATCATCACTTTCGTTAGCATTCTATATCATTAAATCTTCACTCATGTGTTGTATCCAAAAAAGTAAAACGATGGGTAAAAGGAGATTGCCAAACTTAAGAATGCAAGGAGTTTAACAAATTGAAGAGTGCTGGGTGGACAACCTATATGGTAAGGGTGCTAGTCACTATGCTAATAGTAGTTATAGGGAAGAAATGATGGCTTGTTCTATTGAAACGTAAGGGGATTTAACTGAACAAAGCTAGGTAGGTAGTGGGAGAAATCCCCTAACTGAAATAATATATTTTATTAAAGAGAGACCTTTACATAAATTCCTTCAAATGGGTAGATCAATGATTTTTCCATGAGGATACAACATTAATCCTCTCATAATACTAATTGGTGAACTTGAGATGTACTTCTGGTAGCTCCTACAAAGGACATCACTTGCACAAGATTTAAGGGATCAGTCATGCTAAAAATAGATCCATTTCCTTTCTCAAATATTCATTAGTAACACCATATCTCAATCAATTGACACTATTTTTCCACTACATGTACATTCCCATAATTATTCTATTTCTTCAAAATAGAACATTGTTTCTTTGCATCTTGGATGAGCAAACTTTTGGAAAGTGTTGTTGAAATATCATAAATTCCTAATGAAATAATTATATTATTAGCTTGTTGAAAACCTAAAGGCTTAAGTTGAACCAATATATGTGATGTATGTGTCATTTTTGTAACAACCCTGGTGAAAATTTCATGTAAAAATATATAAATACCACAGATGATGGGACACATATTCCAAGCTAAATGGTGGGCAAGACATCCTAGGGGGTGTTCATTTGGTTGTTTATGGCTAAGGAAATTGGCAAAGGCAATAGCTAAGGCATTAAAGAGGCAAAAATGTATTTTGGCACGTTTATTTAACAAAATAATGGAAATTAGGAGAAAAAGGAAGTGAAAGGTCACAAGTTGCATGTGAGGAGGAAAATGAAGGAAAATAATAGAAATTAGGGTAAAAGTAAGGTGAAAGGTCACGGGTTGCATGTGAGGAGGAAATTGAAGGAAAATAATGGAAAATGAAGAAAATAGAGGCCTCATTAACAAAAAGGCTTCTAAGGATCAGTTGGCTCAAGCTTCTTCCTTTTAGGGTGAACCTTTGGTCAGTTCAGTTTTGGAGCTCTCTCATTATTCTCTCTCTCTCTCTCTCTCTCTCTCTCTCATACTCTTGGATACTTAGAGTTTTATTGGAGCACTCTTGGAGGGTGTGGAATACTTGGATTCTTGGAGCAAGAAGGAAAAGGAAGAGCAGGAAAGCACAAGAGGGCATCGACATCAACAACTACATCTGATTTCTTGCAGGTACTGAGTTGCATGTATGATTTCTTCACTAGTTTTGGCATGCATGGCACATGCATGTGGTTTCTTGGTTATGATCTGTCATTTGCATGGAGAATGACTAGGATTGATATTGGATTGCCTAGCCTTGTCATTTCTTGGATAGCCATGGTGATTGTGGATTTACTTTCATTTCCTTTTTTTGGTTGGTTCTCATGTTTCCTTAGCTTGGGTTGAGTTATTAGTCCTTGAAGCCCTAGTTGAAAAAACGCTCTGGAAGCCTTGTAAAAGCTTGGGTTGAGTTACTAGTCCTATAAGCTCTGGTTGGAAAAATGCTCTGGAAGCCCTTGGTGGGTTGAGTTACTAGTCCTGGAAGCCTTGGTTGGAAAAATGCTCTGGAAACCATGTATAAGCTGTGGGTTGAGTTACTAGTTCTGGAAGCCTTGGTTAGACAAATGCTCTGGAAGCCCTGGAAGGCTTGAATGGATACCAATTTGATGATGGTTTTTGGTGATGTCCGACTGTGAGGTGGAATCATTGTTTGATGGGTTGAGGAGGGTGGCCTCTAGAAGCTTTGGATGAGTTTTGATTGATGTGTTTTCTGAGATCCCACATTCATGCTTGGAATATGGCATGGGGGTGATTGGTTGAAGAGAGACTTGGCTCATCCAATCTATGATCGGGTGGAATGTGGTAGTCCCATCTCTGGTTGGTTCATTTCATTTTTTAACGAGAAAATTCATTCCCTTGATTTTCATGTGCAAATGTACTGATATATATATATATATATATATATATATATATATATATATATATATATATATATGGATTTTGATGGCTGATATGTTTATTGTATTTATGTTCCTATTATGTCTTTTATATGCACATTTACCTAGAATGTGTTATAGAGTGGTATCAGAGCTTCCAGGTTCAAACACTTGGACTAGATGGGCTCTATCATAGGTGAAATGAAGAACAAAGGTTAAATTTTAGACATTTTTGTCATATCTGTTATAAATTTTCTTCTGTGGCATATTAGATGTTGAAAATTTGTCCATGTTTAACTTAAATCCCACTGATAATGTGGTAAAAATTTCAGATATTGGTTCACAACACTTTAGGAATTATGATCTAAGGAAGATGACCTTCTTGAATGCACCTTTAAACATGTCATGTTGGAATTTATGCAATAATTCATCTTCTGTAGGCTTTCAGAAGCTGAAAAATTGTTGACATTGAGGTGACATACAACTGAATATTTGGTAGAAATTTCAGATATTAGGTCACAATATTTTAGGATATATGAGTAGAGGGAGTCGAGCCTTCTGAATGCTCCTAAAATCAGGCCTCAAACTAGTCCCGCTGACATTGTTGTTATAACGTTTCTTATGGGAATTATCAAGAGCTAAAAAAATTTCCATAATGAGGGGAAATCCCAATGATATTGTGTTAAAAATTCCATACATTTATTTGCTATGTTTTAGGAGATATGACCAATGGAAGTCGAGCTTTCTGGATACTCCTAGAATTGTGCACCAAATAGGATTGTGTTGGTATTTTGTTATAACTTTTCATCTATGAAATCTCAGAAGTTGAAACTTGAACCATATTGAGGAAAAATACCATTGATAATATGGTTCAGTTTCCATAACATGTACTACTACAGTTTAGGATGCATTGAATCATTCGCTATATTAGTTTGCATGCAAAGTGTTTGATGAAATGCTTAAATGGTAAAATGATTAATTGCATACAAATGGTTTGATAAAATGCCCCAATGAGTATGTTGTTTGTGGTTGGGGATAGTATTGATGTGTAATAGTATTCTTGTAGTTGATATATGCTTACTTTTATGCAAATAGTTTGCTATATTATTTTGCATGTAAATTGTTTGGAGAAATGCTTACATGCAAATGTAATAGTATAGTAGTTGTTTGAAGAAAAATGTAAAAATATGGTAATTGTTTGAAGAAAATGTTATTTTTTTGGATGGGATAGTATTGTAGTATGATAATATGGATGTAGCTGATCTATGCCTATTTGCATGCAAATAATTTGAAGAGTTGCATCATTGCATGTAGGGAATTTGAAAGGTTGCATGCAAGGAATTTGAAAATTTGCATGTAAGGAAATGGAAAAGGGGCATGTTTTTAGTTATTATGTTACAAGTGGAATAAGTGCAATTTTTTTGAATTAGTCTTATATAAATGTATGAGAAATAAAAATCAATTTATTTTCAAGTGTGGTTAAATTTAGTAGATCTTTGGAGATAACATTTCTATAATTGAACATTGGATATCAGGCCATTATAGTAGCTTCCTCCTTCTACCTTAGTGTGGACCATGGATAGTAAGGGGGTATGCTTATAGGTTGTTAGTATTGGTGAATGCTGATTTCAAATTAATAGACACAATGTCTTGATTTTTGGAACATGTGATTGATTGTGTATGAATTATATGTCACTTACATGTTGATTTCATGATACCTACTTACATCCTTGTATGTTAGGTTACATTTTTTAATATTTTGATTACATGTATCAGTCTTGTAGGTTGATTACAAGAATTGATAGCTTATGTTCGACTACATGCGTTTATGTGTAGGTGTAGTTGATTTGGAATTGCTTATGCATACTATTGGTTGCATGTGGCAATGTGTACAATGGAGTAACGGTTGTTGTCATGCATGAGGTCATGGTTTGTGTAATTGATATGGTCATTCATTGATGACTGGACTCTAGCTAGAATTATGTGTATATGGTTTGGTACTCATTTTTTATGTGTGTATATTCAGTTGTTACGCGTGTATGGTCTTGGTTATGATAGTAGGTCAAATATGCCTTATGAATTCATTGTATGCAATTTAGGTCACCATAGTGCTATTGGATGTTATGATGCTAATATGTTGGCTGAGATAGAGCACGAGATGTAGATCATCATAATGAGGTTGCAACATTAGACTTTGGGATAAGAGCAGATTGTCATACAAGTAGTGTATGTTTGGCATGCAGGTATGTAAGTTAAGGATTATTATATGCATTAGGGTTATATACATTGGGTTTATGAACATATATTTGATGTTATGGTTACATTCATGATAGATGTTAGATGATTAGTGTGGTTATAGGCACATGTGTCAGATAGTCAAGAATGATAGTAACCCATAGTTGTATGCATTGTTATTGTTGTTTTATGTTAGATAACCCGATGATTATGCTATATGTTGTTGATGAGTATGTTATAGGTTAACTTGTTGATTGTTATATGATAGTTAGCTTGACAATTCGATTTTATGTTGTTGATGAGCATGATATATAGCTTATTGTTGTTATATGCTATTAACTTGATGACTAGAGTTATTACATTGAGATCTTGATGTTGTAATTTGGATTGGTCATATGTGTGATGGTTATGTTCATTGCATTAAAGATATTTATGTTATATGTATTGTGTTAACCTAATTTGACCCATGCAGATGCTTATGAGCTTGTAATATGAACATGTTATTTAGTTACTATTATGGATATCATGATTTATGTTGACATGTTGTAAATTTATATCTCGCTAACTAGATTGATTATGCAGACAAGATATCCTCCCCTGAGGTACGCTAAGGTATGAGTTTTCTTATGTATAATACTTGGTGTTTCATAGTTGATTATGTCGTCTATTTGATATTTGATTGTTTGGTGCCTATTATGTCGTCTAATTGATTTATTTAACATGGTATGTTTGCAAGTGGTTGAATGATTGATGAATTGCTTAATATGAGTATGTGTTCAAATGATTTTGTTTTAATATGATTGTACTAAAATGTATGTGTTGGGACAATTGATATGTACTTTAATGTAGTTGATAGTTGTATCAATATGTCTAATGATTATAGATTATGACATGATTGTTTGTACAAGTTGATTTCAAATTGATAAATATGATTGTCTTGATATTTGGAACATGTGGTTGACATGTGTGAGCATGATGCAGGGAGTTGCATGGAAAGACAGGTTGCCATGAAATCTTGAAGATGGCTTAGTTGAGCTTTCCTTGGGAACCATGGGGATTTCTTCATGGTGTTTGTTGTTAGTCTTATGATTTTTGTCTTTTGAGCTTGATTTGCAGTTTTGTTATGTCTGGTGCAAGGCCTGGCCACTTTGTTGTAGTGTCATATCGTTATGGGCTTTCGTGGTATTCTTCTTGGATTTTTCTTGTCCTCTTTTCTTGTTTTGAGTCTTGGGAATTGGTTGGGAAAGAGGAAATTTGATGGAGATCAGGGAGAGTTGTGTGGTACCCAAAAGTTAATGTAAGATTTAAATGAAGCTCGATGCATGAGTAAGCGCATCAAAAGGTAAGGCTATAACACTCAGTTGGACTAGCTGGGTCCATTGTGGTAAATGGATGATGGCAATACAGTCATGAGAAAGGTAACCATAAAAGGTAAAGTAAATGGATCTAAGGTGTTTGTTTCCTTGGCTATATTGGGAATGATTATTCTCAATGTTGTGTAGGAATAAAGGAAGTTCTCTTAACCTATACCTTATGTTATCTGGTAATTATGTTATGATCATGATTATGCTGATGTTTATATATGTACACATGAATGTATGTATGTTGTTGTCTGATAAGGTGATGATTGTTCTATGATAACGATTATATATTTATGTATGTATCTATGTATCTATGTCACTCTCTGATAGGGATTGTCAAGGATTATTCTTGTGAAGGAATAATTGCTTACGCAATTGAATGGCATGAAGGGGTTCCAAGTTCATGAGGAATCAAGTGGGAAGAGTAGTCATGACAAATATACGAGGTCAGTATCATGTGGTTATGATTTGATATTATGTGATTATATTATGACTATGTTGTGGACATGTTACACCAAAGGATACACCAATATAATGAAAGAAGTGTGGTCTATGACATGTTACGGTAAGCATGGATAAGACACAAGAAGTAAGGTTTCTTGGTAAGGATAGTATGGCTTTGGATGTGTGGTACTACTGTTGTGCATATAATTTATATGTTGTACATGTTTCATATATGATGTGTGCACATGCGGTGTTTTGTATACATAGCATGTGTACATGTTATTTATGCAATGTTATGTATAGGATGGTACAAATAGGGTTGTGTGAATATTGCATATGGGGTGTTTTATACATATTGTACTGTCTTCATTACGTATATGCGGCGTGTGTGCATATGGTGCTATGTACATGTTGGATATGCAGTGCTATGTACAGATGATGTTATGTACGTGTTGGATATGCAGTGCTATGTACAAGTGGTGTTGCGTGCATGTGGTACATTGGTACTATGTACATATGGTGTGATGTGCATGATTGTACAAGTAGTGCCATGTGTGTGTGGTGCTATGTACACATTGTACAACTGGTGGTGTGTTCATGTGGTGCTATGTACATGTCGTGCATATGGCATTGTGTACATGTCGTGTGTTTGTTACTGTGTACATGTGGTATTGTGTATGCATTGTATAGTGGTGTAGTGTACATGTGGCATTGTGTACACGTTGTGCAAGTGGTTTAATGTACATGTGATGATGTGCACACGTTGTTCAGGTGGTGTGGTGTACAGGTGGTGCTGTGTACATGTTGTACATATAGTATTGGTGCATGTGTGGTATTGTGTGCATGTCATACATGTTGTGTTGAGGGCATGTGGTATTATGTATGTGCATCATGTAGTCATGGTATTGAGGCATGTGTACTCGTTGTGTGGTACTCTGTGTAGGTACATGTATTGGGTGGTCCTTCACATCTGGTATGGATGGATGCATTGTATTGTATACACTGGGTGTAGGTGTATGTGTTGTATGTCAGGTGTAGATGCATGTATTGCATGGTGTGGTATGTCATGTGGTTGTATGTGTGTGATGCACACTATGTGTCTATGCACATGGTAGAGGAGAAGGCATTAGGGTTTTCTGGGTGTGGCAACAAATATGGTGTCTATACAAAAGAACAAAGGCAGAAGTAAGGATCGATGAAGGATAGGCATCAATATTGTATTTCAGTATTATTATGCATGTGACTTATGATTTTGGTATATAATGATTACATGTGAATTATGATTCTGGTTTATGATCTATGATTCTGATTTATGATCTATGATTCTGGTTTATGATTTATGATTATGGTTTATGATGGTTACATGTGATTTATGATTTTGATCTATGATTGTTGTGATTTGAGCTAACCTAATGTGATATATTTATATATGTTGATTTGGTCAAATATGCTAGTTTGACTTATTGCGACAGGAAGCGAATAGGATTGCAAATGTACCTTATTGACAAGCTACCAATGAGGTATGATGTGAATTTATTTCAATTTATTTTGAATCTAACGGAAGTTATGTTCTTGGTATAGGAAGCATGAACATGCCCAGTTGGGTGGTTGAAATCGACTGCAGGACTTATCAGCAACAACAAAGGAATTGAAAATTTCAGCAGTATGTTGGTAAAGCACATCAAGAGCAGGTTCATTATGGGACACTGGTACCCAGTAGTGTCCATTGATTTCCATGAGCATGCTATGACCGGTATGATGTGTTGAGTGATGCAGGAGCATGAGGCTTAAAGGAAAAAGGCTTCGTATTGTTCCAAAAATCCAAAAAAAGTTTACAAGCAAAGGAGTGGGGTCCTTTAGCTATCAATTTACAAAGCTTTCTAGATAGGATTTGGACTAGAATCTAGGATTTAGATTATCATGTAATAAATTCAAATAGTTAGATGTAGTGGAGATTCTCGAGGAGAATATCATGCAAATTAGATAGGATTAGTTAGTTCGATCCTTTGATTTAGGATCTGGTTTTTTAATTGAAACAGTACTTATGTAAGTTCCAAATCATAATAAGGGGATTTTGACTGATTTGGTTTATTTTTCCATATAAGATTTAGTTGCAAAAATATCTCTCTGTGTCTTTCTGTGTAGATTTGGTCAATCCCAGAGGTGTTGCATCCCTCCGTAATATCACAGTGTTTTATTGAATTTCCAGTTTAGTTCTGGAAGTTTCGAGTATTGTGTGATTACATTTAATCTCTTTTCGCATGTATTAGCAACTGCGAGGTTTCTTTTCGTGTGTATTAGTAAATGCGGGGGTTGAAGGTATATGGTTTCCTTGATTAGGCTTGAAGTGCCACACTCATCCTTAGCCGTTGATTTTATTTTCAACACCTTACGATCAGTCAACAGCTGGGGTTAGCCTAGTGTTAACTCGTGGTTTAACTAGAAGTCCCGCAAGCCAAAGGATCTAATGGCTATTATTATCCGATGGATATCGAGCTTAGAAATGAGCAGACGTTAATTCAAGAACTGGACCCGACATCAATTATATTACAATCTATAAACCCCATCAGATCCATCCTAAGGAATTAAACACATGGGAAAAGCCAGACCCAAACTTCTATAGGCCGAGTGTTTATAAACTTCATCAGGTCCATGAGGCCAGTTAATCGTCACGCAGATCTCTGAGTGACGACACAATGACTATTGGATCACTAAGATTGTTGACTGTTAGATCAACCTCACATCGCATTGGTCATAGGTAAGTAAACCTTGCCCTAAGAGACTTGTGATTGCGATTTGTGATGTTTTAAAAGATTTATAAGGCTCTTGTTGTTGGGGGGAATTTAAGTGGTTCTGCTAGGTTAGCGAAATAAATGTCTTTAGAGATAGATGAGTGATACTCCAAGAGAAATTCAAGAAGAGATTAAGCCTAAATTAGAGGAGATTGTTTCGGGTTTTGAACGTTTGTCATTAACACCTACACCCCGACCACCATTTGTGGTATCAAAGCAGCTTAAAGACACTGAACAGGATCTCAAGGGTCAGAGAAAGAAATCCACCATGGCTTTCAGAGTTGGAAGAGGATGTGGTAGAAGAGGAAGACCTGTTGCAAATGTTGAAGTGATGGAAGCTATGCAACAGATGCAAGCTAGATTAGAAGCAATGGAAACAGGGAGAGATGCAGATGCTAGAGATGTCAGTGATCCTGAAGCTGAAGCTGTAGAAGAGGAACAACCTGTAGAAGTTACTCCTAAGATGAGATTCTTTCAATCAATGTTGAGATCCACATCTAGACCCAAAACTGAGGTTTCAATTTATGCAGGAGGATTAAATCCTGAGGAGCTGATAGACTGGATTAATGACATGGAGAAATTCTTCGATTATGAAGAAATAGAGGATGAAAAGAAGGTGAAGTTTGTTGTCACAAAGTTGAAAGGATATGCAACACTTTGGTGGGATGGAGTGCAGGTAGAAAGAAGAAGACTTGGCAAACAACCAATTAAGAATTGGAACAAAATGGTGGCAAAACTGAAAAGTAAGTTTCTGCCAAGTGACTATCAGCAAACATTATTTAGACAGATGTAAAATCTTAGACAAAGGTCTATGACAATAAAGGAATACACAGAGGAATTCTACAAAGTGAGTCTAAGAGCGGGACAAATCTAAGATATAGATGAGAAAGTTGCCAGATATGTGAATGGTCTTAGAATGGACATTCAAGATGAGATAAGTGTATTATCTCCTAAAATAGTAGAAGAATCTTATCAGATTGTACTGAAGGCCGAGTAAAAACTCATGAGGAAGCAATCTGCCAAAAATAGAGGTACTTTCCGAGGAAGGGGAAGACGAGGTGGTAGAGGAAGATCTATAGCACTTGGAGATGGAGATAGCAGCAGCTCAAGTCAGCATACACCCACAGGAGGTGATGCAAGTGGCAGAGGGAGTTTTTCCAGGGGAAGAGGAGGCAGAGGCAGAGGAAGAGAAGTTAGATGTTACAAATGTAATAAGCTAGGACCCCGAGCTTATGAGTGCCTAGAAAATGCAGTAACACCTCAAAGAAATGCAATTTTTGCATATACTGAAGAGGAAGCAGCAACGATGATAGAAGAAGAAAATGTACTAGAGAGAGGAGAATGTTTGGTAGTTATCAAAGTATTGCTAAAGCCAGAAAAGGAATTTGTTGAACCAACACAAAGGAAGAATTTTTTTAGGACTGTGTGCAAGGTTCAGGGAAAATGTTGTCAGATGATAATTGATAGTGGTAGCACTGATAATTTGGTCTCTACAGAAGTGGTGGAGAAGTTGAAATTGAATACAAAGAAACATCCAACACCTAACAAGGTGTCATGGCTACAAAATGGACATCAGTTGTTAGTAAATGAACAATGTGAAGTGGACTTGCATTTGGGCAAGTATAAGGATAAAATTTTGTGTGATGTGATGCATATCGATGTGTGTCATATATTGTTGGGTAGACCATGGTAGTATGACAGAGGAGGTATTCATGATGGAAAGAAGAACACCTACAAATTCAGCAAAGATGGTGTCAATCATACATTGCTACCAATAGAAGAAGAAGATACATCGAAGAAACCTGAAGCAAAGACCCTTTTGCTAAGTGGAAAGGAGTACCTACAACAAATGGTGGAAGATGTGGTAAGTTTTGCATTGGTTTGCAAACCCAAGGTAATAATTACTTCCACAAAAGTTTCTAATTTACCAATTGAGATTCAAGAGATGTTGAACAGTTATTGTGATATCATTGTAGATGATTTGCCTAATGAGTTACCACCCACTAGAAAAATCAGGCACCATATAGATTTTATTCCAGGAGAAAATCTACCAAATAAAGTAGCTTACAGGATGACTCCCACAAAGAATGAAGAAATCACAAAATGGGTTCAGGAACTGTTAGATAAAGGACTGATTAGAGAGAGTTTGAGTCCTTGTGCAATGCCAACAGTGTTGAGCCCAAAGAAATATGGAGGTTGGAGAATGTGCACTGATTCAAGAGCAATCAATAAAATAACCATTGGGTACAGATTTCCTCTACCTAGGATTGAAGATTTGATGGATTGTTTGAGTGGAGCAAGATATTTTACAAAGCTAGATTTAAAGAGTGGGTATCATCAAATAAGGATTAGAGAAGGGGATGAATGGAAAACTACTTTTAAAACAAATGAAGGCTTGTATGAATGGATGGTAATGCCTTTTGGGTTGTCAAATTCACCTAGTACATTTATGAGGCTTATGAATGAAGTTTTGAAGGAATTTACTGGTAAATTTGTAATAGTATATCTGGAAGATATATTAGTTTACAGGAGGTCTAAGGAAGAACACATGAGACATTTGAGTTATGCCTTACAAAGGTTGCAGCAAGAGAAGTTATTGCTAAAATTAAAGAAGCGTTCATTCATGAAGGAAGAATTGGTGTATTTGGGTTTTGTTTTTTCTCCTGATGGATTAAAGATGGATCCAGAGAAGATCAAGGCAATCATAGAGTGGCCTTCACCAAAAAGTGTTTTTGAGGTAAGAAGTTTTCATGGTCTTGCTATTTTTTATAGAAAATTCATAAGGAACTTTAGTAATATCAATGCTTCTATTGTTAACACTGTAAAGAAAGATAAACAACCATTTAAATGGACTGCTGAAGTGGAAAGGAACTTTCAGCTGTTGAAAAGGAAGATCATTGAAAAACTTATTTTGATTTTGCCTAATTTTAATAAAACTTTCCAAGTGAAATGTGATGCCAGTGGAGAAGCCATTGGAGGTGTTTTAAGTTAGGAGGACAGACCTATAGCTTATTTCAGTGAGAAGCTGAATGAATCAAAGAAGAAATATTCTTCTTATGATAAGGAATTTTATGCAATTTTGCAATCACTGAAGAAGTGGAGACATTACCTTATGTCTAAAGAGTTTATACTTTATTCAGACAACCATGCATTGCAGTACATTATGCAATAGCCAAAGATTAATCAAAAACATGCCAAATGGGTAGAGTATCTTCAAGGTTTTAATTTTTTCTTGAAGCATATAAATGGCCAATCAAATAAAGTAGCAAATGCCTTAAGTAGAAGAAACATACTACTTCAATAAAGTCAAATTCAAGTGTTGGGTTTTGATTTTCTTAAGGAATTCTATGAAAAAGACTTAGATTTTAAAGAGGCATTTGAAGCTTGTAAAAATCTTGTTTTGTTAGATAGAAGTAAGTGGCTTGACTATTTACTGCAAGATGGGTTGTTGTCTAAAAGAAATCAGTTGTGCATACCAAATTGTTCTATGAGAGAAAATTTAATCAAAGAGAAACATAGTGGTGGACTTGCAAGACATTTTGGTGCAGACAAGACTTATGAGCAGTTGAACAGGTTTTATTTATGGCGGAAGATGAGGACTGAAGTGGAAAAGTATGCGAAAAATTGTAAAGTATGTCAATATGAAAAAGGAAGAAGCCAAAACACAGGGTTGTATGTTCGATTACCTATCCCAGATAGACCTTGGGATATGGTAAGCATGGATTTTGTTTTGGGCTTACCAAAGACTCAAAGAGGAAATGATTCAATTTATGTTGTAGTTGATAGATTTTCAAAAATGGCACATTTTATTCCATGCTATAAAACCAGTGATGCTACTCACATTGCTAATCTGTTTTTTAAAGAGATTGTAAGATTGCATGGGTTACTTAAGAATATTGTTTCAGACAGAGACTCCAAATTTGTTGGGCATTTTTGGAGGACATTGTGGAAGAAGCTTGGAATTAAACTAAGTTTCAGTTCTACTTATCATCCTCAGATGGATGGACAGACTGAAGTTGCAAATAGAAGCTTGGGTAATCTTCTGAGAAGTCTTACATGTGAACATCCAAAACAATGGGATCAAGTATTTGCATAGGCTGAATATGCATATAATGACTCTCCTAACAGGAGTACAGGGTAGAGTCCATTCCATATAGTTTATGGAATGCACCCAAGAGGAGTGTCTAAATTAAGAAATTTGGGAAACACTGAGATGAGAAGTGCTAAAGGGGAAGATTTTTCTTCAGAGATGCAAGCAATACATGAACAGGTAAAACAATAGTTACAGGACAACAACATAAAGTACAAGAGCAGAGCAGACTTGAGAAGGAGAGAAGTTAACTTTGAAGTTGGAGATTTGGTTTTAGCACACCTGAGGAAGGAAAGATTTCCAAAAAGAGAGTATAACAAGTTAAAGTTCAAGAAAATTGGACCATGCAGAGTATTGAGGAAATTTTCTGCAAATGCATATGAAATTGAATTACCCTCTGATATTGGAATATCTCCAATTTTCAATGTTGCTGATTTGTACAGGTATGAAGGTGAAAATGCAGATGACATAATAGAAGACCAAGAGAAACAAGAAATTGATTGGGTAAAACAGTTACCTATAGAAAAGGAATTGTAGCCAAAGAGGATTTTGGACAAGAAATTGTTGAAGAAGATAAGGGGACAAGAGTATTTTCAATATTTCGTCAAGTGGAAAGATCAACCAATTGCTGAAGCTACCTGGGTGATAGATGCCACACTACAAAAATTGGGTAGTTTTGTAGAAGAGCTCATGGACAGGAGCCCATGAAGAATTTTTTCCTCATGAGTCTGATGTAGGAGCAAGAGGCTTAAAGACAAAAGGCTTCGTATTATTCCAAAAATCCAAAAAAAATTTACAAGCAAAGGAGTGGGGTCCTTTAGCTATCACTTTACAAAGCTTTCTAGATAGGATTTAGACTAGAATCTAGGATTTAGATCATCATGTAATAAATTCAAGTAGTTAGATGTAGTAGAGATTCTCGAGGAGAATATCATGCAAATTAGATAGGATTAGTTAGTTCGATCCTTTGATTTAGGATCTGGTTGTTAATTGAAACAGTACTTATGTAAGTTCTGAATCATAATAAGGGGATTTTGACTGATTCGGTTTTTTTTTCCATATAAGATTTAGTTGCAGAAAATATCTCTCTGTGTCTTTCTGTGTAGATTTCGTCAATCCCAGAGGTGTTGCATCCCTCCGTAATATCACAGTGTTTTATTGAATTTCCATTTTAGTTCTGAAAGTTTCGAGTATTGTGTGATTACATTTAATCTCTTTTCGCATGTATCAGCAACTGCAGGGTTTCTTTTCGTGTTTATTAGTAACTGCGGGGGTTGAAGGTATACGGGTTCCTTGATCAGGCTTGAAATGTTGCACTCATCCTTAGCCGTTGATTTTATTTTCAATGCCTTACAATCAGTAAATAGCGAGGGTTAGCCTAATGTTAACTCGTGGTTTAAATAGAAGTCCCACAAGCCAGAGGATCTAATGACTATTGTTATCTGATGGATATCGGGCTTAGAAATGAGTGGACATTAACTCAAGAACCGAACCTGACATCAATTATATTACAGTCTATAAACCCCATCGGATCCGTCCTAAGGAATTAAGCACGTGAGAAAAGCCAAACCCGAACTTCTATAGGTCGAGTGTTTATAAACCTCATCAGGTCTGTGAGGTCGGTTAATTGTCGCACAGATCTCCAAGCGACGACATAGTGACCGTTGGATCACTAAGATTGATGACCGTTAGATCAACCTCGCATCGCATTGGTCATAGGTAAGTAAAACTTGCCCTGAGAGACTTGCGATTGCAATTTGCGATGTTTTAAAAGATTTATAAGGCTCTTGTTGTTGGGGGAAATTTAAGCGGTTCTGCTAGGTTAGCAGAATAGATATCTTTACAGATAGATGAGTGATACTCTGAGAGAAATTCAAGAAGAGATTCAACCTGAATTAGAGGAGATTGTTTCAGGTTTTGAACGTTTGACATTAACGCTTGCACCCCGACCACCATTGAGGCAGGTATAGGCCTTGGTTTTTGTATCTTTCGATGCAAGGAAGCCTTGCGAAGGGATGGACTGCCCAGGATGGGGGTGCCAACGGAACTTTGAAGGTGAGTGTTTGCACGTAAGAGGTGGCCGAATTCCTGAGGGACTCTATAACAGAGAAGAGAAGTTCGTGGATGGATTTGATTTGGTCATTAGCATTTCCTAATGGAATCAAATGCACATTGGGAGTGCACCCTTGGACAATGAGTCAGTAATTGTTCGCTAAGAAGACAAGTGGCATAGGATTATAGCATTGGACATTAGAAGCAGATTTGACTTTGCAGTGGATTATGGACTTCTTGGGAAGGAGGTGGACCCTGGTATTACTTTGAGGGTGGAGATGTGAGCCTCTGGATTCCCTTGTTGCAGATACATGCATCGTATTATTTTATTTGCTCGTTGAGAAAATGTGCATATGTGAATATGTGTATATGTGGTTATTGTAAATACCATAATGAGTTTTGTTATGAAGCTCCATTATGTTGTATGTTTTCATGTTGTCATGATGTTTTTATTTTGAGTAGATCTTTCATTGTAAATACTATAATGAGTTGTGTTGTAAAGCTCCATGGGAAGTATGTTTTGTTTTCAAAAGTATTTTGGTTATAAGTGTCACTGAACACCAAGGACGGTGTTCCCCCAAGGGTGAGGGTTCTGTAACAACCCTGGTGAAAATTCCATGTAAGAATATATAAATACCACAGATGATGGGATACGTATTCCAAGCTGAATGGTGGACCGGACATCCTAGGGGGGTGTTCATTTGGTTGTTTATGGCTAAGGAAATTGGCAAAGGCAATGGCTAAGGCATTAAAGAGGTAAAAAGGTATTTTGGCACGTTTATTTATGAAATTAATGGAAATTAGGAGAAAAAGGAAGTGAAAGGTCACAAGTTGCATGTGAGAAGGAAAATGAAGTAAAATAATGGAAAATAGGAGAAAACTAAGGTGAAAGGTCACAGGTTTCATGTGAGGAGGAAGAAAAATAATGGAAAATGAAGAAAATAGAGGCCTCATTAATAAAAAGGCTTCTGAGGATCAGTTGGCTCAAGCTTCTTCCTTTCAGGGTGAACGTTTGGTCAGTTCAGTTTTGGAGCTCTCTCATTATTCTTTCTCTCTCTCATACTCTTGGATACTTAGAGTTTTCTTGGAGCACTCTTGGAGGGTGTGACATACTTGGATTCTTGGAGCAAGAAAGCAAAGGAAGAGTAGGAAAGCACAAGAGGGCATCGACATCAACAACTACATCCGATTTCTTGCAAGTAATGAGTTGCATGTATGATTTCTTCACTAGTTTTGGCATGCATGGCACATGCATGTGGTTTCTTGGTTATGATCTGTCATTGGCATGGAGGATGGTTGGGATTGACATTGGATTTCCTAGCCTTGTCATTTCCTGGATATCCATGGTGATTGTGGGTTTACTTTCATTTCTTTTTCTTGGTTGGTTCTCATGTTTCCTTAGCTTGGGTTGAGTTATTAGTCCTGGAAGCCCTGGTTGAACAAACGCTCTAGAAGCCCTGTAACATCTTGGCTTGAGTTACTAGTCCTGGAAGCCCTGGTTGGAAAAATGTTATGGAATCCCTTGGTGGGTTGAGTTACTAGTCCTGGAAGCCTTGGTTGGAAAAATGCTTTGGAAACCCTATATAAGTTGTGGGTTGAGTTACTAGTTCTAGAAGCCTTGGTTGGACAAACACTCTGGAAGCCCTAGAAGGCTTGGATGGAGACCAATCTGATGTTGGTTTTGGTTATTTCTGACTATGAGGTGGAATCATTGTTTGATGGGTTGAGGTGGATGGCCTCTGGAAGCCCTAGATGAGTTTTGATTGATGTGTTCTTTGAGATCCCACATTAATGCTTGGAATATGGCACAAGGGTGATTGGCTGAAGAAAGACTTGGCTCAGCCAATCTATGGTCGGGTGGAATGTGGTAGTACCATCTCCGGTTGGTTCATTGCATTTATTAATGAGAAAATTCATTCCCTTGATTTTCATGTGCAAATGTACTAATGTATATATGGATTTTGATGGCTGATATGTTTATTATATTTATGTTCCTATTATGTTTTTTATATGCACATTTACTTGGAAGGTGTTACAATTTCAAAGTGATCTATTAATCCACTAATAATATTTTTAAAAGTTATCCATCACTTTATTATAAAATGGAAAATTATCAACGGGAAATCTAGTTCATTCCTTCATAAGGAAAAAATATCCATATTTTCATGAGCATGATTAAGCAATGGGTTCAATCAAGTTATTCAAAGGCTTCTTCAATCTCTACATTTTCACTAATGAAAAGGTTATAAGATCCATCACATTAGATATTGAGAGCTAGTAATTATTTCTTTATGTGTTTAGAATGGGGAAAAACCTTGTATGGTTTCTTCCATTTCTTGATTGAAATGAGCACAACTAACAATTGTTTGAAAATATATATTAATGATTTCCCCCATTCTACCTTTTCTTATTCAATAATGTTCAGCCATTTCATGGAAGGTACCTAAAGATTCATATTGAACCTCAATAGGGCCTTTTTGTTTTATTAAGGCAATGACATGTTACTCTACTTCCCCCACCATTGGGGCCATAAGGGGATGTATAAGTCAATTTGTTCTGTCAATAAGCTTTAAGCACATCATAATAACTATAAAAGGAAGGTTTCTTACAAGAAAAACTTTTCTTTTCTAAGCGATGTGGATGGTGCCTATTCCCATAAATAACTTAACTTTGTGAGCCTTGATATATAAATTCCAAGAAGCATATCTTAAGTTAGTATAGAAATAGGATCTCCTATAGTTGGAGATAAAACATTTGTCTTAGAAAACACGAGTAAGCAAGCTTTTGTTCTAGCTTCTAAAGATAAAGCCTTACATGGATAGTCATCTAATCTCCACCGAAGTCTACATTAGATCCTCCACAAACTAATGGATTTGAACAAATGGCACACCCTTCTATCAAAATAGGTTGAAATTCTTGTATTCATATTTTGTGTAAGGTAGGTGCTTGATTCAATAATACAGGATGTCCTTGCATAACCTCTTTAATTCCCATACAATAGGTCCCTTACCTCAAATCATAGTTTTAGTAGCTCTTAGGTTAGTATATATATGTCATCTAATGATACTATGAATTAAAAATTCTTAAAAAAGATCTATTATTATTTTTAAGTTAATCCACATTGATACAACGATAGAAAGGGAACCACCACAATGATTGAACAACATGATTAATCAGCTTGTTCCATTAGTAAAGTTTCACAAAATCTTCCCTCTTTTCCTTCAATCAAATCTAAGAACGATTTATAAGGTCTATCATGCTTGTCTCTCATTTGTATGTAGTTTACACAAATTAATAAGGGGATTAGAAAGATATCTTCATTTATCATTAAAATAAATGTTTAACATCTGCCTTTTCTTTGATTGAAATTTCATCATTAATAGAGGCACATTACAAATAATGCTTTTAAAATAACAATGAAAGGCTCGTTTTTCCATACACAAATATAGTTTCCCTAGAATTGTGTACAAACATTTTTGATACTCCAATATAACCACTTATAAACCAAATGTCTTTAATAATATTTGGCATTCACTTGCATTATCAATGACCAAGACAACAAAGAATGTCATTTCATTGTGAATTAATTATTATGTCTAAAAACAAATATTGACATTTGTTTATCCACTAGAAACAAAAACTCATAAACAACATTACTTATACCTATACAAACCTAGTGCCACATCTTCGAGCAAGGATTCCTCCCACATCTCACTATCAATGTTGAGAAATATAATCCAACTAAGGCCCAAACATTTTCACAAGTTTAAGATCCACTACTTCCATTCTTAGGATCTTCAACATCCATGTTTCCAATCAATATGTTTACATCAATAAGTCAATGAAATGATGTTCATGTCACGCACACAACAATATTGACCCCCAAACAACACTCCAAACAATGTGATGTGATATACCCTTGACCAGTGACTTCAAACAGATAGCTTTGTATTTTCTCTTCATAATTATAATAGTCCACCCTAAAGCAAACAACATATACTGCACAATGCATGAATGCTTCAACAAGACATTTATTAACATCACAATGACTAGTAGTACTGAAGACCCCATTTTCACATTGAATCTATTTAGCTTTGGTGAAATAACTAGCATGCAATGTAAACTACTACTTTATGGGGAAATAGGTTACATTCATTAACATTAACTCATGTGATCATAAATCACATGATCCTAGCTCATTGACCAATGAATCAACAAATGTAACATACTTTTCTTCACCCATTTAATATAAATTAAGTTTTTGTTGCTAGTCCATTTGGGTAACAATGACCAAAAATTTGCATTGCAACTTCAAGCTAAAGATGAAGAAAAAATATTTGGGGTTCTTGTTACAAGCTTTCATTGATACATATGAATGCTATACTCCCAAGCCATATTACTAAATAATCAATTATGAATGATAGGGGTAGAGGCACTCCGAGTTTATTGTCTCATAATTCTAAGGCTAAACCTAAGAAATGATATTTGTACTATAGTTAAGAGAGATTAAACAATAATTCGACTCAAAGACTTCCTCATTATTGGAAATTTGATAATAAAGTTTTGCAAAACACTCCTTTTGAATATTCAAGTCCTCTTTTATTCTAAATAATCTATTGCTACTATAGAATGCACATTTTATATTCATAGAAAGTAAAGGCAAGACAATTTAGGTTTAATGACTCTATGAAAGACAAAAAGAGTGGTTAGTAATAGAAAAAAATATATAAAAATTATATAATAAACCTTATATTATATCATATTTATACATTAGCAAACTAGGTAACACTAGTCATCCACCTTAATCTAATCTTAAATAAAAATGTTTTCATAAATATTGCACTACACTACAATACCTTTTGGTTGGGACAATATTTGATGCGTAAGATCTACATATTTACCTTTTTTTTTTATATCTACATAGTTACTTGGTATAAGTTGACATATCCTTGTATTAATCACAACCTATCCTTCTAATGTGTATATTATTTCTATCTGATTTATAATATTTACATGTTTACTTGCTCTTATAAGTTGATCTGTCCTTGTATTAAGCCCAACCCATCCTTTTAATATATCTATTATTTCTACTCGAACACAAAGATGTGACACATTATAACCATAGAATGACAAATGGGAACTACAAAGGGAACACATTAAGATATAATATGAGAAAGATACATGTATTGAAACACGTGTCAAGAATCTTACACGACCAGGCATTTACTAGAAAAGGTAAAGGTATTCACCAACTTCCAACTAATGTAGAATCGAATATTCTTGCATGAACTACACAATCCACATGGAATGATGGGTACAAAATTTACACAAATAAAAAGTAGATTTATACATGTTTCTTTTATAGATCAAATTCCAAGCGAATATGTCAATTGCCCTTGCCCTTACACCACTTCCTCAAAGCTGAATATAAGATGATGCATCAATTTCAATGTTGTCATTATGTTTTCATGGTACCAAAAATTTAGATAACTTTGATAATCGATCCAACCAATATTAACATGCGAACGTCTTCACTTTTACCTCCTTAGTAACCTTTGAATTCAAATTCCAATCCAATGCAAGAGATCCTTTGCAGCCTAAGCGAGAATTTAAAATAAGAAGACATCAGATATAGTTCATCACAAGATTTTTCTGACAACTCATTGAGGTCATCCTTTTAACAATTGTAACAATCGGTTATCCATTGCATAACAATGCATTCCATTTTTTAACTTTAAGGATCTAATACCTCTATTTTTGATAAGAAATTTATGCCTTTATGAATTATAATCTCTCATATTCTAACTTACCACAATATAGATACTTTATCTTGAAAATGTGTAGTGGATCAGATTTAATTGATGTGATGGCGGTGGAGTATCTGTGCTAGGGTTTCATGGTGACGTGGGTCTTGATATGGTTTTCTTATGGTGAACACACATGGTTGTCATAGTGTTCAGTGGGGTCAGCATGCAGTCTTCTCCTGGTCATCTTTGTCTCTTCTCCTGGTTATCTTTGTCTCTTGGCTAGTTTTTATTAGCAATACTCTATATTATCCCTTGTTGTAGTGGCGGGGAGGTTTACTTCACTATGTCATTACTTTACTTTTGGGTGGAGGTTTTACCCTGTGGCAGAAGTTTTTACCTGGTCCCTTCATTATTAGTTTCTGTGGTGGAGGTTTTCTTTCCAGCGCCAATGACTTTTACTCGCATGTTTTGTAGAAGCATGTTAATTTGGCAAGATTTGTGTGGTGAACATGGTTGAACTTGACCAAGTGGACTATGATTTGGTGACTCCTCACCAAGGTTCCATTTTTTCACATCCTGGTGTATATGAACCTTTTAGTGAAGGGTGCAGTACCCACCTTGGAAATTTCAAGAAGGGTCTTCAATGGTTTCACATGGCTAGAGTGTCATTCACCAGCTAGGGTACCTCTTCCTTTTTCTACCATCTTGCAGATTTCCACTCCAGTGGTTTCCCTAGTAAACCATTTTTTAGCTCCATTACATTTCTCTCCTACGGTCCCACCTCCTCCTTTATATGGTTTGTTGGGTTTTTCTGGGTCATTTTCAACCAGTATTTTGGATATGGGTGCCCCTTTTTCCATCTTTCACTCGAGATTTGTAGTCTTTTCTTATTTCTTCCACTGGGGATGGTATTCTCGTTGTGCCAGAGGCTTTTTCGAAAACAAGTGTCAATACAATTCCCTTACATCCAACGAGGGTTATTTCTCCACAATGCCCTAGATCTCAGGAGGGTCCCACACATGCAGAGGATGGGTCATGCCCGACGGCTTCAGAAGTGGATATAGAAATTCCTTTTCCACCTGATTCAGGCAATAAAGGGGTCGATATTGATAGGAAAAATAAGTTGAGGGTTTTGAAGCAGGACTCATATCCACCTCCCTACAATTTATGCCTTGGGAACGACATGGAAATGTCCTACATTGTAGATCTTGTTGCGAAATCTCTGGTGGGTCATGCTCATGCTTGCAAATATGGAAAAGAGACCATCATCGCATGGTGGGATCATATGGTTTACACAAGGGTTTCAGAGGTTCCAGAGATCTTTATGCTAGCAAGAGGATGAATTCCATTTATATTCTAATCTCATGAGGTGGTTGAAATTATGGTAAAAGATGTTTGGTCCCTAGATTCTACTCCTATAATCTTCAAATTTTGGTCACCTACCTTTGATGCCAAAAGGGAAAGACTTGGTATGGTACCCATTTGGGTAAGATTTCCAAGGTTTCCTACCCACATGTAGAACCCCCGGATCTTTGCAAATATGGGGAATAGCTGGGATGTTTTTTGGAGGCTGATTACTCCTTTCAAGAGTCGTGAGACCTACCTGCAGCTCATATTCTTATGAGTTTGGATCTTAGAAAGAAACATGACATGATGAACATTGGGATTGATGGGGTTCAACTACAAAATCTTGTCTATGAAGGGCTTCCCTTCCACTACCAAAGGTGCCATAAACATGGACATTTGGCCCAAAGTTGTAGGCTTCCCTTAAAAAATGGATCATGTTCTTAACATGATTTAAAAAAATAAAGGACTAAGGTTGTGATGGTGTACGTTGATCGGGTTGGTTTTGATGAAGAGTTGGTGGAGTATCTTTTGGTGTCATTGGGCTTTGAAGTTCCTAGCTTGATGTTCACTGATCCATTGGTCTCCTGCTCGACTGTGTCTATGGCGTCTCCTATATCAACTGCATACATGCCAGTGAAACAATCCCCAGTTGTGGATACCACTCAACCTCTTCCTCTTATCCCTTTACTTGTTAGTTCATTTTCTTATCTTGGAATGAATTAGGATTGTTCCTCTATGGGTATGTGTGTGGTTATTCCTCCAAATTTGTTCACTGCTTTTTCCCCTGTAAATGTTACTTGCTCCATCCCTCCTAGGTCCTTCAGATGCTCTTCAGCTAGGGCATTGGTTTCTTCTGGGTTTTCTAGCATATTGGATGGTAATGATATATTACACAACCTCAAGTCAATTATATGTGTCTGAGGGTTTCTTGGGTGGTCTGGGACACATTCCAAGTTTTGTCATTCAATCAAAGGGGCAAGGGTAGAAATAACACATTTCAAAGGTCAAAGCCAAGGCCTTAGAAGAAATGGTTGGGGGTAGACACGGGCACTTAAAGCAGTGTTTCCCTTCATGGGGCGCATAAATAAAGGTTCTATAATTCAATTGCAGGGGTTTGGCAAGTAAACCCAAAAATATTACTTTGCATCATTTGTTTAAGGTTGAACGTCATGATATTATTTTTATGCTACAAACTCTTGGGGATGGGGTGAAAATCATGAATTACTTAGAATCCATTCCTCATACTTGGAAATTCTATTTAGTTGATGTCCATGGATGTTCTGAGGGTTTGGCTTTGGGGTGGGACCCTAGGAAGTTCCTGGTCACAAAAATTTGAAGTATTTATTATGGTTTGGGAATGTCAGGAGCTTCCATAGAACTAGATTTTTCCTTGACCTTAATAAATATTTATGGACCTCATGAGGAACATGTGTGGTTTTGGAATGGGTTTTTTAGAAAATCTATTTTAAATATGCACAACCTAATTATGCATGGTGATTTGAATTTTTCTATGGGAGCAACGGAATCTTGGGGCAAACATGCCATATTTGACCCATTGACATATTATTTTACAGACATTATTGACTCTAAGAACCTTTATGATTTAGTTCTCAATCATAGTACGCTTACTTGGAGGAACATGTGAGTGGGGGATGAGTATATAGATAAAAGGCTGGATTGGTTTATTTTTTCTGAGCCTTTGATCCATAGCTTTCCTTTCCTTCATTAGTGGGTGGGATCTGGGGTGTATCAAGTCATGCCCCAATTTTATTTGAAATCAAGAACATTTCTCAAAATTTGGCTAGTCCTTTCAATGTTAACTCTTGTTGGATTTATGTTCAGAGTTTTTATGACTTATTCAGAAACAATTAGTGCCCATTTGTGGATGGTTTAGGCCATTCAGTCGCCTTTCATTTCATGTCTAATATGAAACTCATTAAATCCATGTCAAAGGATTGGGCAACAAATATTAGAAAAGAGGAGGATAAGATGTTCATGGACATGGAATAGAGATGAACTGAGCTCTAGTTCTAGGGTTTAATGAAACTAGTGGCAGAGAGTACCAAGCATCCATGGAGACACAAGGAGGAGGGAGTTTCACTCCCTCCTACAGTTATATGGTAGCAGACAGAGGAAGAGGAGGGAAAAAGAACGAACCTACAAAGCCCTGGGAGGTCAAGACAAAAGACACAGGAACTCAGAAGGTGGGAGGTAGCAAAACCAACGCAAAACAAGGGGCCCACGAAGAAGATTGTCAGGAGGAAAAAGCAGAAGACAGAGGTCAAGGGTTAAAGGACAGAGCTAAGATGGGGCCCTGTAAACCCAAGACCATAACTAAACCTCGAGTTATTTTGAATGATCTAGCTCTACAAGCGCATAGAGACCACATGGCCAACTATGCCATCATATGTAAATTTATGGGAATCTGGCCATCAGAGAAAGCATTGTACACCTAGATAAAATACAACTGGAAACCAAATGGGGAGTTAAATATTCATCTTGGATCCAAAGGTTTTTTCACTGTGGTGTTTACGAACATGGAAGACAGAGACAGAATCTTTGAAGGAGGGCCATACTTCTTTGCAGTTGTTGGGCTCTACATGAGACCATGGACGATGAACTTTGTGCCTGAACGAGAAACCTTCACTTGGTACCGGTATGGATTTTACTATACTCCTTACCTTTAGATTATTGGATGCCAGAGTCTTTAAAAGCTATAGGAAATAAATTAGGTCATTTTTTAAAGATTTCAGAGGCAACTCTAAGGGGAAAATATACATCCTATGCCCATATTTGTGTGGAGATGGACCTATCAGGAGCCCTTCCAGATAAGGTCATTCTAGAAGTCTATGATGAGGAATGGGTGCAAGCAGTTGACTATGAACATATCCCGTTCAGATGTCACAAATGTCATGATCATGGGCATCTATCAAGAGACTGTCCACTCAATCGAAGGGAAGAAAACCTAAATCCCAACAAAGGAAAAGACTAGACAGGTTTCACCAAAGTGGGAGGGAAAGGAAAAGGGGGAGGAAGGAAGAAACAAAAGAGCCACAGTGTGAATGATAAGACAAAAAGTTACAACAGCTTTGAGATCTTAGGAGAAAAGGAAGTTGAGGAAGGGGATAAAGAGAGTGCAGAGAATCAAACAGCAAGGGGGAAAGAAAAAGAGACCAGCGTGGAGCACATTCAGGATCAAAATGAACAGATGATGGACTCCTTGAAGACCATGGTTATAGGAAAAGACCAGGAAATGACTCAAAGTGAAATTGTTACGGAGGATCAAGATTTTCATGAGATCTTGGAAAGGGAGAACCTAGAGTTGGAAAAGTTTCTATAACAGAGCAGAAACTTGGGAATAAACTCCATCCCTCATGAGGACGTGATAAAGTCCAATAGATATTCCTTAACAAGACACAACAAACAGCTGCAGGAGTCAAAAGAGGACATGACAACCAGGAAAACAAAGGAACCTCCTCAATAGGATTAATAACTAGAAAATTAACAAAGAATCCAGGCAAAAGGAGGGGTAGAAAAAGACAGAAGGAATTACTACTGGAGTGTGGCAAGCTCATGATTGATTTAGGAAGGATGAAAGACCTTTCTAGTTACTCCTTTATAACCCCACCTCAATGAAAATCACAACCTGGAACATTAGAGGACTAGGGAGCAGAAGAAAACAGAGGAATCTTGGTAAAAGGATTAGAGAGGAAAAACCTGACATAGTATTCATACCGAAAACAAAATGCTCAGTGGAGAAAATCCGTGAAAAACATAGCAAATGGTTAAATAGATATGAATATTTTGAAGTTAAGGCAAACAAATCTGTTGGTGGTATTCTCACTCTCTAGGATCCACAGAAATTTGGTGTGATTGATGTGGAGGCATCCAGACATCACCTTTCTCTGATCTTCCAACCGGAGGGAGACAGGCAATGTTACATGATCACCAATGTCTATGGTCCACAACCAATGGAGGAAAAACTTCAACTCCTCACAACACTAGAGGATATGAATAAGAGATACCCAACTCTACCATGGATTCTTGGAGGTGATTTTAACATAACAAAATCACTCTTGGAGAAGAAAGGAGGAACTAGAAAACTTGGGAGAGATTTAATTGCCTTCCACAACTTCATCACCAATATGAAATTGGTTGATATGGAAACAAGCAATGGAATCTTCACTTGGAACAACAAAGGAGGAGGCCCTACCCAAGTGGCCTCAAAATTGGATAGATTTATGGTTTCAGAGGAACTTCTTCTCAGGGGAAGCAGCATTACTGCACTCATTTTACCTTTTGGGGGTTCAGATCATTGGCCTATCCAATTAGAAGCCTCCCTTTTTGGCAAACCAAGGAACACCCCCTTCAGGTTTGAGAATGCTTGGCTCACACATTCATATTTCCTCACAAATATTGAACAATGGTGGAAGGAAGATCTTCACCTTCAAGGTACAAAGATGTTCCTGCTTCACTGCAGGCTCAAACATATTAAAGGTAGACTCAAAGAGTGGAAGAAAAAGGAATTTGGTAACATCTTTAAAGCCAAAGGAGAGGTGGAAAAGAGACTAAAGGAAATAAACTAGATTCTTATCACAGAAGGATACACGGATGAAAGGAAAGAGATGGCAGAGTCACTCCAACAGGAGTGGGACAATAGATGCCTTCAAGAGGAAATACTCTGGAGACAGAAATCCAGAGTACAATGGATCAAAGAAGGGGAGAGAAACACCAAAGTCTTCCATAGATCCACCATAGCTCACCTAAACAACAATAGAATTATGAAACTTATAGATCAGCATGGTCTAGAGATAAACACTCATGAAGAGATGGAGAAAGTTCTACTCCATCATTTTCAGAAAATTGATGAGGAAACCTCAGAAGATAGATACCAGTTTACAGAAAAATTCACTCAGTACATCCCTAAATTGGTCACTAGAGAAGATAATTTCAATCTCAATCGACCAGTAACAATGGAAGAAATTGAGGAAGTGGTGAAAGAGATGCAAAATGGGAAAGCACCAGGCCCGGATGGCTTCAATGTGGACTTTTTCAAAGCTTGCTGGAAGATAGTGAAACAGGATATCGTGGAGGTAGTGGAAGACTCTCGAAGATTTAAGAAAGTTTTAAAGGCGCTCAATGATTCTTTCATAGCCTTAATCCCCAAACAGGAGAAGGCCACCTCTCCAAACATATTTCGACCTATAGCATTATGCAAAGTGATCTACAAAATTATATCCAAAGTCATTTCCAATCGTCTTAAACCTCTCCTCCCAACCTTAGTGTCAGAGGAACAAACAGGCTATGTGGAAGGAAGACAAATTCTAGACAATATAATACAAGCACATGAAATGGTTCATTCACTCATTACCAACAAACAGGTTGGAATGATAATGCAGCTGACATAGCAAAGGCCTATGACAAACTTAGTTGGTCATATATAAGGGTAATTCTAAAAGCCTATGGCTTTGATCACGATTGGATAAAATGGGTTATGGCACTAGTTACCACAACCAGTTGTTCAATTCTTCTCAATGGCACTCCTTCCAAAACTTTTAAGCGTTCTAGAGGTCTAAGGCAAGGGGATCCTCTTTCTCCTTTCCTCTTCATTCTAATGATGGAAGGGTTAGGAAGAGCTATCAGAGCTGCTAAGGAGGAAGGGAGAATTCAAGGTCTGAGACTCACTAATGGTGGGGACACGGTGACACATCAACAATTTGTGGATGACACTATGCTTCAAGGCACTCCCACTGTTAAGGAAGCCAAAGCATTCAAACAGATTCTGAGTGAGTTTGCTAGGGCAGCAGGCACTGAGGTAAGTCTCACTAAATCAAAAATCTTCTTTTTCAATACAGATATTTCAATTCAAAGAAATCTTTCCAAAATTTTAGGCTTTCAAAGGGGGACATTGCCTGTGAAGAACCTGGGAGTTCCTTTCACTATCAAACCGCTTCACAAGGACATCTGGGAGCCCGTTCTTAATAAGCTAAAAGATAAGATCAGAAAATGGACAAATAGAGCACTAAATCTAGCAGGGAGACTAGTTCTCACTAAGGCTGTCCTACAAAGTATCCCTATCTATATGCTATCTGTCGTTCCAGCACCAGCCAGTGTAATGACTAATATAAGAAACATTCAGAGATACTTTCTATGGGGAAAGGTGAAGAAAAGAAGAAATGGGCCCTTGTGGCATGGGACAGAGTATGCAAACCTAAGTCCCGTGGTGGCTTGGTTCTTCATGACCCAGGAATTCTAAATAGAGTTCTTGGTGCCAAAATTTGGTGGAGATGGCTGAAAGAAATTCAAGCCACTTGGGCAAAAATCTGGAAGCATAAATCTGCTAGCGAATGGTAGGAGGAAAATCTAATTATAATGACAGTACAGGTAAAAGATTCTGCAATTTGGAATAGGGCATGGGAGAACAGAGCCCTAGTCCAAAACCATAGTTTCTAGGAGATCAGAAATGGGAACCTGGCTTGGTTCTGGGAGGATAATTGACAGCAGGAGGACAATCTCTAAAGTGAAGAATTAGCAGACATTCAAACTGATACCATCTGCAAAGGACTAAAGTGGGTAACTGACTATTGGGACCAAGAAAGGAATGATAAGAAATGGAGAACTTGGAAACTTCCAGATTATAGTGGAATGGGCATGTTGCAGACTCAAGCCACAACCCTTCAAGGTATTTTAGACAAAAGACAAATCTTGAATACAAACTTGAATGATCAACTAAGATGGGGAAAAAACAAGACAGGGCTCTTCAACCTTAAGGAAGCTAAAAGAATAGAGGTAGGGCTAAACCATCCCAACATGGATAAGACATGGAAAGAAATATGGGAAAATCCTCGTTGGATGAAAGTAAATCTGTTCAAGTGGTTGGTTCAACAGGGCAAGATTCTGACATGGGATAACCTAAGAAAAAGAGGTTTTGTTGGCCCCTCAAGATGTCACTTATGCAGACAACAGGAAGAAACTATGAATCATCTCCTAAATAGATGCACTTTCACCACAACTGTTTGGAATTGGGTTGGAGAAGTCTTTGAGAAAACAGACAGAGATGCTAATGACATTATCACCACTTTGAAGAACTGGAGGAAAAATTTCTCGGATAATGAGATGATAAACTCTGCCTGGATGCTAACCCAAGGATTCTTAATCTGGATTGTCTGGAAGGAGCGTAACAATAGGATTTTCAAGGAGAAAGTGAGTCCGGTGAGTAGCATCCTCAAACTGGTCCTTAAACAACTCAAAGAAACTGTACATATCCTGGGAGGAGAAGCTATAGGTAAACCTATTAAACAAAGAGAGGTAAGAATATTGAAGAAATTAGAGCTCAAGGTCAATCCACCTCAGGGTTCTAGGCAGATTATCAAGAAAACCTCAACAGAAAAGTCTTCGTGGCAACCCCCTTCTCATGGTTTTTTAAATATAACATAGACAGGGCTTCAAAAGGGAATCCAGGAGCAATAGTTTATGGACGGGTTCTAAGGGATGAGGAAGGAAACATACAGATAATCTTCCACAGTTACGTCAGCAAAGCTTCTAACAATATGGCTGAGCTCATGGCGATGGAATCATGCCTGGAAATACTACTCAAGTACAACATTCAAAATGTCATCATTGAGGCTGATTTAGAACTTGTCATTAAATCAGTAAAAATGATAAATGCTGCAGTTGCTCCTGAGAATATCTCAGAACATTGGCGGCTTCTGCAAGTCTACCAAAGAATCCAAGTGCACCTAAGATGGTTGAGGTCCCTCAGGTTGGTGCATGTTCGTAGGGAAGCCAACAAAGTGGTGGACTGGCTTGCCAATGAGGGGGTACGAAATAAGAATATTGATCTCTGCTGCTGATGGGAGGAGATAACAGATGACAGGTTGAAGGAGGGATGTTCATCCAGAGCCCTTAGAGACCAACAACAGCATCAGGAAAATCAAGAGACCATTTTTGCTGACACAGAGCCACAGTAACGGGACGTCTCAGGGATCTTCATCTCCCTGTGGCCCATGAACCGGAACCCAGATTTTCTTAGCAGCCGCAAAACCCCAACTTTCATTCCGGTGAATAGCTTTACGGCCTTTGCGGTGTTTTCTGATATTTCGCAAGCTCATCAAGCAGGAAGTGGTTTTTCTCGTTTGGGAGCGATTCCACTCACCATGAGACACATGGCTAGGGGTGGGGTGGAATTACCGCCTTCATCATGCGCTAACCATCAGTAATCTTAGCCCGTGCGATATGATCCATAACCGTTGGATCAAGCGCGGATAATCGATGGCTTGGATTTTGCGTGCAAGTTGGTGGGTCCACGTCAGGGGTTATGTTTCAAGCTGTTCACAAGACCTCTCCAGGATCACGCGCAGATGGTGGATTTTGGAGGGTTAAAGTGATCGATGGTTAAGCCAAAAACGGACCTGATAAGATTATAGATTATGGTCTACTGGGTTTATCGGGTCTGATTCTTTTGTTAAAAGGTGCGCTTGTTGGCCACCCAATATCTTTCTTATCCACTGGATCATCAGTTCATGATCCAACGACCAGTTTTGGACTATAGGTTTGTTTTGGCGGGCTTGCATCCTTGAATTTGCTTTGTCATTTTGTGACCTTGCTCTAGGGTTGGCCTGTTGTATTTTCGGGCCCCACAGCCAAGGTCGCCTTTGTACAATATTTCTTTTTTTAATTGAATAGAAGGATCCACTCTTGCCTTAGCAAAAAAAAAAAAAAGATGTTCATGGAAATTGAACAATATATTGAGGCTTTCACTGTCTCAAATGGAGAGGGTTTCAATTTGTAGGCCACCACAGATCAATTCTTTTGTCTGAATCCACAGAAGAGGGAGATTTCAGACTCTAGGGATGCTACCTAGTGACCTAAGAGGCATTCTATTTCGCTTGATTGTGATGATGAAAATGCAATTTTTTTTCATCCATATATACACAAAGGGGAGGAAGATTGCAAATACAATTTGGATTATGGAGGGGCCTGAGGGTAATAAGGTTACATCTTTTGAAGGCATGCTTTGTTGGGTATGGAACATTTCAAAACAATCTTTTCAGAGTCAATGGGTTCTACCATAGTGGAAGTAATTCAAGTGGCACAGTTCTTTCCTAGGTTTGTGGAGGAGGACAATAACAAGGATTTGATGGAGGAAGTCTTGACTAATGAACTAAAATTTATTGTCTCAAGTTTCCCAAAGGATAAAATCTTGGGGCAAAATTGTTGGACTATTGAATTTTTCATTTCCTTCTATGACATAATGGGAAAAGGCCTTCTCAAGGTGATCAACGAAGCCAGAAGTGAAGAAATGATTTGTCTTGCCTTCAACTCAATGTTTATTTCTTTAATTCCTAACGTTGACAACCCTACTTCCTTCAAGGAGTTTCAACCTATTTCATTATGCAATTGCATACACAAGGTTATTTCCAAGGTTATTGCATGGAGAATTAAGCCTATTCTCTCAAAATGAATTTCTCAAGAAAAAATTGGTTTCCTTGAGGGAAGGCAGATCAATGAAGCTATAAGTGTGGCTCAGGAGTGTCTACATAGTCTAAAAATTCTGAAGGAAAAAAGGGTGGTTATTAAGATTGACCTATATAAGCAATACGACAGGGTAAATTAGCTCTTTCTTCACCTCCTGCTAACACATGTGGGGTTCGAGGTTTCGTTCATCAACTAGATTATGAGTTGTGTGATGTATATATCTTTCGTTGTGATGTATATATTCCCCCTCTTTTCAGCAAAACGAGACCTTAGACAAGGATGACCTTTATCTTCACTTATTTTTCTGTTGGTTGTAAAAAGCCTTAGTTGTATGTAAGTTGAGGCTAAAAAGAGGGGTGAATTCAAAGGGGTGGAAATTGCTCAGCTTCTCATGATTACTCACCTTCTCTTTGTTGATGATGTTCTTATATTTTGCAATGGGGAGGGTCAAGTTCTCACAAAACATCAAAAAATTCCCCTTTTGTTTAGCAAAGCCATGGGTATGGTTATAAATGAACAGAAATCCATGATATCTACCTTCATTTTAAATGCTCAGGAAATTCATAACATCAGTTCAAAGTTCTCCTTTGAGGTATCAGGCCTTGAGGATGGACTCAAATATTTTGGTTTTCATTTAAAGCCAAATTGCTACAAGAAGGATGACTGGAAGTGGTTGATCACAAAATTGGAGAAAAGGTTAAAATGTTGGTTTTTTTTATGGCTCTCTAGGGCAAGGAGGATGGTTTTAATAAAATTTGTTCTAAAAGCCATCCTAGTATATTATATGTCATTCGTGTGGATTCCCAAAGTTGTGTTGGAACAAGGAAGGAGGATATGCTTCAATTTTCTATTGGTGGGTTCTCAAGAACAATTTGTTCTTCCCTGCATCAAATGATCACATATGTTGTGCCAAAGCTTCTTAATGGTTGGGGACTTAATAATATCTTTATGGTTTCAAAGGCTTTGGCTCCCAAATGTGGGTGGTGACTCTTTTCTACTAACAACTTGTGGAACGAGGTTATTTGTCAAAAATATATTTTTCCTTATTCCTTGAATGATTAGGTTCATCTCTTGGACAAACCGAAACAAAATACTTTGGTGGTGTGGTGGGATGTATTAAACTATTTTCACTTAATATCCACTGGGCTGGCATGGAAGATTGGGAATGGGGCCAAGGTTTTCCTGGGCATGGATCCGTGGCTAGGTAGTGGCATCAATCACCTGTTATCTCAGGTGCTCATTAACTGCCTCAGGCATCGGGGTATCTCAAGAATTTCTCACTTTAACAACCCTGATTGGACTAATCTTTAGCGACAGGGTTGGATGCTACATAAATTTAAATTTAAATGGTATTTCAGAATGGAGTGGGCCCACTTCATAAATGCATTATATTCTTCGCATATTTTCCTCACTAACTCTGCGGACAAACTGGTTTGTTATGTGACTTTGAATGGTGTCTACACCTCGAAAGCTGGTTATATTCAACTAAATCTTATGGCTCATAATGTTGACATGATCTAGTAGTGGTGTGTCCTTTGGAAAACAAAATTGTCATCAAAATCTTAGCTTTTTTCTCGGTGTATCAATGAATGTACTATTCCAACTTTGGATGTGATGCAATTTCATCAAAAAAAAAAGGTCTCGGTTGGTGCATTTTCTTCAAGAGCAGCTCCGAAATAACTAATCATATATTTTTTCATCTAAGCAAGTTTTGGCAGCCTATAGGGTTGTTCTAGGTGGTGCATGCATCTAGGAAGGGGATACCTTCTTGGACATTTGAATGGCTTGGGGTGAAGATTGGGCCACAAAATCATTTCAAGCACTTCCACTCATCCTATGTTGGGGTATAGGTTGGCTCGTAACAAATCAATATTTCAAGATATTATATCTAAATCCGGTATGGGTAGTGTTGATGTTATTGTCATTTTAACTCACTACCCTCAATCTAGACCTATTGCAAATGGTAGGAATGTTATGTTTGAGGCCCTAATTGTGAATTTTCCCTGGGGATGCTTTGATGGGGAATCATAAGAGGAGGGTGTTATCTATAGAGTGTGTTTTTTGCTACATCTTATAGAACATCATTATTTTCATGTGAGAATGGGGCTGGGGAGGGGATCCAATAATTGGGTAGAAATATTAGCTTGTAGATCTTTAATTGCCTTTTCTCTGGAAAAGGGATGTGAACAACTTCAAACCTTCGATGACTCATTACTAGTGGTGAATTGGGTCAGTACGAACCAAGTGTGTCATTCCATTTCCCTTGCACATATTTGGATGGATATCATGTGTCTAAAATATGCTTATACTACTTTATCTTGTAATCATGTTTTCAAGGAATGAAACACGATTGTTGATAGGATTTCTAAAGAATGCATGCACATGGATAGGAGCTTTGGTAGGTAACCGAAGTTTTAGGGACCGATCATTACTAATTTTTTCATCATCCTTTCATGGATGTTAAGGACTGATATAATGATTAATTTTTTACTTTCTATGTATATTTCCTTTATGTTTATGGACATTGCTTCTTATATATTAGATTACCTATATAGCTTAGATTTTTTTTCTTTTATTATGATTGGTAATTTCACATTGACAAAGATTTTGATGGGTTTATATGTCAACAAATATCATCGAGGTTTTTGTGGATAGTGTTTGTAAAAACCTACGGGTTTTATTTTTTGGAATCCCTAGCCACTTGTAGGGTCGGGGAAGATCCCAGGGAATGCACTATATGTGCATATGCAAAATGTGTTTTCTTTTATGAATATGAATCAAAATATTGATTTTTTCCAAGGAAAAAATAAAAATAAAAATTGCCATTAGTTTTTGTGGTTCCTTCTTTAAGTGGATGGTAAGATGTTAAAAAGTAAGGGACAAAAGTGACATGTATATTGATTATGTAATTTTACTCTGATAAATGTAATGTGTGTCTACACTCTTGTAATCATCATCCACATTTATACCAACCAATTTATATTGTGATTTGAGCACCTAAATAATGTGATTTCCTTTTACAAAATGATAGAAATCATATTTTTTTTCTTGAAAATAATAACTCTTTATTTATAAAAATCTAAATACCTTAAACATTTCCTTACAAATTCGTAGCTTTAATTTCCTTACAAATTGATAGCTTTAATATACTTAAGCAAAGGCTCATAATATGTTAGCAATACTCATGTTCATACACTTAGATGATTTGCAAAAGTGATGTACATTTACATTTTAACAAATAAACTTCTTACTTTTTTTTGTTATTATTTTGTTCTTATTAGGCCCTGCCGCAGGCACGACTAGGACTTAGATAGTAATCGAAATGGTGGAGTTAGTATTAGTCGCTATGACAAGTAACCTAAGTTTTTCGATGCTCAGATCTTTTCAACCTATCAAATTTATAGATTAACTTTTTATGGCCAATAGCGTTATTCTCCAAATAATCTCCATCTTATTTCGCCTCTTCCTGAGGTGAGGAGGCCATAAGCATGGATAATGCATTATATATTTCATTCATATTGTAGACTGCAAACTAATGCTAACATTAATTCCCTGGTGTTAAATGTTATGTGGTTAATTGAGGCAAGGTATGTACAATGGCTTTCATATGACAAATGCATTTTTTGGAATAGTGGGTGTGATGCCATCCTCAAGTTGTCAGGTCTATCCACACGCGCCAATCAACAAGCAAGATTCAATAGGCATATTTATGCCATATTTTTTCCACCTATGAATGCATGTTGTTACATTGTGGCATCTACAAAATGGAAGATGACGAGAATGGGAGGACACTGGTGTCATCTATGTCAGTTGGGCTCTAGCTACCTTGTCTTCGTACAGGGTCAGGCGAGAGGCTAGGCCTTGGAAGAGATGCAGGCTCAAATCCTTTTTTGCACTGTAGGTTCTGCTACTACTGATGGATCAACTAAAGCACACTTGAGGAAGAAACTCATATATAATGAGAAAGACCGACTGTAAAGCCCAACTTCTCCCTCTTAGAGGAACTATCCTATTCTTTAGTTAAACTCTTGCCTCACTCCACTAAGGTTCCACTGCAAAATATCTAAATATAGGAAAACACTTTCTTAAAGTGAGCAAGAAAAACTAGTCAGATGGATTTATCATCTTTGCACGAAATGAGACATGCGAACCTAAAATGAACCTGAAGCATCGCCAAGCTTGGGAGTTTTAACCGAATAGGAGTCGAGCCTGGCTTCATTCAATAAATTAAACATTATCAGGTGTTTTATTGCAATAATTCTGATAAAGAATCATAAATAGCCCTAGAATGAATATTAACCTCATAATTGTTTAGCTGTCGAACAATAGCCTTGCAATTTTCCCTATCTATATTTCTCCTTATCAATCTCGTTGTTTATTGTTATATCGAGATGCAATTCCAGATCCAGTACCAGGTGAATTTTATATGGAACCCGTTGATCCTAAATTACCATCAAGCACAAAGGCAGCTTACACCACATCTGAACAAGTATCTAAGGCAGAACAACCCATGGGCCAAGAATTCACCTTGTAAAAGACCCGTCCAAGTTCTCACTCACACCACTCCAGTTGATAAAGAGACAGTTGAGTGAAAGAAAGTAACGCCAAAATGGGGTACATGTGAGGGAATACTAAGTTAAACAAGGCCCCATAGGGAAAGGAACACCAATAGCACCGGATCTGAGAAGGCGCTTACAACATGATTTACACAGAGAGCTTGAACTGGCTCATATGTGAAGAAAAGTTCAGTTCTGCAATGTTCTTGATCTGACAAGATGTTAAAAAATATCTTAGAAAAGAAAATTGCCAAAACCGCAAAGATGTTGCCACCCTAAATTGGGTAGCCAATGAAATCAAGGGGTTTTCAACCACAATTATGGTGATGGAGGTGTTGGTGATGAAGGACAAAGCACAAGAGAAAAGGGTAGCAGAGAACATATAAGCATCGCCCAATGCCTCATAATACAAAGTTCACCAAATATCATGGACAACAAAGGCAGAACATCAGTGCCTCGTCAAAGGGGCTCACCTCTTCATGGTTGTGGTGGTGGTGATGATGACCCATTTATACACATAATGAAAACCTTTGATCTTTCCTTCACAACCTCAACTCTGCATGAAATTATAATAAAAATCAAAGCATAGAATTTACAAGGGATTCACAACATAATAGAACAAATATGCGGCAAGATGTCCTGAATATGTGAAAATATAATGACAGTGAGTGACCAACAAACCTTTGAAGGTGAGAAGTGGAGTGCCCCACAACTGGATAATTAGACAACCGCCTGGCATCAAGCTCACAAATGGTTCTTAGCCCCATCTAGTCTCTCTCTCTACAATGAAAGAATTGCTCATTTGAATCTTGCTTGCTACACTAGGTCGTAATAGATTCACTGCCCTGGTTTTGGCTTTTCATGTCGATGGGCAGGCTACACATGATGTGATGCTAGGTGGGCATTTAAAAACATAGTGACCATGGGATTTCCAAAGAAAGCACGTGGGCTACATGGCAACGCTCTCATGCTAACTTTGTGAAAATTCCTACACTCGAAAGAACCCCTACTGCAGCAAATTTGAATCTATTTCACCTACTTGATTTTTAAAATACACTCATCAAGTTATTCTTTTGAATACTGAAGCAAATTACTTTTGTAGCCTACACTAATTAAAGATTTGATCTCATGAAATAGAAAACTGAGAAAAGAAAAAGATACATAGGACACACTTATTTTTTGACACAATTGTCCCCGGAAAAACCCAATGCGAGAAAACCGATGCAACGAATCTGAGGGTTTATTATTATGCAGGAGAAATATCTGAACACAAATCTACGATGCTCATCTAGCAATCCTTTATAGTGAAAATACTAGTAGAAAATATGAGTAAGTTTTACCTCACTTCACCCAACAAAATTCCGGTTGATCCAGCACAAGACTGGCTAACCCCTGTTATTTCTGCGTTGGCCCTGTGTAGGCTCTACGTCAACCCTCCGTCACCTCTTCTACCCTCTACATTAGCTATCCCGGTTGTTCTAGCAGTTCCGACTATTCTCGGCAGTTCTGGATTTTGCATGACATACAACTTTTCTTCTTTACGCTAGCTCTTTTGGCTCTGTGTCAGGACTGCATGGGCCCAAATTATCCCAGAGGCAGCGTAGTAAGTCAACTCTCCTGGCTACTACGCTGTCTCTCTGCAAGATCTCTCCACCTCTCTGTCAATATTCTCTGGAAAGTCCTTCTCCTGGATTCTCACTGCCCCTTTGCTGCTGAATGATCACTTAGTTCAAATTTCTCAGCTTCCTAGCCCCAAAAATCTAACTCCAAATCAATTCTCTCTCTCTCTCTCTCTCTCTCTCTTTGTGTGTGTGTTTGTTTCCAAATGAACCCCAAGCCTCCATTTTATACTTTTCTTATTGAGTGTTCAACGACCAAGATTAAGTCTCTAATCAACAGCTAATATTAAAACATGACTTGATCCGTCTTCTAGATCATTCTCACCCATATTTTGATTAATACCCATTAATATTTTAATTTCCCTAAGTTTAGACTTAGGAACCCCATTAAAAATATTAATTATTTTAATAAAATACAATCGAGGTGGAATTTCAAGAAATGGTTTCTTGTTTCTTTAGAATAATATGCCTTAGCCTCTCCACCAATTTTTAAGGCTACAACACTTCCAATGCTACCAAAAACTAGCACTCCCTCTTAGCAAGGAAAGTGCTCTAGCAACAATGTCCTCCTGCACGTTTCTCTGTTTCTGAAGCACCTCCTTTTTGTACTGCAGTTGGCACCAACACTGTGTTGTTGCCCATGACACTTCCACTACCACTACTGCATCTGTACTATAGCTCCCTCTCAAATGCTGCATATGTTATGCTACTAGCACAGCCACTGCTAACACTGCATCTGTACTGCAACTCAGTTGCTGAGAGAAGCAACTGAAAAACATCCAAAATTAGCTAAACTTAACTATGTTCAACATAATACAATGAATGTCGAAACCTGACTGCTGCTGACCCTCTGAATCTTTAGCACTACTGTTGACCTCTACACTGGGTCATTTGCACCGTTGTCAACCTTGTTATGCGCTGATTAGTTTCTGGTTTGATCTAAGTGGATATTGATGGCCACCCACCTATTCCACTTGGACCCTCACCATTGTTTCTTTCAATTTTTCAGTTCCCTTAATTGTAACACAATTTACTATTTTTAGTAGTTTTTCGGGTCTTGAACTTCTAGAGCCATTTTGAGGCCCTAAATGACCTTTTTTGGGCAAAATTGCTCAGTGATTGCTTTGACAAAATTTCTCAATGATTGTTATGGAAATTGCATTGACCATTGTAGTCCTCGTAGAGATATTTCCAATGAGGTATCATACGTGTCAAACGGAGATAATATGACCAAGTTACGACCCTAGGAAGTTGGCTGCCCAACTAACCCCAACGGGGCCCATAAACTCTTGGTGTTACATCTCCTCGAGTTAGGGTTTTGGTTGTTTGGGGTTTTATTTTATTGTTCAATAATAAAAAGGCCCTTGAGCCTCATTGTAACAAAGTTTAGAGGCATGTAGCCACCACATCTCTTCTCAAAGATAAGCTACTATCGCCCGAGCTATCTTATTTCCATTCTGTTTGTAAGCATAGTTCCGTATTTTTCTATTAATGAAATGAAGTGTTTTTTTGTTGCATCTTTGTGTTTATGATTATATCTATAAGTTATTGTGTTCCTATTTAAGTTCGGATCATGGTTCCAAGCCACTGCATCTGTCCTCCAAACACTCCACTACGTCATTTGACACTAAGTCCATCTCGCTACTGCTGAATCTTGGGCTCCCGTAGCAAGGAATTGATCCAAGAGGTGGACTCCTCAAGGATCTTGCCCACATGTAGTCCTCTCGAATATAGCTCAATATCGCCCCATCTCCCTCCTAGAAATGTGCGGGCACTCATGGAAAACTCGTCCTCATCAATCTTTGTTGAAGCAGACTTAGGATCATGTTTCTTATCCTTATCCTTTTTCTTCAAAGGACATTGGGATGCATAGTGGTCCATCTTGCCACAACTGAAACATTTCACCTTCGAAATGTCCTTCTTTCTCTTCGGCTTTTGTTGTCCCTTCGATGTGAGAGCCACGTTTTCCTCTTCCTCCTTCATCTTTGTGGCACTCCCACTACTTCCATTGAGGTTGACCTTCACTAGGTCCCTCCTTAATGCCTCTTGTTGAAGAGTCGCCCACATCTCCTCCCATGAAGGTAGTTTTTCTCGGCCCAATATTCTTTAAATGAAAAATTTCCATTCATCCGAGACTCCATTCAAAGTTATACTCACCATCGTAGTTGGCTGAGGAGTGGACCCCACTGCAACAAGTTGGTCTCTAATGTCCCGAAGACATTGAAGATAGAGGTTCACCCATGCTCCTTTCTGCATCAAAGTCTGAACAATGTAAACTTTGAAACGGGAACTGTAAACTCAAAAAAGGAACTTTCGCCAAAAAACCCCTTAAAAACATCAAAAACAATGCTAAAAATGAAAAGTGTTGATGTTGGAATAACACCTTTTTTTTTAAGGTAAATTTTGAACATGATTTAAAAATGGCAGTGAAAACCAATTTTTGGTGCAAAAATTGTCCAAAAACACCCTCAAAACAAAAAGTGTTGACGTTGGGATAACACTTTTCTTTTTCTTTTCTTTTTTCAAGGCTAATATTTTAACATTTCGAAATAATAGCGTAAAATATTTTATCATGACCCTGAAAAAAAAATTAAAATTTCAAACAAATAATGAAAACATAAAATTAAATTAAAAATTAAAAAATTAAAACAATGAAAAAACACAAAACAAAAAAAGTTTAAAAATTAACAAAACATAAATTAAAGTATATACTAAAAAAAAAAACAATCATAAAAATATAAAAAAAAAAAAAAAAACTGAATTAAAAAACTAAAAAAAAACTTAAAAATTATAAACAAATAAATAGTTCAAAAAACATATTTAAAAAAAATGGAAAAGACAAGAAAAAAATCTTGTAAACCATAAAAAAGAAATTGGCAAAATAAAAGAAAAAAATAAAAAATATGGAAAAGGAAAAAAAAAATAAAACAAACTATAAAATGAAGTAGATAAAAATAGAAAAATTTTAAAAGCATTATCAAAAAACTAAAAAAAAAATGAAAATTAAAAACAAACTAAATTTAATTAAAAAATAGAAAATTAACAAAAAAAATAAAAATAAAAACTACTATAATTAAGATTAAAATGTTAATTACTTAAAAATATATATAAAAAAGACAAAAAAAATGTTAAAAAAATAAATTATCTCATAAACCATAAAAGAATTAGGAAAAAAAAAAAACAAAATTATATATATATATATATATATATATATATATATATATATATATATAAAATTAAGTTTAAAAATGAAAAAAACAACAACAACATTAACAAAAACTAGGGAAATTTTTTTTTTTTTTTTTAAATTAAAAACAAACTAGATTAAAAAAAATTAAAAAAATTAACAAAAGTAAAAATAAAAAACTAGTAAAATTAACATTAAAAACATTTAAAAAAAACAAAAATAAACTTAAATTAAAACAAACAAACAAAAACCAAAAAAATATCAAAATTTTAAAAATATATGTCTTTTCAAAAACATTTAAAATTTTTAGTATTTTTCTATTTAAAAAATAAAAAATAAAATTTATTAAACTTACATTTTTTATTTAAAACACACAAAAAAAAAAGTTAAAGTTTAAAATTTTTTTAAACAAATTGTTTTTTTTATTTAAAAAAATATATATTAAAAAAAAAAAAAAATTAAACCATTTTTCAAAAATAATTATTAAAAAAATTTAATTTTTTTTTTTTATAAAAAAAGGATTTTTTTTATTTAAAACAGTTTTTTTAACGTTTTTTTATTAAAAAAAAAATTCGCCCTCCCAGCCGCTAGTGGTGGCGCAGCCTCGGGCGAAGGGCCTGCATGTAGGTCTCCACCCAGGGTCGTGCCACCACGGGCAGCCGAGAGGGCGGAGGGGCGATTCCATGCAGGGCCTCCGGCCGGGGCCACGCCACCACCGGCGACCGGGAGGGCGGAGGGGCGATTCCCGAAATTGCCCCTCCGCCCTCCCGGCCACCTGTGGTGGCACGGCCCTCGGCAAAGGCTTGCATGCAGGCCCTCCACCTGGGACCGCACCACCATGGGCAACTGGGAGGGCAATTTCTTTTTTTTAATAATTTTTTTTTTAAATAACAAACATTAAAAAAAAAAATTGTTTTAAAAAAAAAACACTTGTTTAAAAAAAATGGTTAAAAATGGTCTAAATTTTTATTTTTTTATTTTTTAATATATATATGTTTTTAAATAAAAAAAATAAAAAAACCAATTTGTTTAAAAAAAATTTAAACTTTTTTAATTTTTTTGTTTGTGTTTTAAACAAAAAAAATGTAAGTTTAATAAATTTTGTTTTTTATTTTTTAAATAAAAAAATACATGTTTCTTTAAAAATTTTAAATGTTCTTTAATTTTTTTGTTTTCTTTTTTATTTGAAAAGACATATTTTTAAAAAATTTATATTTTTTTGGTTTTTTTTTTTTTTTTTTAATTTTAGTTTATGTTTGTTTTTTTAGTTTTTTGTTTAAATGTTTTTAATGTTAATTTTACCAGTTTTTTATTTTTATTTTTGTTGATTTTCTATTTTTTTTAATCTAGTTTGTTTTTATTTATTTATTTATTTTTTCTTGTTTTTGTTAATGTTTTTTTCAATTTTTCTATTTTGACTTACTTAATTATATATATATATATATATATATATTTTAAATTATGTTTTTTTTCCAAATTATTTTATGGTTTATGAGATAATTTTTTTTATTAACATTTTTTTGTCTACATTTCGTTGTTCGAAAGAGCCTTCATACAGAGAAGACAAGGATTCCTACATCTCTCAGGTTGTATCCTTGCCCTGCAAGTGTGAGACCACATGACCTCGAACTCCATCAAGAATGAGCCTCTTTTCCTTCCCCTGCTCAACTTTGTACTTCTTCTTTTGATTGTTGACAGCGGGAACAACTACAACACTATTGACGTAGGCCTCGGGATCATATTCCTCCAAAAAAACTAAGATTCAGGTCTTCCATATGACATAGTTGGAAGCGCCTTCCAACCTGTCTTGATCTCTGAGCCCATGCGATGCCATCTCACCCAACTGTCGAACTGACTCCTCTAGTCACTGCTCAACACTGCTCAGTTGCTTAGCAAGTGACAAATACGAACTTTTTGGCAGAAAGTTCTCTAAGAAGAAAATTCCCCTTCTACGTGTCTTCATTCTTTTCGAGCGGATTTCTGCCTCAGCAGAAACTGTCCCCTTCAAGCATTGCGTTGAGGCTCTGCGTCACTCCCTCTGCCTCTACAAACTCATGAATTGGAAATCATACCTCTTTATCGTCTCACTCAAAGAGAGATTTCCTCATATGTGTTTCCCAGCAAGGACTGCAAAATCCCTTCAAGGGGATTCGAATTGCTTCCAAGTGCAGCTTTCAGCCTCACTACTCAACATTGGTTCTTCTCTTCCTATTTCAAAATCAATGCTCTGATACCATGTGAAAATTCCTACACTCTAAGGAACCCCTACTGCAACAAATCTAAATCTACTTCACCTACTTGATTTTTAAATTACATTCATCAAGTTAATCTTTTGAATACTGAAAAAAATTACTTCTGCAGCCTACACTAATTAAATATTTGATATCATGAAACAAAAAATAGAGAAAAGAAAAAGATACATAGAACACACTTATTTTTGGACACAATAGTCCTCGGAAAAACCCAATGCGAGAAAACCGGTGCAACAGTTCTGAGGGTTTATTATTATGCAAGAAAAATATCTGAATACAAATCTAGGATGCTCATCTAGCAATCCTTTATAGAGAAAATATTAGCGGAAAATCTGAGTGAGTTTTACCTCACTTCACTTGGCAAAATTTCAGGTGATCCGGCACAAGGCTGGCTAACCCTGGCTATTTCTGCGTTGGCCCTGCGTAGGCTCTGCATTAGCCTTTCAGGATTTGTGTCAGCCCTGCGTCACCTCTTCTTCCCTTTGCATCAGCTATCCTTACTGTTCTGGAAGTTCCCGATAGTTCTGGATTCTACGTGACAGACATCTTTTCTGCTTTGTGCTGGCCCTTCTGGCTCTCCTTCAGGACTGTGTAGGCCCAGATTGGCCCAGCGTCAGCTCTCCCAGCTACTGCACTACCTCTCTGCAATCTCTCTCCACCTCTCTATTAGTATTCTTCAGAAAGTCCTTCTCCCGGATTCTCACTACCCCTCTGCTGCTGAATGATCACTTAATTCAAATTTCTCAGCTTCCTAGCCCTAGAAATTGAATTGCAAAATCAATTTTCTCTCTCTCTCTCTCTCTCCCTCTCTCTCTCTCTCTATGTTTGCAAATGAACCCCAAGCCTTCATTTTATACTTTTCCTTTCTGAGTCTTCAACGACCGAGATTAATTCTCTAATCAACGGCTAAGATTAAAACATGACTTAATCTGCCTTCTAAATTATTCTCAACCATATTTTGATTAATACCCATTAACATTTTAATTTCCCTAAGTTTAGACTTAGGAATCCCATTAAAAATATTAATTATAATGGTTTGTAGATTTCTGTGGTGTGGTTTTTGAGATTCTAGAATCAGATATTCCACAGTCTTCATTTTCATGTTGTCTACGTTTCGAGTCTAGAACAAGACTCATCCTTGGGACTGATTTACAAACAAGAGAAATGGGAGCTATAAATATGATCTAGAGTGATATCAAGTTGGGGAGCCGACCAACTCAAGACGAAAGAAAACAAATTTTTATTATTTCAATTCATTATTATTATTTTGTTATTTAATAAATTATTTATTTTTAAATCTCTCTATGTTATTCTATTTAGTGTAATAATGATTTATGGAATAATGCTTTAATTATTGTTAATAAATTTAAATGTGAGTTATATTATATTTAATAATATAAATCATGATGTTATTGCAAGTTTTTATTATTTCAATTCATTATTATTATCTTGTTATTTAATAAATTATTTATTTTTAAATCTCTCTATGTTATTCTATTTTAGTTTAATAATGATTTATGGAATAATGTTTTAATTATTGTTAATAAATTTTAATGTGAGTTATATTATATTTAATAATATAAATCATGATGTTATTAATTGTATCACTGCCTTCAAGTTTTTACTTATTGTAATGATTCTTTAATAAATTACATTTTAATTTATTAAAGAATCATTACAATAAGTAAAAACATGAAGGCAGTGATACAATTAATAACATCATTATTTATATTATTAAATATAATATAACTCACATTAAAATTTATTAACAATAATTAATGCATTATTCCATAAATCATTATTAAACTAAATAGAATAACATAGAGAGATTTAAAAATAAATAATTTATTAAATAACAAGATAATAATAATGAATTGAAATAATAAAAATTTGTTTTCTTTCATCTTGAGCTGGGCGGCTCCCCAACTTGACATCACTCCAGATCATATTTATAGCTCTCGTTTCTCTTCTTTGTAAATCAGTGTTGAGGATGAGTCTTATTTTAGACTCGAGACATAGACAACATGAAAATGAAGATTATGGAATATCTGATTCCAGAATCTCAATATTAATTATTTTAATAAAATACAATCCTGGTCGAATTTCACCAAACTGTTTCTAGGTTCATTAGAACTCATGTGCCTTAGCCTCTCCACCAATTTTCAAGGCTAGAGCACTTCCCATGCTACCAAAGACTAACAAACTCTACAACATTTATATTTTGATTAAACTATATCTAATGTTTATTTTATATTTTTTAATTATTATTATTATGATATGTGACAAATAACATTATTCTACACAATTAGGACGACGATCTTTCGCCTGCATGTTAGTTACTTTGTCTATCATATACTTCTGTTGTTTGCGCATATTCTGGTATGAGTTGAGATAGTTGGGAGAGGAATGCAATCCTCTAAACTCATATCATATATATTGCCAAAATGTTATACTTGATGTAGCTCCTCTTCTACATATTGTTTGAGAACTTGAATGGTGTTGTTAAAGGAAAGTCAAGTTGGATAATGGTACCGATGGAACTCCAGGAAAGTTGCTCAAGTAGTCTTTGAAGCTCATGAAACAAAACATAATTGTTACGTCTCTCAGGATACTCTTCTCCAACTCTCATCAAGTAAGCTAATAATGTTGAAGTGATGTGTTCATCCTTCCTCTTATAGAGTAAGGGGAGTGAGTTACAAATAACGTAAGGGAAATGAGTTGCAACCTGCCTATGAATTTCCAACAGGTGAATGTTTTAGCTCCTCTAGTTTAAATTTCACAAGGATATTTTATTTTGGAAGTTTTCTATGTTTCAATACAATTGATTGACTTCCCTTACCTGTGAACAGAGACATATTCCAACTTTCAGAGAAAATATGGCATTAGAATTTCTAAATATAATTGGATATTCGAATAGAATTAATTTAGAGTGAAGGCCTATGTGCTTCATCTTTGTAAGCTATCTTTTTAAAGCTTTAGCGTTGTCTATAATTCTTTTCTTGGCATTGCAGTATATGCAAGTTTCCTATAATTTGCATAGGGCCCTAATTATTGATAGTTTGCTATATTTTTCTTCTCAATATGTTTCCCTTAAAATCAGTTACAATGAAAGTTATGTTTCTTCACTACCCAGAAGAAAAATACATGTTATATTATGAAACTGGAATTTTTTTAAATCTTCCATGTGAACTCTAGAAAGGGCCAACTGTTTATGGTGAATTAGGAGGAGTACATAGATCGAATGAATAATGGAGAGTTAACTTCACATAGCATGCACGTTCCTTTACAATATACTCAGAAGTTGCCTTTAATCGACGATAGAATGATTTCTCAAATGTCATAGGACGAGATGAGTACACAGGAAGCAAAGAAAACAAAAAATGCAAGGGCAAGTGTTGAAGGCTTCAGAGAAGAAGGCATTACTAAGAATGGTAAAATTCTAAAGGTAATGCCCCATTTCAAATGCATTTGTCTGTCTCTTTCCTTGTCACTGGCAATTGTTAATATCTTGTTATGTGCAGGAAATTGTTAGTCCACCTATCATGAATATTGTACCCTAGTTTCAAGAGATACTAGCATGGCAAAATTTGTTAACAACCACCATAGTTTTCATTATCAACTTTCTTGTGACTTACATGTAAGTTGTATTCCTTACACATAATTTTGGATCTAGAAAGGTCCAGTTGTCAATGTTTAAACATAGTTTTTGGGGCCAAATGTAATGGTGGGTGAACTTGCACAGGGTAACCAATGGATCTAGTTTAATCCCTTCAAGGAGGAACTTCAACACAAGGCACCAAGATCTGGCACCATCCAAAAATTAATGAAATTAAGTCTGCCTAGGGATCTTTGTTGCGAATTAGAATCGAGCTATCTAGACCTACTGTTATAGAGAAAAAATTTGTAACCTACATGTTTGATTATCATACCAAGGTCATCCATGCATTCAACCTATGAAAATATTTGAATTCTTGGATATCCCCTTTGCCTTAAGGGATCTCCCAAGGTGCTGAGGGAGATGGTGAAATAAAACTGAGAAATGGCTAACCAGGTCACTAGCCTTGGCAGCCAAGTTTTAAATTAGTATTAAACTCACACTTAAGCTTAGACAATGCGTGCTAATTAACATAGCATTAGAAGGAAGTGAATCTAAGTGTTTCTTTAAAATTACATCAATCAAAGAGCTCCTCTGGCCAAGAAGCCTAGTCAAAACCTACTCTGCAAACTCTAGTTATCACCCCAATCATGGTCAAATTAAAGGGACCTTTGTCGCTCAAAGTATCTAGAATGCAAGGGAATATGCTAAGTCATTCCTAGACAACGCACCATCTGGACATGCGCTAAAGAAGGTTTTTCTCCCCAATCCATCACCCTGGTTGAGCTGAAGAATGAATGAGAACCGTTCATGAATGTTTGCATGTGAAAGTCCTCTCTCTGACTGCATCATTAGATGGCCTAGTGTACAAAAAAAGGTCTTTAAAATTCATAAACAACACATAGAGACTACATAAAAATTGCATGATCCAAATTACTGTGAGAAAGACATTCCAAATGAATTAAACATTGCCAAATCTGATTAGAAGCAAGCTTCTACTTTAGGATGGATTTTCCTATCCAAAAATTAGGCAAAAGCACAAAACAAAGTTGACAAAAAAACAATAAATTTGAGATTATTAATGTGAAGAATCTGCACAAACTCTGTTGATATATTCTTCCTTCTTTTCAATATCCAGATGCATAAATGTTGTTATAAATATTTGCAGTGATAAAGTCCCAAACAATACAGGAAGTCATCAACCAATAGACTATTGAAATTTTATACACTAAATTTTTATTTAGGACTAAATGATCATGTAAGTCTTCCATTAGCATACCAATGTTCCAGACTATCCTCAATACTCTTATGAACTTGTTTTTGTACGTGATACTACCATCCATATGTAATGTTGATTGGCGAAATCTGTTAGCCTATGGGTGAAAATATAGTCATTAAAAGTTTCAAATATGAAACAAAGGGAATAATGTTTTGTACGTTTTCACCTGAACTCTAAGCCAACTTGGTTTCAACAAGGTTTTTCAGTTGTAACAAAAATGACTGTAACAGGAAATGTAATCTATGTTAACATTTGATTCTACATAGAAAATTGTTAGTTGAAAGGGATATAATCTTGCAATTAAATTCAATGCTCTTTATTGCAGGATTGTAGTGTTGTATCAAGATATTAATTGTAAAGTTGTTGAGTTCTACGATGGAATTTGTTTGTTACCAAAAAATATAACTTGTCATTCAATTAGGGTGGATGCAGAATGGTTTTGTCTTGGCTTTTGTAAACTGGGTTGAGGAATGTTATACAACTGTAAGCTTTGCAATGATAAATAATGGAGCCGCCTTAAAAACTTTCAGGCCCAAGTAGAGACTTGAGGTAGGGTATCCATTATCATCTCTTTTATATCCTGGTTGCATAAGATTCTCTAAAGGTTCATTCTTCAACAAATAGCAGAGTGGATGTTGAAAAGGGTTATTGTATTTCTTACAACAAGGTTGTATAAAATGTCCAATTCTACATAGTAGTTTTTTTGTTAAAACATGATATAGTCCCAAGTTCAATATGGGTCTTCCTAACAAGTTAATTTTGGAAAAGAACTTAGAGATACCAGTTAGAGCTACATTTGAGACTAATACTCGAAAAAAATCTATTCAGTTTGAAAAGCTTGATTATGCACTGGCTGCTAAATGAGTTGGTCACTAGAGGAGTTGTTACTCGTAGTTCTATCCAATGTACAATAGTGCAAAATGTTGCATGGGTAGAATAGTTTCCTTTTAAGGTCCTTATATAGGGTGTAAACATGGCCTGCTTCTACAGGGTTCATAAAACAAGCATAAAATTGCTCATAAAATACTAAGATGCTTTCCAAGAGCTTTCAACTTGAGTATACTTTGACATGTCTATGTTATGTGACCTGGGTTAAGATTCACAAGGGAAGGCATTGTAAAGTGAACTCTGCAGAGTGGGTTTGGCTAGAAAGATCTATTATTCTCAAATTCATCGCTGAAAAGAAATGACAACCATAATTTCCAAGATGAAGTATTTGTTGGGTAAGCAGTTAGTAAAGTGGTGGACTAATTTATGGTTTAACACACATAATAATGAACTCCATGTGCAAAACATTTGAGAATTCACAACAACTGCGCACAGTTCAAAATTAGGATGCGCACCGAGTCCGATAACATCATAACAACATAGGCTCTTAACAAGATGACGACATAATCATGTTGGAAATAATACTGAGAGGGGGGGTGAATCAGTATTATTAAGTCAAATATTTTTTATTTCACACCCAGATCATATACGCTACTTCAGTTCGAGAAAATCGCGTATATATGCAACTTCAGATAAGAAAACCAACATATACTATGCAGACTTATAGTTTAATGTGTTCTACATGTGTTGATCATTAATCTGTGCATCAGAGTCATATAAACAGTAACCAGGAACAGCAAAAACAGAGCAGAAGACAATCACACATAAGAACACAATATATAAGGTGGAAACCCAATGTGGGTGAAAACCACCTGCTGCAATTCGTCTCTATCTTCTTTTAATTAGAAACTTATTTTTACAATGATTCTGTACTGGTGCAGACTTATACCAGTACGCAGGCTGCAACCTGCAGAGAGCTACAACCCTCTCTCGTTCTCCAGCTTCTCCTGGAAGGGAGCTGCAACCCCCTTAGCTCTTGTACTATCTGAGATACTAGTACATAGGTGCTGACCTACAGAAGGCTACAACCTTCTCTTTTCTTCCAGGGACCACGTTTCATCAATTTTCATATTGGATCCATGAATATCAAACAAACATCAAGTATATGTGCATCGACCAATCTCCTTTCCACAAACAACTACTGAATCAACCAATAACTTCTCAGAATGCTGTAACCAGAAAAAATACTAGTAACCAGACACCAATGCTGAACCCAGAATACTGCAGTAATCCACAAAAGCAGCTAAAACATATTTTAAGAGATGTACGCTACTTCACTATGTATAAACCTGTGTACATACACAGCTGAATCAAGGTAAACTAGCGTATACGCTTTCTTCTCTTGCTGAACCTGCGTGTATACGTATCTTTGCAGAGCGGAACCTGCGTATAGATCTGTAAAAGACAATTCACCCTTTACACTTAAACAAACTTTAGTTATACTCAGATTATCAGATTTATAGATCTAATTATGCGTCGATTATATCAGATCAAATCACAAAAGGATATTACTATTCAAGCCTTGAGATCTCGACCCATCAATAGAACTTATCTATCTTGTAATGCTCAGGTTCCTCCTTGATTCAGATCCAGCCACACAAATCAATCACTTGCACGTCTTCAGATATTTAATTCATCAGATGATCCTTACCTAATGATCTCCTTCCTCTTTTATAGTCTTAGGCCTTTCACAATACCACGGTCCAAAACCATAACAAACCAATACCATGGACCCAATACTTGGGATCAACACATCTGACGAGATACTATGGTCCAAAACCATAGGTTCAAATACCAAGGACGAAATACCACAGACCAAACATAAGTTCTCCCACATGTACATGCTTTTCCTTGCGTGAAAGTGCGTGTATACATATACGCGACTTTGGAACATCTAACCCGTGTGTATATGCGGCTTTATCACGATGAACCTGCGTATATATATTTTCCCTTCATTCTGAGAGCCTGAACTGAGATCTGTTACCAGAGTAAGTTGCCATCAAGGACAACACCTGTGCCACACCTATGCCATAGCGCCAAACCTGTGTCATAATGCCAACAATCTCCCCCTTTGGACGTGATGGCAACCTCAAAGTCATTCTCCCCCTTTGTCATCAAGGGCAAAGGGTTATGCTCCCCCTGAATCTTTGCTTTGTTGTGTTGACCATGCTCCCCTTGATTGTAGGCAAGATCTGCAAAACGATGTTCTTCAAGAACCATGACTTATACATCATAGAAGACCTTCCTATCACCAAAAGACTCTATACAAACATCCATCACCCAACCAAGTGGGGATACATCAAAAGTTTACATATGAAAACCAAGTACATTACATCATTCATCCCAGGCATAGTGGGGAAACCAAAATAGGTTGTTACATGACCTTGACCATAAAAGACATACATGACATAGAGACGAACAATTTAGAGCAAGACTATGAAAGTCACCAATAACTGATATCATCATCACTATTCAGATCAGCAACCATGTTCTCCTTTTGTTCTCCTTTTGCACTGATCCACTTGAACCCAAAACAGCTTGTGTACTCGAACCAAGAACATCTAATGTAATGCCAACAATGCATTATTAGAAGATTATCTGCTCCCCCTGAACCTGTGCCAGATGGTCTCTTGCCAAACCCATATCAGACTCTCTTCAACTAGAGTCCGTCCCCACTGATTTCCTTCAAACCACCATATACGCGACTGTATTTGCATAAATCGGTGTATGTACGTGGATCCTCCTCATGCAACTTGCGTAAAACCACATTTCTCTGAAACAGACAGATTTCAATAGCAAGATGATGCATCAACTACCCCCAGCTTCTGTCTGAGGTATTCAAATGTCTCCCTGGGCAGTGGTTTGGTGAGAATATCAGCAACTTGTTCCTTCAAGGGAACATACTCCAACTTGACCTTTTGTTCAAGCACTTGTTCCCGAAGAAAATGGTATTTGATAGGTATGTGCTCGGTCTTTGAATTCATGATAGGATTCTTTGAAATGCTGATTGCACAGATATTATCACAAAAAATGGAAATAGGTGGAGTACAAGTGATTTGAAGATCTTGCAATGTTTGCATCATCCAAAGGAGTTGTGTGCAGCAAGATGCAGCAGCTACATACTCTTCTTCAGCTGTAGATAAGGCAATGGAACTTTGTTTCTTACTGAACCATGATACTAATCTATGACCCATGAAGAATGCACCACCACTAGTGCTTTTCCTGTCATCCACGCTACCTACCCAATCTGCATCTGTATATGCATGAAGTTGATATCTATATCTCTAGGATACCATAAACCATAGGTTTGAGTCCCTTGAAGGTATTTGAAAATTCTCTTAACTGCCTGAAGATGAGTTTCCTTTGGATTTGCCTGAAACCTTTCAACTATCCCTACTGCATGCATAATTTCTGGTCGGGTACCTGTTAGATAGAGTAGACTACCAACCATGGATCTATAGGTAGGTTGATGTACAACTGCTGATTCATCATTTGTGCTAAGACTGCATCCTGTAATCATAGCAGTACATACTAGTTTCAAATCCTCCATCCTATATTTCTTCAATATTTGCTTGAGATACTTGGTTTGTGATAGAAAAATGTTGTCTTTGTTTTGTTGGACTTGTAAACCAAGAAAATATGTGAGCTCACCAAGCATGGACATTTCAAACTCCTTTTGCATTACCAAGGCAAAATTTTGACTCATGTCTTCTTCATTGCTGCCAAAGATGATATCATCAACATACCCAACAAGTATTAGCAACTTTTCATTGTCAACCTTTATATATAGATTGTTGTTTGTTGATCCTTTTGCAAAACCTTGTTGATGAAGGTACTCATCCAACCGAAAATACCAAGCCTTTGGAGCTTGTTTCAAACCATAGAGAGCCTTTTTGAGTCTGCATACAAGATTTGGATCATTTCCAAGGATGAACCCATCTGGTTGTTCAATGTATACTTCTTCATTCAAGTCTCCATTCAGAAAGGCAGATTTTATGTCCATCTGAAATACTTTGAACTTTTGAAAGCTAGAGAGAGCAATGAATATTCTTATAGCCTCAAGTCTAGCCACTGGTGCAAAGGTTTCTTCAAAGTCTATGCCTTTCTATTGCGCATATCCTTTAACAAGTCTTGCCTTGTTTCTAACCACATCTCCATTTTCATTCAACTTATTTTTGAAAATCCACTTTGTCCCCATAACATTTTTATCTTTTCCTCTAGGAACCAACTCGCGAGTGTTATTCCTTTCAATCTACTCAAGTTATTCATTCATTGCCTTGACCCAGCATTCATATTTGCATGCTTCTCATACATTTTGTGGTTCGGTGGAGGAGAGCAATGCTAGATAGCTTGAAGCTTCTAAAATGGTTCTCCTTGTTTGTACACCTACCTCTTTCTACCCCAAAATTTGAGATTTTGGATGATTCTTCTGAACGTATCTGGATGGAGTCTTTTCTTCTATTCTTATTTGTTCTTCTGGAGCCTCATGGGTTTCTTCATCATGAATCTGATTTGACGTTGAGTGATAGTCCTCATCATCTTTGAAATCTTTAGATATTTCCTGCCTAGAGGTATTTCCTTCTTCATCAATCACTACATCAATACTTTCAATCATTTTTCCAAGTCTTTTATTGTAACACTTATATGCTTTGCTATGGGGAGAGTAACCAAGGAGAATGCCTTCATTTGCTCTAGGTTCAAACTTGCCAAGATTTTCATCAGTCCTTTTAATGTAGCACTTGCTTCCAAAAATTTTGAAATATTTCACCGTGGGAGTCTTACCATACCAAAGTTCATGAGGAGTCTGAGTGTCGTTTACCCGGACATTTGTCTTGTTAAGAATAGTTACTGCAGCAAATGCGGCTTCACCCCAGAAGGTTGCGGGAGTTCCAGATTCATCGAGCATAGCACGAGCCATTTTTTGAACCGTTCTGTTCATCCTTTCTACTACTCCATTTTGTTGAGGTGTCCTTGCAGCAGAAAATTCCCTTCTTATGCCATTTTCTTCACAAAAATCGAAAAATTCATCTAAGGTGAATTGTCCTCCTCGATCAGATCTGAGACATTTGATTCGTCGATCTGATTCATTTTCAACCAAGGCTTTGAATGATTTGAACTTTTTGAAAGCTTCATCTTTATACTTCATGAGTCCTAACCAACACATTCTCGAAAAGTCGTCAATAAACAATATGAAGTACTCTTCACCTCGAGGTGACTTCTTCCTAGTTGGACCAGATATATCAGTATGGACAAGTTCAAGTGGCCTGCTAGCTGATCCTTCCTTCTTAGGGAAATTAGTTCTGGTTTGCTTACCAAACTGACATGATTTGCATATTGTATTGTATGGAATTCTGATGTCAGGAAGATCACGAACCGCTTGATATTTGCATGCGTTCCTTATCTGAGAGAAGCTAAGATGCCCCAATCTTCTATTCCATAGCCAGTGTTCATCATTCTTGCTTAGATAGCATTGATGTTGTCCTTCTTTGAATATGTATAAACTATTTGGAGTTCTTATGCCTTTGATCACCGTTTTTCCTGTATCAATATCACGAACACTACATCAATTTGATCAAAATATTACCTCAATTCCTTGATCGCACATCTGACTGACACTTAATAGATTATGCTTTAAGCCATCAACATACATAACATTTCCAGCTTTGACCTTTTCCTTCAACTGAACAGAACCTTTACCTTTTATGAACATAGGGGTGTCATTTCCAAATGAGACCTTCTTTGCCTTTTCTAAGGCACTATATGATTGAATTTTTTCTTTATCACCTATCATATGTTTCGAACATCCACTGTCGATATACCATTGATTTTCTTGTCCTTCTGCATATAAGGCTATCCCACATCTGTCTGGTTGTGGTTCTATCATTGTCCATGTTTTTGCACTTGAGACTTGTTCCTTTTGAGTTGTCTGCCGAAACCTGCTCCTGCATTCAGAATTTTCATGACCGAAGTTGTTACAAATAGAACATTATATTTCATTTTCAAGAGCAGAAAAGTTATTGTAGGTCCTTTTCATGATCCCAGTCATACTTCTCTATTTTTGAGCTTCTCTAGTCATGATTGTCTTATAGGCAACACATTGAGCTGCTTTGTGACCAAAGTTATGACAAGAGAAACACTGGCCATTGAAGAAACTCCTGCGATTATCAAATCTACCAACCGAATGATTGTAGTTTCTATTGACATCCATTCTTGAGGCAAATTGAGAATGTTTTACCTGTGGTTGGTTGTAGCTTCTGTTCATCCTTAAGGTAGATTGCCCCCGATTTACCTTGTAGTCTCTGTTCATTCTTGAGGTAAATTGTCCCTAATTTACTTGGTGATCTCCATTGTGCCTTTGCTGTTGATTGTCAATTTGTTCACTCCTCCTTGCTGCATCAATATAACTTTTGGAGGTGGATGGCTCCTGTGCTTGAGACGCTTCTTCATTATATCCCAGACCTGTCTTGATTAGTGGAGAACGCTGCACTTTGATAATCTCATCTAAAGTTTTAGATCCTTTAGCAAATCTGAGATTAAGGGCTTTTGTTTTCTCAATTTCTTTTCTAAGTCCCACAATTTCACATTCTAACTTTTCATTGTATTTATCTTTTTCGGCAATTTGGAATGTTAGAGTATCTATAATCATATTCTTTTCCTCTAAACAAACTTTAAGTCTAGAAATTTCTTCATAAAGACCTTCTTCATTTATAGCATCCAAGAAATCATCATCTTCAAAAGCCATCAAAAGTCTATCATCATTACCTCGTTCATCTTCATCACTATTTGACAATCCATCACTGTCTTCATGTGTGTAATAACTCTTCTTATTCTGCTTTATGTTCCATCTGACAGGTTCCTTACCTTTGTCTAGTTTATCTTTATGAGGACATTTTGCAGCATAATGATTGACTCTTCCACAAGCAAAGCATTTGAAAGGAAGCTTACCTCTGAATCTTCCAGTTCCCCGTTGGATGTTCTTGACAAAATTTGATTCTTCCTCTTCTTCTGACATATGTCTTGACTCATAGTAATATCCTTTGCCTGAAGCCTTGAATGCAGATTCTCTCCTGTTTGATGGTCCTCCTTTTCTCATTTCGTAAGTAGTTAGAATTCCATGCAGCTGTGACATGGTAAGGCTCTATAGATTCTGCTTTTCTTCTATGGCAGAAACTTTTGATTCAAACTTAGAAGACAAAGATCTTAGAACCTTTTCAACCAAAACAACCTCTTTTATTTCTTCACCCAAGTTTTTCATAAAATTAACAATCTCATCTATACGAAGGAAATAGTTAGCCACACTTTCATCATTATGCATTCTGAGATTTTCATACTAAATTCTGAGGGTTTGAAGTTTTGCTCGTTTTACCTGTTCATCTCCTTCATAGCTCAGAACGATCTTGTCCCATATTTCTTTTGCGGTTTTGAGCTGCATAACCTTGATGAATTCTGTTTGAGATAGACTCCCTAATAGAGTATTGACAGCCTTTGCATTTGTTTCATATTGCTTCTTCCCAGCCGGATCTGTAGGAGTAGCTGATGGAAATGTGTACCCTGTATCTATGATATCCCAGACTTCTGTACCAAGAGATTGAAGATAGGCTGTAATTCTTACCTTCCAATAGACGAAGTTGGTCCCATCAAAAATTGGTGGCCTGATCGAGGCTTCTCTCTCGTAGTTGCTCATGATGATAGATCTTCCTTCAAGCGATCAAGCTTCTTCTAAAGGACCTGCTCTGATACCAATTGTTGGAAATAATACTGAGAGGGGGGGTGAATCAGTATTATTAAGTCAAATATTTTTTATTTCACACCCAGATCATATACGCTACTTCAGTTCGAGAAAACTACGTATATATGCAACTTCAGATAAGAAAACCAACATATACTATGCAGACTTATAGTTTAATGTGTTCTATAGGTGTTGATCATTAATCTGTGCATCAGAGCCATATAAATAGTAACCAGTAACAGTAAAAACAGAGCAGAAGAAAATCACACACAAGAACACAAGATATAAGGTGGAAACTGAATGTGGGTGAAAACCACCTGTTGCAATTCGTCTCTATCTTCTTTTAATTAGAAACTTCTTTTTACAATGATTTTGTACTGGTGCAGACTTATACCAGCATGCAGGTTGCAACCTGCAGAGAGCTACAACCCTGTCTCGTTCTCCAGCTTCTCTTGGAAGGGAGCTACAACCCCCTTAGCTCTTGTACTAGTTGAGATACTAGTACGTAGGTGCTAACCTACAGAAGGCTACAACCTTCTCTTTTCTTCTAGGGACCATGTTTCATCAATTTTCAGACTGGATCCATGAATATCAAACAAACATCAAGTATATGTGCATCAACCAATCTCCTTTCCACAAACAACTACTGAATCAACCCATAACTTCTCAGAATGTTGTAACCAGAAAACAATACTAGTAACCAGACACCAATGCTGAACCCAGAATACTGCAGTAAACCACAGAAGCAGCTAAAACATATTTTAAGAGATGTACGCTACTTCACTATGTATAAACCTACGTACATACGCAACTGAATCAAGGTAAACCAGCGTATACGCTTTCTTCTCTTGCTGAACCTGCGTGTATACGCGTCTTTACAGAACGGAACCTGCGTATAGATCTATAAAAGACAATTCACCCTTTACACTTAAACAGACTTCAGTTATACTCAGATTATCAGATTTATAGATCTAATTATGCGTCGATTATATCAAATCAAATCACAAAAGGATATTACTATTCAAGCCTTGATATCTCGACCCATCAATAGAACTTATCTATCTTGTAATGCTCAGGTTCCTCCTTGATTCAGATCCAGCCACACAAATCAATCACTTGCACGTCTTCAGATATTCAATTCATCAGATGATCCTTGCCTAAATATCTCCTTCCACTTTTATAGTCTTAGGCCTTTCACAATACCACGGTCCAAAACCATAACAAACCAATACCATGGACCCAATACTTGGGATCAACACATCTGACGAGATACTATGGTCCAAAACCATAGGTTCAAATACCAAGGACTAAATACCACGGACCAAACATAAGTTCTCCCACATGTACGCGCTTTTCCTTGCGTGAAAGTGCGTGTATACGCATATGCGACTTTGGAACGTCTAACCCACGTGTATACGCGGCTTTATCACGATGAACCTGCGCATATATTTTTCCTTCATTATGAGAGCCTAAACTGAGATCTGTTACCAGATTGAGTTGCCATCAAGGACAACACCTATGCCATAGCGTCAAACTTGTGTCATAATGCCAACAAATCATTCTATTCAACCCTTAACAAGATAAGAACATAGTCTTCACATTCATTTTGCATATTTAGGCATTGGACATCCTTGAAACAAAAGCTTACCAAAGAAAACAAGAGAGATACTCGGGATGGTCAAAGGACCTATTACTGCGACATAATGTAATGTCCCTTCCTAAATTATTTTGGAACAAGATTTATTTCTACATTTTGGGGCAAATTTTGGAGGAGATGGGGCCCATTCAATTTTATTAGGAGACTTAAGAGTTAGAAGTAAGTTATTTTGGTTTTGTTCACACAAGGAAAATAAACACTTCGTAAGCCAATAGTTTGAATTGCATGAGAGGGAAAATTGATGGCTTAGTGAGGGACCCATGAAGTAGGGAAAATGGAGGGAAAAATTACTCCATGAAATCTATAAAAGGAAGCTAGCTCTCCTCATTTCATTTATCTTATTGGAGTATATCGATTTCTCTTTGGTTTCTCGAGCTACTTAGCTGAGTTACTAGTTGTTTAGCACGAGTTCTTCAGGCGAAGAGCTCGCCCTTTCTTTTGGGGACTTCGATTGTCACCGTAGGAAGGTTTTCTTCATGTCTTCAAGAGGAGGATCACATTGTGATTCCCAGCAGTAGCATTCCCTTCTAGGTTGTGTGTATTACTGGGGGACATATCAGAGAGGAGGATAGGGAGGATTGTCAACATCTAGGAAATTTTGGGATCTGATTGAGCTTCTGGCTTGGAAACGTAACTTTCACACTACTTGGGCCAGCGCAGAGGTAGTGTGTGGGAGCTCATTTGGTGGGTGAAGTATCAGTCCTTGACGTTGAGTTTTGTCGTGGAGGTTATAGAAAATATTTGGAGTAGTGTTTGCTTCCATTTCATAGATTGGAGGAGGAATTTGTGGTCATTCCTTGCAAGCCATATTTCTGGAGCTATTTGGAGGGTGTGGTCCATAGAAGAGGTTGAATTTGGGAGGTCGAAATCTAGTCAAACCATTCTGGGTTTTTCTAGTTTTTGACAAGGATACTAGATATAACGTTTCAGAATTTTCTGAGCACCGGAAGCGAGGTTTCCAACTGTATCTTTGCAGCAGACAGTACATAATTGTTGGGGATTACACAGTCATTAGGGGAATTTTGAGGTCTAAAATGGGCCTCCTAAGGAAATTACAAAATAATAGTGGAAATAATAAAATAAGATTAGATTGCATCATCAAATTTTAGAGTGAAAAAGGAAAAAAATATTTTTTTCAACTTGTATTTTCAACTTATCTCCCTATGGGTCTACTCAAATTTCGAGCAAAAACACTCATTGGATGAAAATTTTGATTCCTCATCCAAGGAGTACTCATGTTGCATACTTTCAATGGACCCTACTACACAAAAAATGAGAAATACATGAAAAACATGATTGCAATCACGTTTTTCATGTATTTCTCATCTTTCGTGTAACACGGTCCATCAAAAGTATGCAACATGGGTACTCCTTGGATGAAGAATTAAATTTTGTATCCAACGAGTACTCACACTCGAAATTTGAGTAAAACCTTAGGGAGATAAGTTGAAAATATGAGTTGAAAAAGTAGTTTTATTATTTTATTATTTTTTAATATTTTTACTCTTTTACGCCAAAAATTGTGAATCATCCCCCATGGTTGACATCATCATCTTGAATCCTCTTGGTACTTATAAAGTTTATTTTGGTTGTACATTTTTCTTAGGAGGCCCATTTTAGACCTCAAAATTCCCCTAATGGCCTTTGGGTGTCGATTTTGGAAGGTCAAAATCAGGCCAAACAATTTCTGGGTTTTTGTGGATTTTGGTCAAGGAGCTTGGGGCTGAATTTGTAGCATTTTCCAAGCAGTGGAAGTGGAGTTTCTTGTAGTTCCTTTCCAGTTAGTAGTGTAGTTTTTTTGGGCAATGCAAAGCATTAGAGTAGGCATTTTCCAGTACTTGATATCATTGTCATATCACCTAGATTTTGTCATGCTTGCCATTGAGGCAAGCCTAGGTGCATTCATCCATACTATTGTACTGCTCCATTGATTAATAAAATGGCTCAATTGGTTCTACTTCTAGAGTTTTTATGAGCATGTGTTGTTTGTTCAAAATTTATGCGTTGAGAATCCTTTTTGCTTTATATATCACTTTTTTTTTTAAAGTTTGGAACATTACAGTTGTATCAGAGCATGATCTTGGCCCAGTTGTTGGAAATTAGCCAGAAGATCATGGAAGATTTGGGTATGAGTTCATAGTGACAGGTGAAACTGGAGACAAACCCATGGCTCAAGGGAAACCAAGTATGCAGAAATTCTGGGGTGGAATCCGTTGGGACGATGATAAGTTGGCCAAGTTGAGGAGGGTGATAGACTAGACCCATCCTCACCCTTACAACAGAGACACTAAAGGTGAGCAGGTCGTGGGGGTGAAACTATCTACATCATCTGGGGAAAGTCGACATAATCAAAGCACTAGATCTCCTGAAAAGGAGCAGGTGGGATAGGGACAGTTAGAGGGTGAGACCAAGGGACACTTTTGTTGGTGGAGACCTGGATTTAGATACCAGGATCTTGAGGAGGAGGTTAAGCATGATGTTGAGAGTCCATAGGATGGTGAAGATCACATCAATCTACCCGGTGTGGCACGAGAGTCTCCATTATTCGAGACCTCTTTGATAGCCCCAGTTGGCACCTTGGTGGAGAGGATAGAACATACACCCATAGGGCCATCCATTGATGAGGTGCCAAGAGATACAGACATGTCCACCATTGAGAAGGTGACATCCATTATTGAGATATCCGGGGTCGTGACCAAGTTTTCAAGTGACAACAACGCATGACAAGATGATGAGGTGCTGAGAGACATCACCACCCTTGATGAGGAGATGATAGGTACAAAGGCACCCAGATTTACGATAGAGTTGTGGGATGACAACAGCCTACAAAAACATGGAAAGTACATAGAGGGGCGTGAGATAGTCATGGAGGGGTAGTTCATGACTCATGTTGAGCCCATGGTGGAGAAGGACGAGCAATCTTCTTTGGGTCCAACCACTGACTTAGAGTTGATAGATGCACAGACCATCAACAAAGTTGCAGTACTTCCAAATAATAACTCTCTCTGGGCTTATATAGATGGGGCTTGCAACATTGCTAGACTACATATGCACCATGGAGAGAGAGATGCAGAGACTCACCGACAAATTTTATGTGTTGACTAGGATGGTCAGTTGAGGCGACATGAGCTACGTAGGGTGCAACAATCGCAGGATGGAGGGCTTGTTCTATGTGCTAGAGTTTGTGCATTCGATCCCTTTCTTAGGGTTGGATGGCAACAGATTCTGAGTTGGTACCTGGTGGAGTGGGCTAGACTCATGGAGATGGTCGTAGTTCGAAGTAAAGCTTAGTGGGAGCTCTCAGACATTGAGGGTGTTAGAGGCTCAGATTGGTATTGGGATCGAAGTGGGGCCTCCCATCCGATATCAAACATGTGAGATGACTATGGAATTGATGAGGTAGTCAACCCCATGCCTGAGCGCATGAATTCCTTAGGGGAATTCCAGTTGATGCTAGTGGCCAGGTGGTTTGTGAGCAGACTCCATTGGTTGTTTTGGCATATTGGTTGTGCATGGGGGTGCAAGATGATTAGTACTCTTTGATAGGAGTTGATTGGAGGAGGTGGCATGGGTAGGCCACCAGACTAGATATTAAATGGAGACGATGTTCTCCCATTGAGGTTTAGGACTCATAGGTCATAGAGGATTGACACAACAGAGATATCCCCCCTAGCAGGAGTGGAGTTAGGGTGATCAGGTCTACCAGGAGGGACGAGGGGACATGACGCGTGGCATGGTGGGGTCACTATCAGAGTGGTAGACACTTTGGTACATGTAGGATACCATATGTTACATAGTGTTATGATAGTAGGCAGTGGTACACAAGATTGCACAGAGTCAGGTCGTAGCATCTAGTGTTATATAGAGGGAGGTGGCCTGATGCATACAAACCCAATTCTAAGCCATAGAACCTAATGGTGTGCAAGGCTATGCAGCGAGGAGCAGTAGTCCGCAGAGGAGCATGGAGATACATGGTGGTATACCACAACATTCCAGTTGACACTGTGGGGTAGGAGGAGTGACTCACATCGCATTGAGGATGTGCGGGGAGTGATAGGTGCAGTGACACAGGTGGGACACAAGACGGTGGCCGATTGTATAGCCATAGTCGGGAGTGTCCAGTGGTATACAGGGATAGGTTGCGGCATACAATGGCATATCGAGGAGTGCCGCCATACTGGGTGGTATGTAGTGGCAGATGATGCGACACAGAGGGCGCTTGGATCGTTTCCTCCTAGGAGACTTATGGATAGGGGCACTGCATATACCATTGGATGCATCCCACCTAGGATCGATGAAGACACTGTTGAGCAAATGGGGACACCATGTTTAGTGGAAACAGGGCTTCGAGGGGGTTATCAGTAGATCCAAGACAGGGAGGGGGTCGTCTGTAGGATTACTCTTAAGCATTCTGACGGACTTTTAATCATACCCATCCTCCTTCGATGTTGTTTACAATTGCAGAGTGTTTATTTGTTTCCCCTTGACACTCTCCATTCAGGAAACAGGGCTTGGGAGGCCCACCCTAGGCAGTTGGATGAGACATCTCATGTCATGAACCAGGAGGAGACTCTCCATTTGAGACACTTGGTAGGTGCACAAGTTGATTATTATAGACTTAGGGATGGCATTATTGATTGTTGAGGTAGCATATGTTCCACCCCTAGGCTCCCACTTGGGGAGGTGTCTGAGAGGGAGTTACATGGTGCTTTTTTAGTTCGACAGCTTGAGGCATTAGGTGAGCATGAGATGCGGAGAATGGTAGTACTTGTTGCCAATATGATGCCTAGGCTTCCGACAGTACCCGAGCACATCATCAGGAGTTGGGATAGCAGATCTCACTATGTGATTTGGTAGGCATAGAGAAGCTGGATATTCGCGGCATAGGTTATTAATGCTCGGTGTCCTATTAGATACCTACAGGAGACAGAGACGGGGCATAGAGGGTACCAACAGCTAGCAGCATAAGATAGCCACAGGCATAGAGGATTGGGGTTGTGGACCTCTAGTATGGTTATGGGATCTAGGGATATAGTGGATTTGTAGGATACTCCACTCCTTAGTGAGCCTGGTCAGAATAACAAGCAAACTAATTCGTTCACAGGAAAACACATGGGGAGTCACCAAATCCCTTAGAATACGGCGAGGTAAATTTTTGCTCAGGATTGGGGCCAACCATGGGGCGATAAGCATTAGCACTATTGAGGCACTTCGGCAGGTTAGGCCTAACCTCGATCATCACATAGATTGTGGCTGAGAGTTATGTGATTGGAGGCTCTGGTAGGAGAATGCTAGGCAGTCATTCATGACCAGAGTGTTACGATGTCAGCACGATAGGTTCCTTCTATGATGGGCAGGGGATTCTGGCATAACAGAGCTGAGCGGTTCAACTACCCATATAGGTGAGTTGGTTTCTACTATGGAGGGTAATTTAGATCTTCCATTTGGTTTTAGTGATTCATTGATGGTGTGGGGAACTTCACCGATGTGGCAAGGTGATCGACATCAGAAGATTAGGGGAGGCTCGGGTAGATGAGGGTTCAATTTCACCAGGATTGGATTACAACTTCAGGAGTTTACTCTTGTAATGCATGGGATGGACTACTCAGTAGGGAAATTTCATGGGGAGTCGGGCAAAGTCCTACATTATCATGATGCTCTACTTATTTCTAGAATGCATAGGGCTCTTGGTACCTATATCTGGTTGGATAGCGAGTGGAGCAAGGTGTGCTTCACATTGATTAGGATGGCTTGGGACCCTGGTATCGATGGATTCCTTCATGTTGGGACAATGCTAAGGTTGGGGATGACTCAATGGTACATTTGGGACCCTAGTATTATTGGTGGTTACAGTGGTGTTCAATAGTCAGAGAGGGCACTTGTCTAGGCATTGCTTGAGGACAATCAATTTTTGGCTGGGAGGATTGTAGTGTCCCTTCCTAAATTATTTTGGAACAAGATTTATTTCTACATTTTGGGGCCAATTTTGGAGGAGATGGGGCCCATTCAAGTTTATTAGGAGACTTAGGAGTTAGAAGTAAGTTATTTTGGTTTTGTTCACACAAGGAAAATAACCACTTCCTAATCCAATAGCTTGAATTGAATGAGAGGGAAAATTGATGTCTTAGTGATGGACCGATGAAGGAGGGATAATGGAAGGAAAAAGTGCTCAACGAAATCTATATAAGGAAGGTAGCTCTCCTCATTTCATTCATCTTATTGGAGTATACTCTTTGGTTGCTCGAGCTACTTAGCTGAGCCACTGGCTGTTTAGCACAATTTATTTAGGCGAAGAGCTCACCCTTTCTTTGAGGGATTTCGAGTGCCACCTTAGGAAGTTTTTCTTCATTTCTTTAGGAGGAGGATCACATTGTGATTCCCAGCAATAGCATTCCCTTCCAGGGTTGTGTGTATTATTGGGGGACATAGTGGAGAGGAGGCCGAGTTCATTGGTGGTGCTTAGCAGTGGATATCTGATTTGATATTTTACGAAGAGGAGGCTAGGGAGGATTGTCAGCATCTGGGAGAGTTTGGGATCTAATTGAGCTTCTGGTTTGGCAATGTGACTTTCATACTACCTGGGCCAGTGCAGAGGCAATGTGTGGGAACTCATTTGGTGGGTAGAGTATCAGTCCTTGAGGCTAAGCTTTGCCGTGGAGGTTAGAGCGGATATTTGGAGTAGTGTTTACTTCCATTTCAAAGCTTGGAGGAGGACTTTGTGGTCATTACTTGCAGGCTGTATTTCTGGAGCTGTTTGGAGGGCGTGGGCCATAGAAGAGGTCGAATTTGGGAGGTCAAAATCTGGCCAAACCATTTCTGGGTTTTTCACAAGGATCCCAGATATAAAGTTTCAGAATTTTCTAAGTACTAGAAGTGGGGTTTCCAGCCGTGTCTTTGCAGCAGATAATGCATAATTGTTGGGGATTGCACAGTGCCTTTGGGGGTCGATTTTGGGAGGTCAAAACTGGGCCAAACCATTTCTAGATTTTTGTGGGTTTTGGTCAAGGAGCTTGGGGCTGAATTTGTAGGATTTTTCGAGTAGCGTAAGTGGAGTTTCTTGCAGTTCCTTTCAAGATAGCAGTGTAGTTTTCTAGGCAACGCAGAGCATTAGAGGAGCAGACATTTTCCAGTACTTGATATCATTGTCTCATCAACTGGATTCTGTCATTCTTGCCATTGAGGCAAGCCCAGGTGCACTCATCCATACTATTGTACTACTCCATTGGTTAATAAAATGGCTCATCTAGTTCTACTTCTAGATTTTTTATGAGCATGTGTTGTTTATTAAAATTTTCTACGTTGAGAACTGTTTTTGCTTTATATATAACTGTTTGTTTAAGTTTGGAACATTACACATAACTATTACATTGAAATTTGACGCACTTCAAAATAAAGGTTATTTAAAATCAAAAGGGAAAATAACTTTGAGGGATAACACCTTGATGCAACAATGTATCTAGAATTACGAGAATTTCAGGATCTGTCAACTAAGACAGAATCCTACACAACATAGTTTACACAAGAGAGTTTAAACACCTAGTAGATGATTAACATGATATTGGCCTACTATGAGTAAAACTTCCATAACTTGCTCTTGCTTCACTCATTGGCAGGGACTTGGTGCTTCACAACTTCCCTTGTTGTAATTAGTAAAATAAACAAAAACTCCTAATACCTTAATATAAATCAATATTCTTGAGAATTTGGAACAACTCATCTTGACCTTAGACACCATAAAGAGAATAATGTTGATCATATTAATGTAATGCGTTAAAAAAATTAGATTTACATTTTTAATAACATGTATTTTTATAGCCCCCGATTGGGGTGTTATGGGAAAGGAGATCCATCGATGAATCACGGACATGCTTGAGGGACAAGTGGCCAGGGCTAGTGGGCTGCCCACCCAAGGACCCCATAAGCGCGTGGTAGGAGGAACTGAGAAAGAAAGGCAACAAGTGTCGAACACCCTGGGAAAACAAAAGGGAAGGTCAAATGTTAAACAAGGGAGAAAGATGGTGAGGGATGATAGAGCATGCATACAAGGTTGGAGGTGGAATTCAACAGCAGGAGACAAGACTGGAAGATGGGGGGAGTAACTTGCCTGCGGGAGGAGGGATTTCCGCCACCAACGCCTCAAAAGGAAACTAGTATGTAATTCAGGCCTACCTTAGTCTTGATATGGAGTCAATGTTGTAAGAATGGAGGATGGTCTGACAACAAATGGTGGTGATTTCAAATGTTTCTGAAGAAATTTGGTTCAGTTCTCTGTTGTTGATGTCTAGTATTTTAATTTCTGCATTATATGGTAACCTGTTGGGGAAAAAGAGGATCCATGGAGGGTTAGGGGCAACTCTTGGCTCATGGGTTGTGAACTTCGCTCCTGCTCTCGTTAATGTAGAAATTCTCACTGTAGATTAAACTGATTATGCAATGTACTAAAGCAAAATACTTAATCTACTTCTACAATCAAACTTGTGGAAGCTTAATCGATTTTGAGCAAGATCAACCAGAACACATATAACAGAGAAGAAGATTCAATCGCACATGAAACACAGAAGAATACTCTGGGGAAAGCCTTAGCTAAAAACCCCGCTATCTGTATTATCATACAAGTGGAAATATCTCAGGATTACACAAAGCTTTAGCTCACAAGCTATCCAGCTCTCAGTACAATCCCTCACTACTGCTCATAGATAGAATAGACAACACATGTGCCTTCCTTCAGTCCTCCAAGCCTCCTATTTCCTTGCACAGTTTCTCTTGGGTCCTCAAGCTGCCACCTGTGTGTAATTACCTCACACACTACTCACTAACCTCTGAAATAACTATGTAATCCTAAAGGATATAATTCCTTCTGCATGGATGAGTTTCCTTTATAGGAAAATTACTCCAACTGATAGTACATTGTCCCTTCCTTTAATCTCAACTGGGTCTCTGTCTGAACTAATATGCATGAGTTATTTATGAGAGAATATTCAATTATCTGGAGAACACTAGTTACATGCATGCATGCATTAACTGACTGAACTCACAATTAGTTCCTCCAACTATTTGGAACTAATTTAACTGGACTTAACTCAGTTAACTGAGCTAACTAATTACAACTCAAAGTACAACTCATCCTGATCTCCATAATTAAGGGATAACTTCCTCAATCAAAGGGATAATTGTTGCATGTCTTCACATAGACTTCATGTTTGATTTTCTCCAACTAATTAACTCAAGATGAATTAATTAATTATTTTACAAACAACTGCTGAGATCAAATTCGAATTTTAATTCTCAATTTTAATTCAGGGACTAATTAAAATTGGAATATATACTGAAATGATATTTAGAGCAATGTTATTTTCAGCATTTCTATTTTATCATTCCTTGTTGATATTTTCAACACTGGTACCTGAAATGCTATTTATAGCATTTCTTGTTGCTATTTTCAACACTCCCTCTCAACAAGAAAGGCATTCAACTCAAACCCGATCCTAAACCTTTGGAATGTTCTGCATGCAACACTTCTCCCTAGTTTTGTTGCTCCAACAACTCTAGAAACAAAAAAAATATCGAACTTGAATCAAAATGATGCCTCTGTCATCAAAGTCTCTGACTGCTATTGCCTCTTTGACTGAAAACTGTGCACCTCTGTGCCCTTCAGTATCTGACTGCTCTAGCCTCTGTCACTTCGATCTCTGACTGCATCAATCACACTATTTCCTCATGCTGCATCTGTGCTGCTGCTGGTCCTATCTCCCAACACTGCATCCGCACTGCATCTCCTCTCATCATGTTGCATTATGCTACCCACTGCTGCACTGCAACTCAATTACTGAGAAGTAAGTAACTGATCTCCCAACTAACCTCCCTGTTGGACTAGAAACACACTCTGATGCTGAAGCTCCATCCGCATCTATCTCTACCCACTCAGCCAGTCCTGCTACTCCTCGTCAGGGCTCCCGTAGCAAGGTCTAATCAAAGGGGTTGGATACCTCAAGGTTACGGCCCCTATTTCAGCCTTCTTGGGACTATCACTTCACATCGCCCCACCTCACACCTAGAGGTATGGATGCATGTGATCTCTCCGCCCACTTGGCTCGAAATTTCCCCCTATTGGAGGTCTCTGCATGAGTGGATGCCTCCACTCGATCTCCTCTCGGCTTCTCTAGTTATGGCTGCTCCACAACCTCCTGAAGCTGCTTCACCAATTGTGGCTCCTCCACAATTGTCTGAGACTTCTTCTGGCGCTGCATGTTGAGAGGTAATGTACTCTCCCTCTCAACCACCAAGTCTCCAATAGTTTCCTTTCTCCTCAAGGCTTTGCATGCATCTTGAACCTCAAGAGCATACAAATTCTTAACTCGTGAATCGATCTGCTTCACCTGTCCCGTGTTGATGTGTCTAAGGAAAAGTTTCCCTTACTGAAGACTACATCATAGCCTTTTTCCTCCAGCATCGTAACCAATACCAAGTTCTTCTTCAGTCCTAGCACATACTTCACATCTGTCAAGGTAATGCGAGCTCCATGCTCTCTCTGAAAAGAAACCATGCCCACCCCTAAAACACTATACTTTCCATCATTACCCATCTCTATGAGTATCTTGAGGTCTTTCTCCTCCAAGGTACTGAACAAACTCTTATCGTCGGTCATGTGGAATGAGGCTCCACTGTCAAGAATCCAACCACAATCCATCATCAATGAAACCATGCATGCGATGAGGGTAAAATCCAATTCGAACTGAGAAGCCAATGTCTCACCTTCAAATCCTTCCGAGGATCCCTTCTTGGATTTCTTCAATGGACAATTAGTTGCATAATGGCCCACCTCATGACAATTAAAGCATCTCACTTTAGATTTGTCAATCTTCTTCCCTCCATGAGAAGAACTCGATTTGGGATGAGAATCCTTCTCCTTCCCTTTCCTTGCCTTACTCGCTAAGGCGCAATTTTCTTCATCCTCCTTGGATGAAGAACCATCTCTGGTGCTTCTCCTTATCTCCTCCTACATCAGATCCAACCATAGTCATTCCCAATCTGGCAGTTTCTCTCTTCCATTCACTGAGTCCTGGTAACTATGTCAGCTCTTAGGAAGACCGAGGAGAGCAAGACTCACCATGTCATCATTAGCTGTCGTGATTCCTACACTTCCAAGCTCATCCCTGTAGGTGGTGAGCTTGTTCAGATATGTAGAGATCAAGTCGCCCTTTTCACACTTGATTTTCCGAAGCTTGTCTTTCAGTGCCAGCTTCCTCTGATTGTTGTTGTTCTGATATAGATCCTTCAATGTCTTCCACATTGAAAACGGTGTTTCCTTCCCATGGAGACTTGAGACAATATGGTCTCGAACTCCCTCCATAAGAATCCTCCTCGCTCTAGCCACACATTTCTTCCATTCCGCCAATTCTTGGGCATTAGCTGTTGCTGGCTTGGGGACTTCTTGATCAATGAAGTCCTTCAATCCGTTGTCCTCTAATACCGCTTCCATGCGATGCTTCTAGGCTATATAATTTGAGCTGCCATCCAGGGCATACTCGAGTCTCAAACCATTGAACGTCATTAGTGAACTTTGAGACGTGATAAGAATTCGATTTCTACAATCAAGAACTTCAAACTTCAAACTTCTCCCTACTTTATATACTGTTCTCTGCTTTGATAACCTGGCTCCGATACCATGTAGAAATTCTCACTATAGATTACATTGATTATGCAATGTACTAAAGAAAAATACTTAATCTACTTCTACAAGCTTAATCGATTTTGAGCAAGATCAACCAAAACACATATAACAGAGAAGAATATTCAATGACACATGAAACAGAGAAGAATACTCTACAGAAAGCCTCAGCTACAAACCCCGCTATCTGTATTATCATACAAGTGGAAATATCTCAGGATTACACAAAGCTTTAGCTCACAAGCTATCTAGCTCTTAGTACAATCCCTCACTACTGCTCATAGACAGAATAGACAACACATGTGCCTTCCTTCAGTCCTCCAAGCCTCCTATTTCCTTGCATAGTTTCTCCTGGGTCCTCAAGCTGCCACTTGTGTGTAATTACCTCACACACTGCTCACTAACCTCTGAAATAACTGTGAAATCCTGAAGGAGATAATTCATTCTGCATGGATGAGTTTCCTTTATAGGAAAATTCCTCCAACTGATAGTACACTATCCCTTCCTTTAATCTCAACTGGGTCTCTGTCTGAACTAACATGCATGAGTTATTTATGAGAGAATATTCAGCTATATGGAGAACACTAGTTACATCCATGCATGGATTAACTGATTGAACTCACAATTAGTTCCTCCAACTGTTTGGAACTAATTTAATTGGAATTAACTCAATTAACTGAGCTAACTCATTACAACTCAAAGTACAACTCATCCTGATCTCCTTAATTAAGGGATAAATTCCTCAATCAAAGGGGAAACTGTTGCATGTCTTCACATAGACTTCATGTTTGATTTTCTCCAACTAATTAACTCAAGATGAATTAATTAATTATTTTACAAACAACTGCTGAGATCAAATTCAAATTTTAATTCAGGGACTAATTAAAATTGGAATATATCCTAAAATGCTATTTATAGCAATGCTATTTTTAGCATTTCTATTTTATCATTCCTTGTTGCTATTTTCAACACTGATACCTGAAATGGTATTTATAGCAATGCTATTTATAACATTTCTATTTTTAGCATTTCTTGTTGCTATTTTCAACAGTTAATACCAGATGTCTAGGACTAAGAAGGGGTCGAGGCTCCCCTGAGGGCTTGCAGTTGCTTGGCAATTCTCTGAGACAGAGAGGAATGAATGGGGGGTTTGGGATCCACAACGCTTGCATGTCTATCCAGTTTGGCTTTGTTTGGTTCTTGGGTGACCTTTAGACCCAGTGGGTTAGGAATAGGGTGTCGGGACACCACAAAGTTTAAAAACCTGACCAACTGGTTGAACATTAGCTTCTTGGTAAATCTTTGGAGCAGAGGGTCAATAACAAGGAATTGCGGGACTTGAACCCCGGTGCAGCTGTCAATTATGCCATAACGTGTTTAATTCTGTGGAACCAGAGACATGGCAGGGTAGAAGGTTGAATGACTGACCGGGGGGAGGTCCTGGGTATGTCCTTCACCATTCTCTCATCCAATTCATTCAAAGTCGGGTCACAGGGTAGTTTTAATGACCAGAGGGGTAGGAGTGATGAATCGAGGTCTCGAGACCTCGACGGGCCTGTAATATCAGTTAGAACCCGGTCAGCCACTTGCATCCTTTTTCCTATGCATCCCAAACCATGCTTGTCTGTCAAATTGGTTATCTTTGAGCCTAAGCTAGGAAACCAACGAGCCAATAGCACCAAGGGGGGAATTGAGAAGCATAGGGATGAAAATCACTTACAGTTGGGCACAATAAGGATGAAGGCAAGCCGTGAAGGGATTGGAGGGAATTTAAGTCATATCCATCAAACTTGGAATCGAGACTCTGTAATGGTGCTTCACATGGAATGGCCAGAGGCCAAGACTGACATATGGTTTTGTTTTAATGTTTCTGCTCACACTACTCTTATAGGTTTATTTAATTTTCCTCCCCATCTGACCCTGATGCTCCTACTCCGGGACAAGGAAAGAAATTATGAGTGGCTGTGGCTAGAAGAAAATCTGAGTGAAAGAAAAATGGTGAAGGCGGAAGTGTGGCCAGGAAGAAGAGGGGGTCATCGTGCTTGCAAATAGACAGAAAACAAAAGGAAAACATCGATGTCCTCGACCAACAAGACCCAATGGAAGAGGGGCAGGAAAACTAGAGAGGAAAATATGCAGAACCTTGTGCATGCATACCATGGGGGACCTCCAGCACAAGTTAAGGCCATAATTTCAACATGGGAGGTGGAGCTGAATGCCAAGGCAACGATAGAGCTGCTTCCAACAGAGGAATGGGATACCTTGCTCATTGATCTGGGACATACTTGAGGCCAACAAACGCCATTCAGAGAGATATTCCAGCTTTACTAGGTGATGAAGAACTTGCTGGCTAGGGCCATGACAGCAAACAAGAATATGGAGGAACCACAACAAACACAACAAGAGGGGCCAAGCTTAAAGGATATTCAAAGGGAGATTCAGGTTGTATAGGTGCAGCAATATCATCAGAATGTCTGCTTAGGCCGAATGGAGAAACAAATTCAAAGCCTGCTGCAGAATGAAATGCCTGGGTCGAGTGCTAAGGACCCGACTCCCATTGAATCATCAGATGACTGAATGAAGATAAGATAGGAAGTAATGCATTTTTTGTTACTACAATGATCTGGTCAGATAACATTTACTTTGATAGTAGAATGATTAAACATATAGTAGATACAATAGCTTATTTAGCATGGATGGATATTCTCAAACTGTTTAAATTTTGGATGGCATATGATGTTGATCGGTGGCCAACATACCTGGTTTCCCTCAGGCAAGTTGAGGCCACTAGACATATTTTTTGTTACCTGCCTATATATGATTAATAGAAAAAGAAAGTACTGCCAAACTTACAAAAAAAACATATATATATATATATATATATATATATATATATATATATATATATTAAGAATTTCTATTTACATTTAAATAGCATGCTTTTTATAAAAAAATTATAAATTTAAATTTAAAAGAAATAAAATATGTATGCTTTTTAAAATTTTAAAGATTAAATTACTTTAATATAGTTATAATATATTATTATGATTATAGTTTAAAAATAAATAAAAAAATTTAACATTTGAATAATTTCTGAATTCAGGTTTCTATGATCCATATTACATTAAAAAGAGTCTTTTCAGTAGAAATCACATAGGTTGGTTCATCATCAAGACCAAACTCATATTATTGAATAATAATTATATTTAAAATTTTGAAACATTGGAGGTTTCAAGTGGATACTATGTTCATCCATTTTAAGTTTTGATCTTCTGGATTTAGCAAGGGCCCATGCCCAAATCTCTTTTAGAGTAAAAAACGACTTGATCCTCTTGAGGCTTGGTAGATCCACAATTAGATAAATCTAGGTTGGTTTTAGAAATAAATTCTTCAATATAACATCAATTATAAAATACTAAACTTCATATATAACATAAATTATAAAATGCTAAACTTAATCTCAAAAAACACAAATTAAATTTTAAAAACATAAATTATAAAATACTAAAAAATATACCAAAATCTATTTTATAATTCTACCATTAAAATTTGAAAATAATTGAATTTGAATTTATACCTTTCTTAACTTATTCCTTCCCATTATAATAATAATAATAATATTTAATTTATATTGAATCAAATTATATTATACAGTGATAATACCAATTAAATAAGCGAAACAAAATAAGAAATTATATAGTTTATATTAAATTTAATTATATTAATGAATAATAATAACAATTAAAAAACCAAACAAATAGTTTAATAGAAATAAATTTATTATTAGACTTTAAATTTCTTACTTGTGCCCAAAAACCATTTATGGAAACAATATGGAAAGAGATAAAATAAAAAACAATGGAGCCACAGGCTCTCTTTCCACCCAGGCACGACACCGATTGTCACACCCCTACACCTGCGGTAGTCATCCAACCGCTTGTAGCAAGGTGCGGCACCACCGAACGCTTACTTTTCACCAATACTAACATTCGTGGACTACGCCTACTTTCACATTCACGTTACTTAGCTTGTGTTTCGCAACCAAGTAAACATACAATTATCCTTTATACTTAATGAAGCCCATACTCATTCATTATCATCATGCAATTATACCAAGAACAACAACAATTGCAACAAGTATAAAGGGGAGGGGCAACTCCCCGTAATGTGAGTCTGCCCGACAATATATTAAGAATATCAGTTTTACAATGTACAAGTGTGCCTTGCCAAACCAAGTCTACACTTAGCCAAATATTACAACGGAGAGGCAACCCTGCCTTTTACAATACATGTGCACCCTTGCACAAAGAGAAGTGCTCACCCGAGCCACTTAAATCCTCTTCACCAAGTCCTGCACAAATCTGCACATCCACCGCACCTCGGGCACACCTTGCCCACTCTTCGACCGACTCAAGATCACCTTCAAGTGCACCTTCAAGTGGAGCGCATGAGATATGCGCAGCTCCCCTTATTTCTGCGCACTTTTACTTGCCTCTTGATCTTATGCGTAGAAGAGATGAGAGGAAGTGTTGTTGAAATGAGCCTCAAGGCTCCCACATATATACACAAACTAGCGTGGGTTTACATGGGGTGTGTAGCCCCTTGGCCGACCCCCAAAACCACTAACCATGCGCCCGTAAGACTTGTACTCAAGTCGGCCTCAAGTCTCATCCATCGCATGTATATATTATGTCGCTTTAACACTTAGTCGCATAAGTGTCTCGCCCTTTTGTCGCACTAAACGTCGCATTATGTCCACAGCCCGTCGCATTGTCGTTTCGTGCGCGCCCGCGCCTTCGTGCACGATGACTCGCCGGCGCCCGTCGCACCCGCAACTCGAAGATCTTACATCCTCCTCCACCTGAAATCGTTGTCGTCCTCGACAACATACCATCCCGGTAGCCATCCACCAAGATCATCATCATCCACGATGTCGACCTTTCCATACGAGGCAAACATCCGTGCAACATATGTAGAGTCTCATCTCCATCATATCTCGACTTAGTGACCAACTGCCACCAAGCTCACCATACCAAGGCATGTACCTCAACGGTATGCTCTTCATCAGATATCATCTCGATCCATGATCATTGACCCTTCTACCACAATCTCCACTGCAACATCTCGTGTCGACCTCATCATGTGTCCCCACGTGAACCTCTGCCATGATACTCCAACATAATGCTAACACATCTCTGCCCACTGCTAGCCCTCATGCCTGAACTAGTCGGATGGCCAGTCCAACTGCCATGCTCAAACCATGAGAGTGAACATCCTCATGCCACCATCAGTCGTTTCTCAAAACATCTTGTCACATCCTTGACTTATCAAGAATCTATCTCCACAATCCATGCTCAGGTCCAAGGAACTCCATCCATCTCATCTGCAACATGTTGTCCATGATGTTTGGTTGTTAATGTGCTATATGAAATCAGCCACATCTATCCCAACATCATCATGTGTGTGTCTCCTTCATATGAAGAGATCATCTCATCAAACCGACTCTCGATGTGCCACATCTAGGTCCATGAAGCAATCCTTCATCATATCTACAATGTGCCGTCCCTCAAGTCTGCCATAGAAGCAAGTATGCACTTGTCTCATCTATCCATGTGCTACCCATGATCCTCGATCAATCAGCTCTCATGTGCCAAAAGTAGTTGAGTCTCGGCTCAACCCATGCCCAAGTCAAGGCATCATCATCATCGTTGTAACTCCATCACTCCAAAGTGTCTCATATCGATCCTCCACAACAAGTCACTCTTCCAAGCCATGCCCATACATGTACTTTGAAAATATGCATCCCATACTGCATCAAAGTCTCTTGACCTAAGCTCCTCAATGCATCAAATCCTCTAAGTCCACCATGTATGAAGTCCCTAAAAGTCACAATAATCTCATGTCATCATGAGCTCCATAATCAGCTCACAAATCCAACCAAGTCCATGGCCTTGTTGTACAAGAGTGCACAACCCTCCATCAGCTCATAAGTAATAAGTCTCCATGTCACACCAGCACATCCATCTGCACAACATCCCTGCCTTAGCACTCCTCATTGGATGTCCATAAGTGACACCTCTACAAGTGCTCCCACATAATGTCCCTGCATAAGGCTGCCATGCTCCATGCCTCCAACCTGATGTCCATGACTATGTTGTCCATGTAATCCAACCAAGTAGGCTCATCACAACAATCGGTCATCCTCATCCAAGTCTTCAATCTTCGGTTTAGTGAACTCAGTCACCCAACCATATCATCATGTCATGAGTCCCTCCATCATAGCTCCTCCACCAAAGTGTCCACCAAGACTATCTCTTGGTCTCGGCCATGAGAAGTCCACCCAAGAGTGTGCCCTCCAATCTGTCCATGAGTCATGCCGGGCACTTAGCCATGTGGCTAAAGCATGACCCAATCATCCACAACGATCATCAAGTTCCACCCTTGTCAAGGGCCTTTGTACCTTCTATCATAAGGTCACAAACAACCCCAACAAGTCCTGCAACAATCAACAATCCTTGCTTCTCCATACAAGGTTCCATCATAGTCATCCATGGTAAGATCCTCCCTAGCATAGGCAAACTGGCTTTGCCTCTCCCTGCATACGGTCCATCTACCAAATGCCCAAATGAAACACAAGTATCAACGATACTTACTTCATCATCATGAGGCTCTTCCTCATTCATCCATGTCCACAAACTGCACGATCCTGGTCCAACTTGATCATCCTCAAGTTCATCCTCCATCATGGTCATGTCTGCAACATCTTCAACTATCACGGCTTCTTCTTCCTTGTCAGCACAATCTGCAACTTCATCTTGCTCCATTGTCCAACCAAGTTGAAGAAGTTCGTCTTCAACATTCTTTTCTAGGACTGCAAGCTTTTATTGAATCCGGGGATTCTCTTCTTTCATCCGCTTCAATCTGTATAAGGTAAGCAAGAGCTTCCCTTCACCTTCTCCCAAACTTGCCATGCCTTGTCGTTCAACTTGGTCCAAGCACTAAGCTTCACCTCTGCTAAACCTGCTTCCACTGTCACGAGCAACCCTGCTCAAACCGAGTCTTGAAACTACCTTCAAATGCTTCAACACCTGAACCTTGTTCAAGTCTCAATACCTGTCATCAACTTCAAACCTTCACGAGCAAACCTTGCTCTGATACCACCTGTCACGCCCCTACACCTGTGGTAGTCTTCCAACCGCTTGTAGCAAGGTGCAGCACCACTGAACGCTTTCTTTTCACCAATACTAACATTCGTGGACTACGCCTACTTTCACATTCACGTTACTTAGCTTGTGTTTCGCAACCAAGTAAACATACAATTATCCTTTATACTTAATGAAGCCCATACTCATTCGTTATCATCATGCAATTATACCAAGAACAACAACAATTGCAACAAGTATAAAGGGGAGGGGCAACTCCCCGTAATGTGAGTCTGCCCGACAATATATTAAGAATATCAGTTTTACAATGTACAAGTGTGACTTGCCAAACCAAGTCTACACTTAGCCAAATATTACAACGGAGAGGCAACCCTGCCTTTTACAATACATGTGCACCCTTGCACAAAGAGAAGTGCTCACCCGAGCCACTTAAATCCTCTTCACCAAGTCCTGCAAAAATCTGCACATCCACCGCACCTCGGGCACACCTTGCCCACTCTTCGACCGACTCAAGATCACCTTCAAGTGCACCTTCAAGTGGAGCGCATGAGATATGCGCAACTCCCCTTATTTCTGCGCACTTTTACTTGCCTCTTGATCTTATGCGAAGAAGAGATGAGAGGAAGTGTTGTTGAAATGAGCCTCAAGGCTCCCACATATATACACAACCTAGCGTGGGTTTACATGGGGTGTGCAGCCCCTTGGCCGACCCCCAAAACCACTAACCATGCGCCCATAAGACTTGTACTCAAGTCGGCCTCAAGTCTCATCCATCGCATGTATATATTATGTCGCTTCAACACTTAGTCGCATAAGTGTCTCGCCCTTTTGTCGCACCAAACGTCGCATTATGTCCGCAGCCCGTCGCATTGTCGTTTCGTGCGCGCCCGCGCGCCCGCCCACGCGCCCGCCCGCGCGCCCGCCCGCGCCTTCGTGCACGATGACTCTCCGGCGCCTGTCGCACCCGCAACTCGAAGGCCTTACACCAATGGTCTAACGAGTTGTGCTTTTCCAAACCATATATCATTCCCATGATAACTAATAACCAAATTATATATATATATATATATATATATATATATATATATATATATGCCAGTAGTAATAGTAATGATTTTAAGACCGAAGAAGCTTTAAGAGAAATAATTTTATTGTTCCCATCACTTTAATAAAAACATTGTTTAATTATATTATATTAAATCAATTATATATATATATATATATATATATATATATATTAACAATAAATAAAAAAGAGGAAAAGAGTTTAATATAAATGATTTTATTGTTGAGCTTTAAAATGTTTACAAGTGGTTGAAAATTATCAATCGGAAATAAAAGATAATTGTTTGGATTTTTATTTTTAGTTTTTGTAACCTATTTTATTTTTTTAACCTAGAGGAACCCAACAACTTGTTTAATACTTAACTATCAGGAAATCTTTGGGACTACGATATGTCCTCTTCCCCATTCATAATAGAGAGATTTGAAGATTACAAAAGAGGGATTTGAAATTGAATATTTCAAGTTTCAACAATTTCACATTTCTCAGATTAACTAATTTAGTTGCCCCAAGACATTTATTTTATTTTATTTTTTGTATTTTTATTCTTATCTAATTTCATTAAATCAAATTGTTTTAATTAATCATTTAATTTTTTATTTATATAAATTGACCCTGTTATAATGCTTAGATAATATAACATAACAACACAAATGAGCTTGGAGTTTGCCCTAAAATTGGGTTTGCCTTAAAACTGCTTTTTCTTGGTTAAGAGCTCATCTTCTTTAGAGCTAAAGAAATAAGTTAACGACCCAAAACCCAGAGATATCTGACAAGAATGCAAGAGTGAAAGTGTACCCCTTTAAAGATCACCAACAAATTATTTCAGGTGACATGATTTTCTTTAAATAAAACACAGTGAACAACCAAAAATAAATATCTTGCTACTTATTTAACAATTAAATTATAATAAATTTTCTTGCATTAAAAAAAAATAACAATACAAAATATTACAACATCACTCCATATTGATGGGGTGAAAAAGGCCTCTGAACACAACGATAAAAGAAATACATAGTGCAGAATGGAGAGACCTAGTTTGTTATCTCCAGTATCAACCATTTCCACAAAACATTAAAAGTACCTCATCTCATTTGAGGAATAGAACATCGAGTCATCAATGGGGCAATAGTGGTAATGGTACTAACCAGGTTCTCTGAAGTGCGCGAGCGGGAGTGCTACCATGGGTTCGAATTGGAACTCATTGTATTACAGATCTATACCTGCTACTAGGAGAGGCCACAACCCATCTCATCTACTGCACCACCACCAATACCTATGGCATTGGTTTTACCCATGGTGCAGCAATTGTTCTGCCAGAGGAAGATGTGGATTGCCTTGTTCCTTCCACCTACAAAAACCTTCCTCGTCGATAGAGATGAAATGCTTGGCAACAGCCACGGAAAGCCCTGTGTCATGGACATGAGAATCGCAGTGTGTCAGCAGGGCCAATTGAAAGAGGCACTCCTCCAAGACTTCTCTATGAATACCACTATGTTGCACGCGCTCCTGGACCAGAAATCTCTGCCAGAGGCCAAGCTAGTCCATGCTCATATTGTTCAAACCGGATTCAAAGCAAACCCTTCCTTAGATACCAAACTGGTTATTGCGTATTCTAAGTGCAACACTCTGGCCGATTCCCACCGGCTATTGATGGAAATTCCCAATCGAAATGTGGTGCCATGGTCAGCTCTGATCGCAGCCTACGCCAAGCATGGACACAGTGAGAAAGCCCTAACCCTGTATCACGAGATGCGAGAATCAAGCATTTTCCCAAACCAATACACCTTTGCCAGTGTTCTCCAAGCATGTGGCGGCTTGGCTGCCCTCAAACATGGTAGGAAATTACATCAAGAAATAATTAGAAGTGGGTTCGAATCAGATGTCTTCTTGGGCTGTAGCCTCATAGACATGTACGTTAAGTGTGGAAGATTGCAGGATGCGCGCCATGTGTTTGATAAAATGCCTCAACGAGACGTTGTCTCCTGGACCACGATGATTGCAGCTTACGCGAGAGGGGGGATTGTCAAGGAGGCATTGAGCCTATTTCGCCAAATGCAGAAAATAGGTATGCAGCCGAATCAATTCACCTTTACAATTGTTCTGCCTGCATGCGCTCACTTGGCAGAGTTGGAAAATGGCAGACAGGTTCATGTGGGCATAATTAAAATCGGGTTACACTGTGACTTGTTAGTGGGGAGTGCCCTTGTAGACATGTATGCGAAATGTGGCTGCATAGAAGATGCACGTACAGTATTTGACAAATTACCGGAGCGGAATGTGGTCTCTTGGACTATAATGATTTCTGGATATGCACAAGATGGACATACCGAGGAGGCCTTGAAACTGTATTATGAAATGCAAGAAGTAGAAGTCCAACCAAATCAGCACACTTTTGCTACTATTCTACCAGTTTGTGCTAGCTCAGCAGCTGTGGAACATGGAAAGGGGATTCATAAGGACATAATTAGAAGTGGTCATCGATCTGATGTGTTTGTGGGTAGTGCCCTTGTAGACATGTATGCTAAGTGTGGGAACTTAGAGGAAGCACGAAATGTGTTTGAACGAATGTCTGAACGGAATGTTGTCTCATGGACTTCGATGATTACAGGTTACGCTCGGTATGGATATATGGACAAGGCACTGGAGCTTTTTCATAAAATTCCTTCTCAGGATGCAGTCTCATGGACTGCAATGGTTGCAGGATATACGCATAATGGGTTTTTTAATGAGGCCTTAAAGTTCTTCAGACAAATGCAACTAAAGGGCATGGAGCGAAACTCTCTTATCTTCACTAGCATTCTTCCAGCATGCTCCAACTTAGCATCTCTGAAAAATGGAAAGGAGGTTCATGAAGACATAATTAAGAGCGGACTGCAGTCTGATCCTGTTGTTGGGAATGCCCTTATAGACATGTATGCCAAATGCGGTATTATAGAGGATGCACACAAAGTGTTCAATAACATGACTGAACGAGTACCGGAGTCATGGAATGCTATGATTGTAGGGTTTGCCATGCATGGGTGTGGCAATAAAGCTATCAAACTTTTTGAACAAATGGAACATTGTGGAACTAAACCAAACCATATTACATTTGTTGGTATTTTGTCTGCATGCTGCCATGCAGGCCTTGTGGATGATGGTCGGCACTACTTTAAATGCATGAGTCAAAATTATCAGATAACTCCTACAGTGGAGCATTATGGCTGCATGGTTGATCTTCTTGGCCGTGCTGGTTGTCTAGATGAGGCAGAGGAATTTATTAACAAAATGCCAATAAAACCAGATGCCACTTTGTGGGGATCACTGCTTGGTGCCTGTAAGATCCATACCAATATCGAGTTAGGCGAGCGTGTGGCAGAACATCTTTTTGAATTGGAGCCTACGAATGCTTCATATTATGTGATGCTGTCAAACATTTATGCAGCAGCTGGAAGGTGGGATGATGTAGAAAAGTTGCGAACCATAATGAAAGAGAGAGTGGTAGTAAAGATGCCAGGTTGCAGCTGGATTGAAGTTAATGGGAAGGTTCATAATTTCCTTGTAGGAGATAATTCACACCCACAACTGCAGAAAATCTATGCAGAGCTGGAGAGGTTGTCTGGACAGATAAAGGAGGCAGGGTATGTACCCAAGACAAACTATGCACTACGTGATGTGGAGGAGGAGCATAAGGAAAATATTCTCAGCATACACAGTGAGAAGTTGGCAATTGTTTTTGGGCTTATCAACACACCTCCTAGGAAACCTATTCAGATTGTCAAGAACCTTAGAGTGTGTGGTGACTGCCACTCTGCCATTAAGTTCATTTCGAAGATTGTTGTGCGAGAAATTGTTGTGAGAGATAACAAGCGATTCCATCATTTCAAAGATGGGCAGTGTTCTTGTGGGGAATATTGGTGATACTAATTGAAACATGATATTAGCAGATTTGAGTAATAAGTTTAAGCATGCTGTAAACCTTCCACTGGTAGCCTACAATTATATATTACTGTCCAAATACGCTAACTAGTTATACAAGCAGAAGTTTATTGGCAAGGCAAAGTATCTGTCTTGCAAACCACTCATTGAATGAATTATAGGAGCTTAAACTATCATCTGCCTTGTGACCCTCTGGACCATAGTTTATGGCTTTGCAATTCTGGAATTTTGCAGGTCATGATGCTATTCTGTCCACTAAATGCTTCAATATTTTATTTTTGTTTGAAAAATACTTCTTATATTAAACAGAGAGTATACAAGGAAGAGTATGCAGAAGGAGCAACAAAATTAAAAGACGCTTGTACACTTCTACTAGAACCGGAATCAAATCAGAATAAGCAAAAGCATCTACAGCCTTATCATCTCTTAAAAAGAGATAATCCTTAGCCGCAAGCTGAGTACATATATCTTCGTGCCAAATCTTATAGAATCACAAAACATGATTAACCTCGTTGTCAAAAATACACTTACACTCAACTTTCCAGATAGAGAACAAAGTAGTGACCCTGACACAGTTCCAAAGGTGCATAAAAGATGAGAGAATTAACTGTTTGGAGTCACTCAATAATGCAGCCCTCCAGTGAATAGCCCTTTGAAAAATAGAGGGGACTTGCGTTTGAACCTGATGCCAACAGTTTTCGCCATCTGACATTCCCACAAAATGTGCTTAACACTCCATTTTACCACAAATTGGTCATTTGTTATTTGTGAAACCACTTTTTCCCATGCGAACTTTTGTTGACTCTCTTTAGTAGATGACTAATCAAGAAAATTCATAATTTATAAGATAAACAAAAGTCTATATGCTATAAAATCTTTGAATCCCCCTCTCCTCTGGCTGAGAAGAAGAAGTCCATCTAGCATTCAAAACTGGGCCTGAAATATTATTTGATGCAACGAGGTAAAAACTTCTTTCGGTCACAATTCAGGATTGGCTTCTCAAAAGATCAACATTATTCCCTCCAAATTGGGCCTTGCATCTGACTATTCTCTTAAACAAATCCTTAGAAGGGATCAACCTCTGAATCTCCCAAATGGCCAGTTTGTTTCTCTAAACTAGGAAGAGCCTTCCAATGAGTTATTGTTCTCCAATCTAATTGTTATCACTCTGATAATTCCTTTGAAGTAATAAGAAGGAAAAAACCAAAGGTAACCACTATCCACTTTTGGAGATTAGGACCTAGCCTTCATGATGCTCAGAGAGGGCTCTCTCTTTAAGATTTAACTTTGTTTAGTTAAGATGTTTTAGGCTAGCTATGATTGTTCAAGGGGTTTTGATTTTGTTTGAATTGGGTGGTGGAGGGATGTTCCAGGGGCAATATAGCAGAGTGTATTTCAGATGTTTGAGACAGAGGGGTGAAAGGGTTTCACTTGGGGTGAGAGAGTAGTTAAGGGTTCTCAGACCCGGATAATGAATGAGGAAGGCAGGGGTAACCGAAATCAAAGGGCAGTGAAGAATCCTTTAATTTGGATTATTTATGAAATCAATTTAAACTAAAGAGAAATCAAGAATTCTTTAATTTAAATATCAGAGGAAAACATTCAAATGCTTAATTGTTAAAACAGAGTGTGGTTTAAACAAGTTCTGAAATATATTTCCAGTTATAGCATTTAGATTGAAATAGATAGAAGATTATGAATAACTTTGAGAGATTGACAAAGACACATCAAAATATTTGTCTGATATTCGCTCAACACATGAATCCTTGGAACACTCTGATCTTTATTAATCAATCTAGTTTGCTAGCTCATCAACTGATACATAAACTTCTGGTTCTTTTTTATCAAAAAGTCTATAGAAATGTCTAATAGAATCCACCCTACACACTTGGAATTGTGAAGTATTTATACAAAAATTTATTACAAAATATCTCAAACTGATTTGAGATTTAATCTAGGAAATAAAAATATCTTCTTGCAAGAAGATAGAGACAACTATTGAACTGCTTCATGCTGTCCCTTTTATTTTGGTAATGTTGGGTTTTATGGTTTGATTTTAGCCCTTTTATGTTGCTTTGTTGTTTGATCTTTTACGCTGAAAGCTTCATTTACTTTAGGCTTTCATCTGATACACTTTGACACTGATACATTTTAACTTTGTTGATCTGTCTTCATCTTTTTACCCAGCTGTTTTACTTTTAATGTACTTTAACTTTTTTACTGCATATTTCTTACAATAAATCAATTAATTTCTCCCACGCTTCAGCATCAGGTAATTGGATTTTTAGCATCCTCCTATATATTTTATCTGCCTCGGTGTACTTGAAAAAAGTAGACTCATTCATAAACAAGTGTTTTACCTCATGTTGGAGGTAAAACAAGTTTTCAAATGTCTGGTAAAGTACTTTGCCTGTTGGCAATGCCTTGACTGATGATGTATTGACCTGTTCTTTTGCTAGCTCTCTGATTTTGTTGTTGTAATCCTGCTGTGTCATGAGCTTGTCATTTATTACTAAGGGACTGGGTAACCCTTTCTCTCTCAAAATTTGAAACTTAGCCATAAATCTGTCAACGACTACCTGCATATTCTGACACTTGTCCTCCAAGTTTAGCATTAAGTTTCTCTTGGAGAGGACCTTTCTCAACTCCAAAATTGTCTCTGTTCTGTCTTCTATCTCCAATTCCTGAAGCTCATACTTATTCTTACTGTTAAGGAACTGGATAATTCTGGTAGCATCTTTTGGCATTTCTCTTAATTCTTCTTTTATTCTTTGGATGGCCTTTGTAGCCATCTTTATTAAATCTATCCGTTCAAAAATCACCTGAATAGATGGCCAAATATCATCGACAAAGTCAATAATATTGGCCCACAGTAGTTCCTTAGCCTACCCAAGGGGTTCCTTTAGTGTTAGGTCCTTCTCCTTGGCTTTTAATCTCTCACTCATCCTGGCAACTTTTTGCACTTCTTCTTTGTGCATGATTTTGGCAAGCTTGTAATCAGTTTCCAAGCTTGTCACCTTTTCTTTGAGCTTATTCATCTCTGTTGCATGTATGGACATCTCTTCCATAGCTTTAACTAACTTTGCTGCTTCTTCACCTGATGTACCTACTGCTGATGTAGACTCTGTTGAAACCTGTTGCACCGTGGCCATAGGAGCTGTGGGAGCCAATGAGGCTGTCAATGTGGAAGGAACAACCGTTGTAACTGCTGGGATGACATTCACTGATGTAGTGCCAAGATCACTTTGCTTCAATTAGATTAAATTGTCCAATTCCTTCTCTGCCTCCCTTAACTGATCATTTAGTTTGAAGACTAAGTCCATCAAATCTTCATGCCTTGTTTGATTTTCCAATACTTCCTGTGTCTGGGGATGTTGCAGTTGTGGTATCTTCAATTGCTTCTTTAGTGCTGCAATGTCATTCTTTTTCTTGATCAGTTGTTTAGTAGCTTTGATGTCTTTGGGATCATGTCCCAATTCAATCACTAAGTCTTCCAAAGACTTGATTCCGTTGTCTTGGATATGTGAGGAGGCCTTCTCCAACTGATATTGGGTTGAGATATTGTTAAATGAATTTTGCAACTGATGGGAAACTATGGCTTTTCCTGTGAGGGTGGAGTAAATCATTTCTCCAACCTATTTGTGAAATTCAATTTGGTCAATGAGATGAATATCCCTTGTCAATACCTCAAAATCAATTTTTTTGAAATCTACTGATGTCCTTGGTTGTCGTATAGTTGGCTTTATGAAGGACATTTTCATTTTTCCTTCCTTGATGTCAAAAGCTGGCATCAACTTGGTTTGATTAGTAGGTGTAAGTTTGATATACTGTGCATAAGACTGTGCCTTCAGTTTCTCATTTCTCATTTTGATTTCCTTGAACCTGTCCTTTATGTCCTTATCTTTATCAACAGGCCTACTAAATGAGGATACTTCTACACTGAGCTGCGTTTCTAACATCTGAGTCTGGGATGTAGATGGGTCCTGTGTTTCTCCAGATCGGGTTGTGCCCTTGCTCATGTGAAACTCAGTATTAGTTACTTCTGCTAAGTCTTCTGTGTCTTCCTGTTCTGAAATAGGATTGAGCCTTAGCCTTTTTCTCTGGCTGGCTTCATACTGCACATTTGAAGTGTCTATACCTGAATTGGAGGCTCCCTCTCTGTTCCTCTTGGGATTATTTTCCTCATTTTGAGGAGTTTGCAAAACAACAGGGGTACTCATGGTTGCTTCTTGCTGTGGTACTTGCAGGAATGAGCTTTCATCAAGCTGTCTTTCTAAATCACACAAGGTATTTTCAACATCTACCTTTGTACTATCCCTATCTATAAGAGTGTTTTCCAACCACTCAGATTGATTGGCATATCTTTCTATCTTTGGTATGGGGTGATGAATGTAAGGCCCCAATTTGACCTTTTGTCTAAGTTTGGTCATAAAACCTTGAGGGTCATATCTCCACATGAAACTGTTTTGGAACTTCATTTGTTGCAGAATCTGATCTACTTCTCTAGAATTGCAAATGAAAGGGCCTAACTGATTTTTAACTTTGAACTGGGTCCTTTTCTTGGCTGAGACAAAGTTGACTTCATCAAAGTTCATTATCTACCTATAATACTCTAGATCAAATAACCTCATGGGGAGGTATTTTGGGAGTTTGTATGGGGCTAGCTGGCAACCATAGATTCTTATTTCAGTGTGATTTTGGTAAAGGTATCAATCTCTTACTTTACTCTGCTTGGACAATTGGAGGACTCTTTTGATTTCTTGACTTATTCTAAGTGGAGGACTTCCTGTAAGCATGGTCATGACTGGATGGACAAAAGAGTCAATGAAGTTTGTGTAGGTGTATGGTGATGAATACTTGTGGAAAAGTGGTGTCCAAAATATAACAGACCTGGGCTGGCCTCTAGTATCTAGTTTCTGGAGGGTGAAGGGAAATCTGTCTGACTAATAATACAAAAACATATGGTATAGTACATATGAGTATTTGAATACTCTCTCATTGTGCATTCTGGTAAACTGCTCATGCATCCTTTCGGCTATGAATTGGGCATAATTGTACAAAGTAGCAGGAGGATTTCCTAGGGTGAAAATAGACATGAAGGCTAGGATGAGCTCATCAACAAATTCATTTGTGCTACAACCCAAAATACATGATATCATAGTCACAATATGCTTGCCCCTTTCAGAGAAAATGGCAGAAACATATGGAGGGGCATCTTTAGGAATGTGTTGCTTTTCTACAATGAAAGTTTGGTAAATTTGGGCCAGTTTAGAGGGAGTCAACTTGGTGTACAGGTCTAATGACTCCCCAACAGAGAGTGGGGTCAGGTTTGGACCTGGTTAGACTTGCAACATCTCATTAATTGATTCAGCTGTAATTGTGAACAAAAACTTTTGGTTGGGGGACATTATAGCGCTCTGGCTACGAATGTAACAAGCATGGCACATATGGACAATTTCAGAAAAAATATGTACTTGGGGACACTGGGATTTGGGCAAATTGGAGTCCCAAAGGCCAATGCCATCAGAATGGTTCAAATATCTGCCTCTACTCAAACAATGAATTTTGAGCAGGACCTCGTATGCACTTGTGTCTCTGATTTGAAAATCCCTGTCCGCCAGAGAGCTGGTCAAGGTCCAAATGAGGAGTTGTGATAGGTCTGACATCCATGGCGATAGGGGCAGCCATAATTCAGTTCTTGTAGATTTAAATTTGACTTTCGCAGGTTTATTTAGAGATTTTGACGGAAACTGGAAGCTTTCAGAAGGGTTTGGGCACAGACTTTTAAATTTAAAGTAATTTCGATTAATTTTACTTAATTAAAACACTTTACAAACTAAACGTTTTCAAATTTGAAAGGTTGACTGGTAATTTATTTTCAAATACCCAAAATTGAGTGAATTAACTTCAAATTCGAAGTTCACGGCAGCTGCAGAAGTCTGAATGGCAGGTACGGACTGAGAGGTTGATTGGGGTCTCTGCAACTTCTTCAGGAGTGGAATTTGAGGTTAATTGACGAATTCAACATTTGCAGGAGTCGCATTGGTTTGCAGAGGTTCACAGAAAATGAGCGAAAAAAGGCGAAATGGGGCTTCTTGGCCTTTTTATTGAGCAACGGTTACTTTTTGGTGGGTAATTTACAAATCAATAGTGGTGGTTTTTTGGGTTGAGCGGGGAGGCGGTTCCCCAAGCCATCACACCGCTTTTGTGGAAGAGGCGGTATTTAGGAGGGGTCACCCGATCTATGCCAGCGCTTGACACGTAGCAGTTGGGGGGCTGGGGAAAACCACCTTATCGGGCGGGTAAAGGTCGGCCATCGAGTGCACCCGATATGGCTGTGGACCGTTGGATGAGGGTGATGATGATTAGACGGCAGTCGGGCAAAGGATGTGCACGGATGATATGAGCATAGGCTTCGAGGGGTCTAGGGCTTTAATCTTTAGCGATTTGGGATTAATTAGGATTTAATCATGGGATTAAACAATCGGGCGGGGCCTAATTATGGGATTAGTTTAGTTTTACCACGCAGTGGTGTATTAAGAAGGTTTTGTCGGGAATATGGGACAAAGTATAGTTTATATTAAAATTAAGGGTTGGGATATTTATATAGGGGATTTATTTAATATGCAGGAAAAAGTATATCGGGATTTATATAATTAAGTTAAAAATTAATATGAAATGAATGTGCGGAGTGAACCTAGCACTAAGCATAATGTACTATTGATGCACTTTCTTCACATACAATTACACTTAGGATAAAACACTTTTGTGGGTTTTTGAATGAAATGGAATTTTAACTTGGGGTTGTTTACTTTTTCTAGGAAAATTGAGTTTAACCTTAGGAAGAGGGGTTTTATTAGGGTAATGAAGGGAATTCTAACACTTGATGTCCATAAGTCATTAAGCCGAGGGTCTGGTCCCACCAAAAGTTAGAGAAATGCTCTGAGCCTTTATGACTTGAAGGATTTTAAGTACTAGAACTTACTTGTGTATGGGGAAATTTGTAAGTAAAGGGGTGAAAAGAGTTAAGGGGAGTTATTTAAATGAATTTGTAAACCATTTTTGTTGCCTTCTTAACTGTTCATGCACATTGAAACATATAATCAAGCATGATAAATATGCTTTTATCCAATCATCTTTATACTTCATCAACTTTTTTTCTATTTACCCATTACTTACCCTACCATTTTTTATTCATTTTATTCGGGTGCATTTAGACTAACAAACCCTTATCATTCATTTTTATTTTGAAAAGTAAACTATCTACTTCTAACTTTCTATCATCCAAGGGCTCAGATTAAACTGATGAGCTCCTTTTATTTTCTCTACCTATCTAATGATCTGCCAAGATTAAATTACTTGGTCATATTTTATTCTTTAACTGTAAACATAAGATTCAAAGCATGAAATAATCAAGATTAAACAATTTGACTATCATGGATTGTGGCATGTATGACAAGCTGCACACAACTATTATTTAAAACCGTAAAACAACAAAATAGTAGTGGCATTTAGACTTGCACACTTTCATGATCTGCATTTGTTTTTGGGGTTCATATATTTTCATTTTTTGATATTTTCTTATTCTTTTTGTCCCTTGATGTTTCTTTTAGGACATACCAACTTTACATTTTTAAAATTTTTTAATATGGAAAACATTCCCAGATATCAAAGGTATGTACAATATTACAAGGCTTAAACTTAGCCAATTCAAAATTATGAATCCTATCACTATAGGACCCTAACACTAACTATGACCTACAATTAGATTCCCACAAGTTACGCAATTAAAAATTAATGTCCTTCTTGCTAAACTTGTGAGCTTTGTAGCGAGATATTTCATCGATACATTCACCTTGACCTTTCCAGCTCAAAATTGAGTGTAGGGTATAGTTCAATGACCTTTCCCTTGTACCAAGCTGATAGTGAACTCGAAGATTCTACAAGCCTCTCACATCTATGACGTTTCTTGTTAGCTGCATAGCCAGGGTCACTTTATTAGATTGGAAAATGTTGAGGATGTTTCTATGGCCCAAGTATAGCGGGGAACATGGGTTACCGATGACCCTGTTAGATGTAGACATTTTTCCTAGGGAGGGTGGCTTGGGATTGATTGTAGTATCTTAGGGTAAAATCCTAGCAGCGAAGTGTATTGTGAGTTGTTTCTTAGGAGGCGTTATTGAGATATAATCTGTTTCAAATCCAAGGTTCTACATTTTATTTCTTGGATGTGAATTTGTTTGTCCTAAGGTGGTTTGGCATTATTATTTACCGTGAGAAAATGGAGATAGTTTGATATTCACCTTATGTTGATATATTGAGTGATTTTCATGGCGTTCATGAATATTCAACTTGCTCATATTAGACTTTTCTAGAGGAAGTCTATCCAGGCCAATATTAGAGAAACTTATGTAGTGCACAAATGGATTTGTGCTACTAAGAACATGCAGCGTGAGGGTAGGATGAAATACCACCCTTCCCCACACACCATTGAGAAAGAGAGAAAGGATAGAGATAAGTCACCCACTTGGCTTTCGGAAAAAAATGAGAAACCCTACGGTGAAGAGATTTATTCAAGAATTAGGATGAAGGAATCTATTGCTTTTAGATTATTAAGGTGCTTCACTTAGGTTTCAAATCGTGTTTTTTCAATAAATTAACAAATGAATGTAAACTAACAATCTAGATTAAACTTATCAAAGGTTCCTTTAGTGAGTAGAAACATTATTATTGAAAGAGTCAAAGAGAATTGTGCAAGGAACTCACCTAAAATTAATTGTTGTAGGTGTTGAAGTTTCTTGGGTAGGGAAAAGATTTGTGATAGGCCTCCAAGATTGATCCATGTCCCAAAGGAACCTATGCACTATTAAACTTCCTCAAAACACAATATGTGTTCGATCGCTTCTATAAAGCAATATATGTGCAAATAATACTAGCTATATCTACTACTAGAATAGATAAATATTTGAAGGCACTGACTAGATATACCAAAGTTCCCTTAGAGGGGATGATACCTCCCTTTCCCTAGATTTGATGGAACCTCACTTGAGGTTGTAGGCTTGAATCATCCTAGGGATACCTAGAAATATACCAATGAAGATGCCCTAGGATGAATCAACAAGCCTTCATTGTTGGGGTCAACCTACTCAAAAGATATTACTATAGAGATGTTAAATATGACATGTGCAAGTAGCCCAAGAGCACAAAAGAAGTGGAAGAGAGAGATCAAGATATGTTGCAATTCCGTAAAAAAATCTTGTTACAACAACTAGAAGGATAAATAATATTTGAAGAATTCAAGATAGTAATTGAAGAGGCTTTACAAAAAGGAATAAAAAGGTGTAAATAGGAAAGGGAGTGACCTCAAGGCATAGGTGTAACTTACAATAGGAGGGCTAATGGAGCCTTCATGAAATGAACCTATGATATAGCTAGTATGTGCATTGAAGGGATATTAAAGGATATTCCTCATTTTACTATTTATTAATAAGTATCTCCTAAAATACTTTTGTTAAACCATCCTCATAACATCTTTCCAATTAAAAAAAATATCTCATGTTCATTATATATCCCTAATAAACCTTGTTATACCCTACATCACCAACCCAAAAAAAATAAAATAACAAATATAAGATATTGAATTAACTTTTCACAATTATGAAAACCTTTTTATGTATAAACATGATAAAATATTGGTCAATAATGTAAAGCCCCCATGGGAGGCCTTGCATCTTATGGCAATGTTGTACCATGTAGTTTGACTCCACAATGTAAGTCCCTGAATATTATGTCATAAGTAAATAGGCTCAAAGTGCCCCTCTATTCCATGAAGCATGGAATAGAAGAACAACACCCTCTTTACCAATACATAGTACACCTTCCACCATGAAATCATAGAGAGTCAAGGGAGAGTTGACTCATTTTACCCCATAAATAGAAACCCAAAACAAATTTATGCCATAATAGCCTGTAATGAAGTATCTTAAATGAATGTGGATCCAATTAGGAGTTCTTGCCACAAACTAAACCAATAAAGTTGGGAAATACCTCGAACAAGTGCATGAAGGGTCAAAATGAGCCAAATTGACAACTAAGAGAAAAAGACCAAGAGAAGTAAGGCAACGAAGGACCCCACCCAAGCATTAAACACCCTTAAAAAGGTCATGCATCTAATCTAAGGGAGTGGGAAGTCAAGGAAAGTGCTCAAGCACATAAGGATGGTAGGGAGACATTGTTTCATCATCATGCTATTCATATGAAAACAAACTTTGGAGTGAACTACATATCATACCTCTAGGTGGGTAGACATAGTGAGCATTGAAGTGAGAATTGCATATGTTACATATTGTACAATTTTTAGCAGTATATATCCACAAGATGGGAACGATAGTAAATTTTAAGGAAAGAGAAAAGAAAACAAAGTGAAAGAAGATAAAATTAAAAATTAAAAATGAGTAGCAATAATAACAATTAAATGATGCACGAGGAGAGCCTACTATTGTGTGCAACGAAAGATAACACACATAGAGGGTAGTCTCCACTATTTGACTTCATTAAGGTCTCAAATTTTGTATGGATACTCCATTTCATGATTATCAATGCAGAATAATTCTACCACACATTTTCATAGCTAACATGATATCATACATGTATGAGACAAACTGGAAAATGAAAGAGAGAAGCGAAGAAATGTAAGAAAAGCAAGGAATTTCTAAAAGGGAGACAATAAATCTAACTATTGAAAGTAAAGAAGCAGAATATTAAATGTAAAAAGGACATCTTATGTGTATCTTTTTCATTTTTACTTTATTAATTAATTCCATTAGGGATCACAATGAAAAATATTGGATGAGAGCTATTTTGGGTAAGGAGATATAAATACATTATCAATGATTTTTTTAGAGAGGGTTGGCCATGTAGGATCAAAACGTTACCAAGAATGATCTCAATTTCTTAGTTGGTTTATAACCAATTTCCATGTGTTGCTCAATCTCATGCAAGCATCCATATTTAGTGTGTTGATCCACTTTTCATTATTTAGAGGGTCTCTTATTTTTATTTTACCAAAATGTTCTACTTTTGCGATTAACATTACTTCTTCCATTCCATTGTGATGTTTTGTGTTGATGAAATGTTTAATGAGCAATGATTTTTCATGCGATTGCTATAGATCATAATGTTGTTTTCTCTTAGATGCAATTGCAATCATAGTGGCATATTTCACTGATATGTGTGTGTGTGTACACACACATATATATACAAGACAAATAGAAAATGAACGAGTAAGAAGCGATAATATAAGTTGGAGCATGATATATGATATATGAGTGGTGGTATAGATATATATTATGTGACGATGTATGTGCACAGAATATATGCTCATATTAAAAGTTTTGACATAGTGTAGTGAAGAGTGAAGATTTTCCATCTACATATTAAATAAGTGTCTTACTTAAATAGAAGGTATCAATAAAAAAAAAAGGCAGAGAGCAAGGCTATGATTATTTTTGAAATCAAAAGTAGAAAATATTTTTTGATGATGCATTCACTCATCTCCATATGTCAAAGAGAACTACCATGAATGGCCAAGGAAGATAAAGCATACTTTGATTTTTAATGAATTATGGAAAGGAGTTAGTGAAGGAGAAGGAGGCAATCCTCCTGAGAAGCCCACTTCAGAAAAAGAACTCGCCATATGGGAAAACAAGAACAACAAGGCCTATGCCTTGATTTCAGCGTCAGTCGATGAAGAGTTAAATTCTGTTTTCTGGATATCACCATTCTTTGTGTTGTGAATCTATTGCAAGGCTGAAAAATGGCTCCAATTGGTGCAATATTAGAGTCACTGGACAATCTAATACTCTCTACTATGGGTAATACAATCAAAATCAACAAGGATTTTCTCACCGATATTCACAGTTGTTTACAAGATGTACATGACAAAATTGATTTTTTGCAGCTCGAAACTCAGCTACAGCAAGAAGAATTAAAACAGAGGAGTCATCATTCTGAACCTGTTTCTGTTCAGAAAAATGAAGCAGACTCCCATAAACAGCAAGACAATATTGTTGAAGTTCATATAGATCCAATGCCCAATAAAGCAGCAGTAATACATGCAGATGCAGAAACTCAGTGTGCACTTCCCAAGCCCATCATCAAACCTTGGGAACAGCTTGTCCACAACAAGCATAGAACTGGTCTTGGATATGACAAGGACTTGTCCTGTCATATTCCAGACTACTCAAAGCCCATTCCGTTTCAGAGTGATGGATTTATTCATGACAGTGCACCTGCTCCTCATGACAGTTCACCTTCAACTGTTCCAGACTCTACCCCTCTTCCACAACAACAACAACAGATCGTGAAATGCCAACACTGTGACCGAGTTGGCCATATGAAAGATCACTGTTTTGATCTTCATCCATGTAAGCACTGTCATAAAACTAGCCATTCTTCACATAGATGCTTCAAAAACAAACACCCTGCAAGAACAAAGATTCATCTTGGATGGATTGCTTCTTGGCAATGGGCATCAACAGCCAAGAAGATATTCAAATCACATGTCAGAACTTGTTCCAGAGTATTGAACAGTCTTGCAGTTGAATTTTCTCCATCATCTCACCTTGTATCTGACAGGGGGGGAAATGATTGTAGGAATTTACAGGGTAAGTTCCTCAGAAAGAACACCAAAAGGACACCGCTCACAACCAGATCTCAAATCAATACACCAGTATTTTTGACGTGGTTAAAACCCTCAAAGAGGGAAACAGTCCACGGCCTAAGCCAACGTGGCCACTTCAGGCAATTTATTAATCAAAGAATGAAAATTTACATAAGCTTTCTCTCATAGACGGATTACACGAACAATGACCCTCCATGCGCTTTAAATAGAACTCATGGACCAATCGGGTGTCAAGCCACGGATCAAGTGTCAGTAATACCGAGGAGAGAGTGAACCGTCGGATCACTACATATCGTGACCGTCGGATTGTAAGTTACAAAATGTACAACGGTAAAGAAACACACTTTACCTAACTCTATACCTAACTCTATACTAGACCAAGTTGAACTTAACTATTTCCTATGTGTCGGAATATCCTAACATCCCCCCTTAAGAACAACTTGGGATAGGATTGAAGGATTTACAAATATGACACAATAGGAGAAGGAAGGAGGCACTAGAGCCTATCCCCCCTTAGTGACAACTTCCTGAACTCCAAGCATATATCGAAGTTTAGTGAACTTCGCCTCTGTGAGAGCCTTTGTGAAGATGTCTGCAACCTGATCATCTGTTGAACAATATTGCACTTCAAGAACATGGTCATGAATGAGCTTTCTGATGAAGTGCATGTGTAGTTCAATGTGTTTGCTGCGCTGATGCTGGACTGGATCTTTGCATAGCTGAATGGCACTTTGATTATCACACCAAAGTGTGGTTGGATGCTGCTGCTCAAAGCCAAACTCTGATAGGATCTGACGAAGCCACAAGGCTTCCTTACTAGCTTCCACGGCACCACGATACTCTGCTTCTGCTGACGAAAGAGAAATGGCAGCCTGTTTCTTACAAGCCCATGTAATAGGTCCTGAACCAAGAGTGAAGACATAACCGGCAGTAGACTTCCGATCATCAGGGTCACCAGCCCAATCAGAATCAGTGAAACCAACTAATAGAGGAGCTGCTTTGGCACTGTAATGAATCCCAAACTGTACTGTACCTCGAACATAACGAAGTATTCTTTTAGTTGCTTTCCAATGACTTTCACGGGGGTTTTGCATAAAACGAGCAACAAGGCCAACAACAAAGGAAAGGTCAGGACGAGTATGGGTTAAATACAAGAGTTTTCCTACAAGTTGACGGTATAAGGTAGCATCAACTTCAGGAGAAGTACAAGAGACTGAAAGTTTGACTCCAGACTGAAAGGGAGAAGGGGCTGGCTTACAGTCTTCCATGTGAAAATGACGAAGAATATCACAAGCATACTTGGACTGGGAAAGGGAAATACCCTCCTTGGATTGCAAGACTTGAAGACCGAGAAAATAGTGTAAGTGTCCTAAGTCTGTCATTTCAAATTTCTTTTTAAGGCTGGACTTCACATGGTTTATAAGGTTGGGATCACTACCAGTAAGAATAAGATCATCAACATAAAGAACAAGGATGATAAGAGAGTTGCCCACTTTCTTGGTGTAGACAGTATTGTCAGAATAACACCTAGAAAAGCCAGATTCTAAAAGAAAGCTATCCATTTTGGCATACCAAGCCCGAGGAGCTTGCTTGAGACCATAAAGGGATTTCTTAAGTCGACATACAAGGCTGGAGACTGTTTGGATGAAGCTAATGGGTTGTTCCATATAGATTTCTTCATGCAAGTCCCCATGCAAGAAGGCAGATTTAACATCCATCTGATGGACTTCCCATTTTAAAGAGGCAGCAAGGGAAAGAACAAGGCGGATAGAGTTCATTTTGGCAACAGGGGAGAAGGTTTCAGTGTAGTCAATGCCTTCAACCTGAGAAAAGCCCTTAGCAACAAGACGAGCTTTATGTTTATCTACTTTCCCATCTGGTCCATACTTGGTTCTGTAAACCCATTTACATCTAACAAGTTTGCGTCCCTTTGGTAGAGGAACAAGATCCCATGTATCATTTGCCAACAATGAATGATATTCTTCATTCATAGCTGCTTCCCAATGTGGATGGCCTGAAGCTTCTACAAAAGTGTCAGGATCATGATTTACTGGAGCTTGAGCCAGTAAAGAAGATGCTCTTTCAAACTGAGAACGTGTACGTCGCTGATCTGTAGGATCACCGGCAAGATCACCTGCTGCATCCCGAGTAGCACGGACCCATCTTGGAAGTTGAGGATCCTGAGAAGGTGGGGTAGGATTGTCATCCTCACTTTCATCATCTGAAGAAGAAATGTTTTCAAAAGTAGAAGAGATAGGAAGAGGTGGCACATCCGCCGGACTAGGCTCGCAGGCCGATTTATTTTCATCAAATTTTACATCTCTTCTAATGATAACATTTTTGGACTTAAATGGAATAAGTCTATAACCTTTTACATCTTCAGAATATCCAACAAAAGTACATTTCTCACTCTTAGGTTCTAAAGCTTTATGCTTTTCATCTGGAATATGGGCCCATGCTTCACTTCCAAAAACACGAAAGTGACTTACATCTGGTTTAATGGAACTCCAAGCTTCTTCTGGAGTGATATTCTTTAGAACCTTAGTAGGAGTGCGATTTATTATATAATTTGCACAATTAATTGCTTCGGCCCAAAAACTAAGACCGAGTCCTTTAGATTGCAGCATACAATTAGCCATTTCCTTTAAGGTGCGATTTTTCCTTTCAGCTACACCATTTTGTTGTGGAGTGTATGGAACAGTATGTTGCATTTGAATTCCATTTTCGGTGCAAAAGTTGATGAATGTGTTTTTAACATATTCTCCACCATTATCAGTTCTTAGCTTAAGAATTTGATGTCCAGATTGTTTTTCAACAAAGGCTTTGAAGGCCAAAAATGTGTTAAATACTTTGCTCTTGAGTTTTAAGAAGTATACCCAAGTGCGTCTGGAGAAATCATCAATAAAAGTTAAGAAATACTTGCAGCCAGAGAATGAAGCAACAGGAAGTGGACCACATAAATCACTGTGCACAAGCTGTAAAGGGGCTGAGGCGTGCCAAGAGGCATGTTTTTCAAAACTGTCCCGATGATGTTTTCCGAGTACACATCCGGAACAAACACCATCTCTGCAAGATACCATAGGAAGACCTGTCACCATATTTTCTTTACATAGATGCTGAAGGGAGCGATAGTTTAAGTGACCAAATCGCTCATGCCAAAGTTTTCTCACTTCATCATTATGAGCAACAAATACTGAGGGAAGATTTGATGACCCAAAGTTGTGAAACTTATACAACCTTGTGGAATCATCAGCAATACCAGTAGCTAGAATCTGTTTAGGATCTCTTAGATCCTTGATTACAACATCATGAGGTGAAAATTCAACAATTTTACCTTCACCTGAATGAGTTATCTGATATATAGATAGAAGGTTGCAGGATAAGGTTGGAACACATAATACATCATTAAACTGACCATTGTCTAGATGAACAGTTCCAGTCCCTACAACATTAAGAGATCTATCATCACCAACATATATATTTTTGGTGTTACAATCATTTAAAGAAGAAAACATGGCTTTGTTTTTGGCCATGTGATAAGAGGCTCCAGAATCAATGAGCCACTCATGAGAATGAGAAGAAGAAGATACATTTAATGCATAACCAGACTGAGATGATTGACAACGACATGCAGAAAGTGCCATTCCTGAAGATGAAGTTGAAGAATGCTCCACATGGATGTTATGTTTCTTCATTGCGGCTTCCAAGGCTTCCATCTTCTTAAAGCATTTAGATTCTAAGTGGCCATCTCGATTACAAAAGTTACAATGTCTATCAGTCTTCTTCCATTTGTTTTTATTGGTCCTATCATTTTGCTGAAATGATCTTTCATTTTGAGGCTGAGTTTGCTTAGGACCCTTGTTTGGTTTAGGACCATTCTTTTTAGGATATGACTTCTTAGGATTCTTTGAATTTGGTTGCTGCTGGGCGGCTAACGCTTTCTTGGAAGAGTTTCCAAGATTAATAAGACCAAGGTGTAAGAGTTTTTCTTGTTCTCTTATTAAAGAATCACAAAAAGAGTCAAAGGAAGGGGCCTTGTAGTCTTTTCCTTGACAAATGAAAGCTTCCCTTGTAGAATGGAAGGTGGAAACAAATACAGAGTAGGCTGGTCCCAACTTAGTAAGGATGGAATAAATAAGGTTACTATCTTCTTTCTTAACCTTAACACCTTCCAAGAGATATCTAAGGGTCTTGAATTTGGACAAGAAATCTTCAATGCAAGAAAAATTATTAGGATCCAATGTAAGCAACTCATTTTCAAGTTGATGGGCTCTAATTTCATTTTTAATCCCAAAAACTTTAGTGATTTGTTCCAATGCTTCATGAGGAGTATCAAGTTCTGCAATATGGAATCTAAGATCAGGAGAAATAGACATCCCTATCAAACCACGTGCTTGATCTTGTCTATTTTCCCATTTTGCAGCCTTGTCTTCATCTTTTGGTTTCTTCTCTTGGCCTGTGGCTATTCTGTAGAGACCTTTACTTCTAAGTAAATCTTCCATGTAGGCTATCCATTGGAAGTAGTTAGTGCTGTCAAGAATGACTTGGCATGGACTTTCCATTTTAAAAAAAAAAAACTGAAGCTGAAGATGCTGAAAGTAAGTGTTCCAATGGATAGATCTCGAAAAATTAGGCTGTTTTTAAAAAAAACGGCTCTGAAAAAGGCTTCCGGATGAAGAAGTTATGGCTTTTTGAAAAAAATTTGTTGAAGTTGCCGGCAAAGTGCGCGAATGTGCGGGAATGAAAAAAAAACGCCCCCACAAAATGGAGATTTGAACCCAAGACCTCTACTCTCTTAAAATAGCTTTGAACCAATTGAGCTATACAAAAAATTTGAGAGAGAGAGAGAGAGAGAGAGGGGGGGGGGGGTGCCTTGGGTTGCGTGCTTGCCTTGAGAAAGCTCTTTTTCCTACAAAACAAAAACACAAAACCCAACACGAATATGCAAAGAAAAACGAACCTTACGGCTCAAAGTTAGCTTTAGCCGGAAACTAAATATTTTTCTCAATGTTTCTAATTTTCCAAGATCACACTAAGGTGCAGGGAAAAGAGCATACGCATGAGAAAAAAAACTTCCTTTCTGTTTCTGATTTGCCCAGATCGCACAGAGTCGTAGGGCAAAGAGCATACGCAGAAATGAAAGGTATAGATCCGGTAATAAAAAAAGGTTAAATAAACAGAAACCGAAATAACCAGAGAGAAAATAACAGTAAACTGCAGATAAACACTGTATACCTCCAGATCTTAAAAATGACGCAGATAGGGCTATCAGAAACCTTTTCGCGTGAAACGAAAGGGGTTCCTCACTGGAACAGATGCTCCGAACACAACAGAGCAGTCCTCTCGGCCCGAAAGCAGTCAGAAACAGTAGATCTAGGAAACGACAGCCGCATGCAGTTCTACCGGCTTCAGATTTGGATCACCAACGGACGCGGCCCTCAAATAGCTCCGATACCATGTAGGAATTTACAGGGTAAGTTCCTCAGAAAGAACACCAAAAGGACACCGCTCACAACCAGATCTCAAATCAATACACCAGTATTTTTGACGTGGTTAAAACCCTCAAAGAGGGAAACAGTCCACGGCCTGAGCCAACGTGGCCACTTCAGGCAATTTATTAATCAAAGAATGAAAATTTACATAAGCTTTCTCTCATAGACGGATTACACGAACAATGACCCTCCATGCGCTTTAAATAGAACTCATGGACCAATCGGGTGTCAAGCCACGGATCAAGTGTCGGTAATACCGAGGAGAGAGTGAACCGTCGGATCACTACATATCGTGACCGTCAGATTGTAAGTTACAAAATGTACAACGGTAAAGAAACACACTTTACCTAACTCTATACCTAACTCTATACTAGACCAAGTTGAACTTAACTATTTCCTATGTGTCGGAATATCCTAACAATGATGGTCATCTACAAGCTTCAAAACCACATCAAGCGAGCCTGAGCCACAACCTGCCACACCAGTTTCAGAGTTGTAGCCAGAGACAAAGATGCCCGTGAACATGCCTTCAGTTGGAAATCTGGGACACTTCCTCTAGCAGAAGACTTCAGCTTCTTGCCAGTTTTGGAAGAATTCCAGGAACAAAATTGAGAACACTTCCTCTAGCAGAAGACTCCAGCTTCTTGCCAGTTTTGGAAGAGTTCCAGGAATTGCATTAAGCATTCCAGAGTTGTTGGTTATCCTTAAACCATCACAGGTTGAGACTTCCCTTTTCAGGTTGAAGTTTTACCTTTTATGCGGGGTGAGACCTCCCTTTTATGGTTGAAGGTTTCCCTCTTTAAAACAATAAGATCACTTCCTCTAGCAGAAAACTTCAGTTTCTTGCCAGTTTTGGAAGAGTTCCGGGAACTGCACTAAGCGTTCCAGTGTTGGTGGTCATCCTTAAACCACCGCCCTTTATACCAACATTTCATAGAGCACATTCAGCCTAGTGCTGCCATGCATATTTGCACATTTTTTATTACAACTCTCTTCTTAGACTCATACATAACCCTTCGGATTAAGGGGGGGAATGTTGGACACCTAATCCTTAATGGGTTAGTGTGGAAGCCGAATAGACCAAAGCAGTCCAAGAGACCTTGGGAAGTGAAACCCAACGGTCAGATATTGTACTATAAATGTAAATCAATTGTTAATAATAATTGTACTCTCCTGATTATCTTTCATATTGTCCTTGCTGTCCATGTGTGTTTAACAAAATGCATGAAAAGAAAGAAATGTTTAAAAGTGAGATAAGAAGTGTAACTATTGAAAGTAAAGAAGCAGAACATGAAATGTAGGAAGGAGGACACCCTATGTGTACTTTTTTCATTTTGACTTTTATTAGATAAAGTCCATTAGGGATCACAATTCCAAATATTGGAATAGAGCTATTGTGGATAAGAAGGAGATATAAGTACCTTATTAATATTTTTTAGGGAAGGTTGCCCATGTAGGATCAAAACTTACCAAGAATGATCTCAATTTCTTAGTTGGTTTATGATCAATTTCCATGTGTTGCTCAATCTCATGCAATCATCTATGTTTAGTTTATTAATTCACTTTTCATTATTTATAGCCTCCCTTCATTTTATTTTACCAAAATGTTCAACTTTTTCTATTAACCTTACTTCTTCCATGTAAATTTGATTTTTGTGTTGATGAAATATTTAAAGAGCCTTGACTTCTCACTATGATTGTTATAGATGGAAATGTTGTGTTCTCTTAGATGTAATTGCAATAAGTGGCTTATCTCACAGATATATATATATATATATATATATATATATATATATATATATATATATATATATATATATATATATATATATATATATCTGTGTGTGTGTGTGTGTGTGTGTGTACACACAAACATTACCATGTGAATAAGGAAACTATTATACATTTTGTTGTTTCGCGTTCATTAAGGATTATATGCAATATGTTCTAAAGGGCGTTTGGTGTGCAAAATATACCTTCATGCTTTCGTTCGCATGAATTTTGGCAATTCAATCAGTTGTTCCGTTGGTAGATGGAAAAATGATATGTGATCAACCTGTTATTGATTTATATGATTATATTGAGCTTTACTAATTTGCTTGATGATTTGAGTATTCTTGTAACCATTGCCTCTACAGACTCTCTTTAGGTTATGAAGTATCTACACTAGGTGTTTCCCATTATTCTTGTTTCTATAGTTCCAAGAGTGTGAATAACTCCAAGTTTTTGGAATGGATGATGCTGAGAGTTGGCATGTAAATATACATCTATGTGAGTTTTCATTTTGGACACATGATACCCAAGCCTTCGATCATTCTTCTTGGTAATTATTATGTTGAGAAATAGTAGTTCTTATCTCCTCCATTTCCATCATGGTGAATTTTATATTATCCAAGAGGTTATTTATATGATTTAATAACTCTCCCATCTTTTCTATCCCATGCTTCCATTTCAATTATTGGTCCTTTTCTCAAGTACTCCATGTAGAAGTTCACTACAACTAGTGACAAAGAAACATCATCAATCTACTCATATATTTTCCCTTGAAGCTAAAGTATGTAGATTTAACATAGATCCTTACTAAATTGTTCATAATTTTGACACTAATAATGTTTTTAATGACATCAATGGCTTCATTGACTAGAACTTCGGTATATAGTAATACTATATCAAAGTTGACTAGAATGTTCCTTTGATTTATTGTTGACTATGTGTTATATTCTTTGCATGACTAGCTCCATGTGTTATATATTGCATTGAGCATAAATAAGGGGAAAAGCCCCTAAGAAAGGTTTTTCTTTGCATTTGTTTTTGGTGGTTTCCAGTGCACAAGTTTTCTTTTAACAATTTTATGGTGCATGGTGGTTGGAACCATGGTTTTGTAATTCTAGCTAAGGTCTTACAATTGTATTATAATCCAAGTAATGGATTGAGGGTTTATGGATGTGATGGGATATTCATATTGTAACACTCTAAAGATATAATATATTGAGAAATATTTCTAGTTTTCTAATTTTGGGTTTTCAAGGTAAAATCTGTGTGCTAATGTGTGTGTGTTCCATTGCACCTTATCTAGTTTTATTAAGAATTTGTATGCAGTGATAAACTATACAAGCTTAAAACTGTCATTTGGTATGAAAGCAATTTGGCTTCAAGGGGACACCTTTGTGGCTAAGGGATTTGGCATAGGCTTGTGGAAACTTTGTCACAATGAGAGATTTGTGGTATCAATTGTTGTGGTGAAAGGAAATGACGAGAAAATCAGAGATATACATTGAGAAATTCAATGGGTAGAATTTTGAGCTATGGAAGATCTTTTGGTTGACAAATATTAGTGGATAATTATGGATCCAAGTAATGTATTGATGGGAATGTCAACCAAATACTAGAATAAGTTGGATTAGAAGGCAACGAGGAGAATATCGTTGTGTCTCTTAGATTTAGTATTACTAATGATTTAGGAGAAACTACAACAAAGGTATGGTGGAACAAGTTAGGGGCTTTGTATCAATCTAAGTCCTTGGTCAACAAAGTGTTCCTCTGAAAGAGGCTATATAATCCTAAGATGAAGGATGGATACTTGGCGACAAAAGATCTAAACATTATCAATACCGTGATAAGTCAATTGTTATCCATTGATATTAATATTTTGGATGAATACAGGTGTATCAGTTTGTTTTGTTCTATACTAGACTCATGGGATAATCTAGTTGTTACCATAGGTAGTAATCCAACTACTAAGTTTTGATAAAATAGTCTCATCCTTATCAAAGGAGATGATATGGAAAAAAATGGAAATTCAAAACAAAAGTTCCTTATTTTTAAAAGGACACTCTAATGATAGAAATAAAAATAAGTCCTCAAGAGGAATATCTAAATCTAGAGGAAGGTATAATTCTCTAGGAAAATTCATAAAGGAATGTTGGAGATGTGGAAAAGAAGGGAATTACAAGAAACATTGTAGATCCGAATTGTTGAGAAATGGAAAGGATATAATGACACTCCTTCTACATAAGAAAAAACCTTGTTAGATGGAGGGGATGTGTACTTGGATTCTTCAATCAAACATATGGATCATTGAGGTATGCATACTTGGATTCTTCAATAACACATGCAAATCATCTTTAGAGCCCTTCTAGTTCTTAGCAATTTTGGATCTACAACCTTTCTTGTAATGCCATTCTTTTCCACATCTCCAACATATCTTTTGTAAACTTTCCTGGAGATTTATATCTTGCTCTAGATATAGGTATCCCAGTCAATGAATTATTTTATTTATATTCTAGGAGTGTTCATTTTTTTGTGTGGGGTAAACACCCACGGGGGGATTTGAACCTTGACTCTCACAAATTACATAGTACTTCATAACACAAAGATCATCAATTGAGCTTCCCCTCGTGGGCTTCTATGAGTGTCCCCTTACCGACAAGGTATCTCCATTTTGGATTTCCATATTTTCCATCTCATCTCCTCCAATAATAAAGATGAGAATTTTTCATCAAACCTTAATGTAGTTACATTACTATATATGGAAATAACCAGACTATCGAACAAGTCTGGTGGAGAACATAACAAATCAATGTACTTATCTTTATATAAACATATAATACCTAACTTACCACAGTATTGAAGGCGTCCAAGTGCTTTATCATTGAGTCTCCATTTTTCATCCTCATGTTATATAGCTTATTCCACAAGAACAATTTGTTCACTAGGGACTTAGACTGATACAAAGCCCCTACTTGTCCCATAAAGCCTTTGTTGTAGCTTCCCTTGAAACATTCAATAATACTGAATCTAAGAGACAAAATTGTATTATTCTCTTTTCCTTTTGATCCAACTTGGTCCAGTCTTTTGTTAACATCCTTATTGGTGTAGTACAAAAATCCATGGAAATACACCGATCTTTGTCCATAGACAATTCTTCCATTTGAGCTTCCATAGCTCAGAAATCTACCCATTGAATTTATTGATCTCTATCTTTTAAATTCTCACCATTTCCTTTTCACCACAAGAATCACTTCCACATATTTCCCACTGTAACAGGATCTACCACAGGCTTGAGCCAAACCCCTTAGCCATAAAGATGTCCCCTTGAATCCAAAACTACTATGATACCAAATGTAGGTTCTAACCCTGTACAATTAATTTTTGCAAATAGATTCTTAAAAACACAAAAAAGATGCAATGAAAAAGACACACATAAACACAAAGACTATATCTTGGAAACCTAAAACCAAGAAAACTAGCAATATTTTTAAACACACACACACACACACACACACACACACATATATATTTTGTACAATGTTACAATACACAATATATATCTTATGACATACATGAACTGAAAATCCATTTACCCTAGATTAGAATACAATTGTAGTTCCTTAACCAAAACTACAAAACCATGAGAAAAAAATGCCATGAGGCACAAAGCTGCCTTTAAGAAAATTGTGTGATGAAAAATTCCAAATATAGATGGAAAAAACCACCCAAATTTTTTTTGGGGCACTACCCTCAATGTCCCATGTAGGGGGGCTTCCAACTCCCTTGAACCCCCGAAATAGGGGGAGCTAACAGCCCCCCTGTGATCACCTTGTTACACATCATCCATTGTACAATATGTGGGGATACTCATGAAAATAATATAACACATATCCAACAAGAAGTTAGATTTTGGGAGCATACATGGCCAACTAAAAAGGTTTCTCTACAAATAAAGCCCCAATTAGCATTTTGGTGTATAAGGATGTGGACTTATATAATGGCTCTTGGGTTTGATATTTGGCAATCAACCATGACTGATTATACAACCTCAAAAACTCCCCAAGAGATAAGTTGGGAAGAAGGCCAATGAACATAATGAAAAATCCATGAATGATATCTTGTGTGGTCTCTCATAATCATAATTCGTCAAGGTGATGCATTTTGAATCAAAAAAATAAATCTAGGACAAACTTAAAAACATCTACAAAGGTTATGACAAGGTGAAAAAGGCAAAGCTACAAACTCATATAATACAATTTGAGAGTTTGAAAATGAAAGACAAAGAAAATGTTGTTGTTTGTTTCCTCTATGTGGATGTAATTCTAAACATCATCAGAGGACTTCGTGTTGAAGGATGTGACTAGTGTCGGTCTTCATAATTGTATTTGAGTCATGATGTAATGTATTTGTCAAAAGAAAGGAACAATGAATTGTATTATTTACGAAATTGACTTATTAAAGCATGGGTTTCATGCTTGGGCCAATTTTTTATAGGTTAAAGCCTCCATTGTTGGCTTCAAGGGTTTATTTCAAGTGTCCTTGTCCATGTAATAATGTATAGACCCTTCTTGGGCATTATCAATCAAGAAACACATTTATTTTGATGTAAATTAGGTCTTTTAGGCTTGCTCCACCAAGTTGGCCTCAAACTGGACAAGTTGGTGTAACTAAGGGGCAAAATATCCTATATAAAGGTGGCAACTTGACTTCATTTGGATTACTCACTCACCAAGTTTGATCTACAATTGTTGGGGTAGTAAAAAGTGTGAAATTCAAGGAAGAAGGTGGAAAGGGCAATAAAGGATAAGGATGTTACTATCAATCACAAGAAGTTGAAATTATTTCTCTCTCACACACATGAGTGAAGTTATTGAGCTACTAGAAGGGTCAAAGTTATAGTAATATAGCTGGGCTAAAATTTTGGATTTGCTGGGGGTCAAAATTCTAAGTTATTGTTGGGTTGAAGCTGTTGGACAAGAAGAGACTACTAAAGTTTGATACATCCTATTGGAAGGCTAACTTGATAGAGGAGGAAGTTATTTTGGTCTAGAGTTTTGGTCTATCCCAACTGGAATTTGCTAGTGGAATATTTTGACTGTGTTTTCCCCTATAGAGGGATTTTAGCCTGGTAGGGTGCTACATATGGTGTCTTTGATCTTTGTGTTTTGCTTTTGATAATTGATTGATGAAACAAATATAAAATAAGAACGTAAGAAAGTTAACAAGAACACAAAGATATCACAAGTAATTATCAACATAATAAAATATTTATGCCTTTTAGATTTTATAATATGGTATCAAAGATAAGGTGAAGGCGAAGGAAAAAGGAAGACTATCGAAAGGGGAGATAAATAACAATATGACAAACTCAATGAAGGGAGAAAAAAACTAGGAGGATCCTCCAACTACAGGGCATGGAAAAAGAGGATAGATCTTATCATTTCAAAGCACAAAGTTTTGGACCTTGTTCAAGGAAAATTCAAGAAGCCTATAGATGAAGCACAGAAAGAGAAGTTTAGAGAAACCGAAATATTGGCCATGAATCTAATAATATATGGAGTAAAGGAAAACCTAATTCCATATATATCCAACGTAGACTCTGCTAAAAAATGTATGAGGCTCTCTCCAAATTGTTCACTATTAAGAACAATGGTCAAATAGAAAGCCTCAAGAATGAACTAAGGAAAATAAAGATGAAAAGAGACGATATTATATCAGCATAATTTGTAAGGATATCTAGAATAAGAGATGAACTCCAAGCAATATATGAAGTTGTAAGAAAAAAGGAGCTTGTAATTGTTGCTCTTCTAGGACTACCAAAATCTTGGAGTTCTTTGCATAAGGAATTAGTAGTTGGAAGGATACTCCAACATTCGAAAAAATGTGGAATGCATACAATCAAGAAGAAGCCCTAATATCATTAGCAAACAACAAGAAAAATATGAAGAATAAAATACCTCTAATGCTTATTCTGCTCATGACAAAAAGAAGGAAACCTTAGAAAATTTCAAAGGACCAAAGAAGAAAGTTGACCTATCCAAGATTGAATGTTACAATTGTCGTAATATGGGTCATTTACAAATGTTCTGAGAATCCAAGGAATAAGAGGAGAGATAGGTATCATGAAAATATTTTTGATGCAGCTCCACCTTAGAAGAACAAGACTAAAGAATCAAAAGTCAAGGACTTATACTACTAAGTCCTCTCTTACATAACCTTCTTAGTATTGTATTGTTTTCCTTTATGTTTTGATTTGTAGAGTTTGTAGCTCTAACATGTCTTGTTATAACATTTTTGAATTCTTTTCATAAGTTGTAGGTATCCTTCAGAAAGATTGGATTAAGACAGAGCCTTCACCATTTTACCAAAAGATAAGTATCTTTTCCCTTGTTTCCTCTTTTATGTTTGGTTTTCCTCTCATATCAAGATTTGTTTGTATTATATGCTAATAAACTTTTCTTTGTATTTTCCTTGGTAGGAAAAGATTGAAGAATACACAAAGGTTATGGAAAATAATTCAAAGGATAGACTTGAAGCATGAAAGAAGTTATGTTGCAAAGGAAGCCCTTCAAGCATTGGTGTCCTACAAGGTTTGTTAAAGACCAATTCAAGGTATGTCTTAAACTACAAGTTTCGATACAAGGTTCCCTTCATAAAAAAAGGTATATTCATTCTCTTTTGAAATTTATTTACATTACTAACATCATTATTTCTAGGGTTTTGAATTAAAAATATTCTTGTTAGGGTGATTAATTACTAGATTGAATCTACCCTCACTATACTATCATTTGATCATTCTTATAAAACCTTAACCTTCAGGGTTCACTATAAAACCCTAGCCTCTTAATGCTAAGCGTATGTCAATTTTAATAATGTTGAAACCCTAGTCCTCTTAGGGTTGTGTTGATGGTGTTGGACCTGCCAACATATCAAGGGATCTCCTCGGTAAAAAGTCCCAACTATACCTCAGACCATTTGGAGTAGGAGTCCTAGTAGTGGGTAGTAAAGTAATGCCTTGACTGTGGTAGCGTGCAGAGGTAATTATGATATTTTTGGTCAGAAGTAAGTGTGTGACCTTACAGAGAGACAAGTGAGATGCATGGCGGTTCTAACACACATAGGGGAAAATGAAGTGTATCCCTTAGCCTGTAATAGTACGTAGCCTGAAAGGAACACACGATCAGAATGACATCACATGCTGGAAGCGGAATATCCACAATCCAAAGTGATAGGTTAATAAAAAAACACATCTGCAATAAGGTTCATACAATTGCATATAAAATATTTCATACACAAATGCGTAAGTTAAACAACATACATTGCTAAAGTAACTAGAATAGTCGAACTACAATAACAACATATGCATGAAAACATGCTGGCTTAGTCATATTATTAAGTTAAAGTTCCATCCATACATACACCATTGAAAACCACTAGCCCCAAATAATGGAACATTACAGTCAACACCGCCTGCTCCTCCAAAGAGATGTACTCGCTCTACGTTGTGGAGAAGCCAAGACTCATTACAATACTCTCCAAGACTTCTCTAAGCAATTCCTAATCAAAAGCTTGGCTCCCAAAAGCCTGGCCTATGAGTTATAAGGTTACATTTATAACAAAGGGTGGGGTGACCCTTGACATTTCCCTTTGTGACTCTTCGACTACCCTCATGACTCTTCAACTTCTTTACAAATAACTCTTTACATTACATAGTGATTTTTCACATTCCACTAATGACACTTGGGATTTCACTTACAACACCATTAAAAATAATACACATTTTCCACATGTACCCATGTGAGACAAACTAGGATAGAGACAGCCTAACAAGACAAAACACTATGACTTCGAGGTTTGGGGAAAGACCAACTTGGAAACATCCACTTGATGCTTCTCGGTCATATAATGATGCCAAGATTGGTATTGTGATATGATGTCCCTAAACTTCTTGATGTTGTCTTACTGAAACCAGACTCTTGCCTCCATGAAATCTGGCCATATGGTCTTGGAACCTGTGTCCATCTCGTCCTGAAGCATGTGCAGCGTGGTGTATACCATGATAGGACCACCAATTTGCTTCTGCATGTTTGGTGCGCTCAGCTCCAAGTAATCCTTGGTGGCCTATTACCTTAGCTGCTCCATGTACCTATCGACCTCTAATCGGACTTGGTTATCGTGCTTAGCTTTGGTGAGAGAACCTACATCTGTTCACTCTCTTCCTCAGCTGCTAGTTGTTTTGGCTTATCAACCTATTTTGGCGTTGTTTTATTTGTCATTGTGTCTTGCCTTTTTTCTTCTTCTTGTTTCTACTTCTTTTCTTGATCTTTCCTTCTCGGCTCCCATTCTTCCTTTGGTTCTTGTTATGCTTGACCTCATTTCTACTACTTGCAAGCTCTATTCTTCTCTCTTCCTCCGCTCTGTTTTCTGTGTCCTCTACTTCATTTTCTACTGTCAAAGTTGCTTGCATGAATATTGAATGTGATTTCTCTCTGCAACTTTGTTCTCCCTTTATCATGTTAGCAATTTCTACTTTCCCTAATCTTGTATTGGATTGCTGCTTTATGCCACCACTGTTGGTCTTGCTGCCATGTTAGTTTTGATTCCTTTTCTGTAAACAGTTGGGCATCTGCATATATTGGCAAGTAAACTGGCGTTTTCTCAACTGCTTCCCTAGTACTTCTTTTAGTGGTCTCTATTGAAGCATCTCTCTTTAGTGCCATGGTACACTGACTAATAGAGAGAAGTGTTTCATGAGTGTGGTACCTATGGGACATAACAGACACTCATGGAAAGTAAACATTATCTCTTACAAATCCAGATTCACAACATGAGTAAGCAACAACTAGCGCATCTAATGAGGGGAATTACAAAATTTTGATTGATAGAGGTGAGTGACTGACTATGGGAACTGCACATTGCGTAGTTCTAGTAGTGAGTGAGGAAAATTTATCATTGGAACTGTGCAATGCGTAGTTCAGTCTGGGTCAGAGCCTGGGCGAGACTACGCATTGCGCAATATGAGTGACCAAGCTGGGAGACTGGCTCCTGAATTGCGTAGTGCACAATTGGAGCTAGCCCAGGACAGACTCTGCGCAATTATAGAAGCCAAGGCAGATGCCTTGAGCTCCCAGATTGCACAGTGCATGCATTGAGATGTGAGATTCAGGCGAGGGGAGCCCAGACCTATTCATGGGGAGTGTGAAAACAAGAATATCTAAAGGATGATGTAAGGATGAGCGCAGATCTGACTAAGTGTAGATGTATGCATGTAAAACAAGTGCAACAATGGATCAAACTGAAGGAACACGAAGCATGTGAATAGACTCGCTGCAACAACGACCATTGGTGCAAAACGGGAAAACTCATGCGACACTTGAGAAAGGAAATCTATAACTTGAAACAACACTTATACAAGTTAAAACACCAATGGTTTTTCAACAAAATGAGTGAAACAACACTCTCACAAGCTAAACAAAAAAAAGCGATAGAAAAAGCAGCAAAAGCTGATAAAGGAAAAATCACCCCGAAAAGAGATGACAATGATCTAAAGGCCCCTTGATCTCCTAGGGAAGGTAAATCTTGATGATCAAATGTATAAGTGAACTCTAGAGGCCTCAATTACATAGAGTTGAGCAAAATGGAATTCATGACACGTATGCTTGAGATTAAGGACAACAATGACACTTGGTAGAAAATTCTAAAGATAGTAATGTGTCACCTTTGGGAAACTAATAATAGATCCCTACTTCCTAGGGTTGCTTTTCTTATCAGCTTCATGCTTTTTTGGGAAAACTTCCATGCATTGCATGGAAATATTGCACAGTTCTAAGAAGGACCGAGCAACTCTCTGGTTCATGCACTGAGCAGTTTCTGAGCATAGTAGGTTCTGCGCAATTTCTGGGTTGAGTGGATCTGGGTTGCCTCTTAGGCTTTGCACAATTTACCAGCTGAAGGCAGGTTGTCAGCTGGATTTGCGCAATTCTAGAGTTGAAGACTCACTTTCTGGCTTAGACTGCTCTGCGTAGTTTCCCAGCTGAAGACAAGCTACCAGCTGGGTCTACGTAATTCTAGAGTTGAAGCTCACTACTGGGTTACACTACGCATTTCTTGAGAACAAGGTTGGTTTCCCTCAAGGATTGCGCAGATCATCAAGGCAGTGCTAGAACTGGTTTGCAACCAAGTCACGAGGTTAGCTTGTGGTTAGACGACAAAGCAAGTAAGCAAACAAAAGTTGTAAAGCGAAAGATAAAACTCAATGACAGCACAAGTACCTAGGCACTGTAAGACAAGATACTGAAGTTTTAGTAAGGAGGCTCCAAAACGAAGTGAAGGAAAATTTTGGAGGGTGGTTGTAGCCGCTACAACATTGGTGACACCTTGGTAGAACTCTAACTCTATGTATGGACCTTGTCTCGTGTAAAGTGATTCTAACTCCTCTAGACGTATTTTTCAATTCTTTGATAATCATGGTTCCTTCACTAGCTTGAGTTAAAGATGTAGTCCCTACCATTCTCTTGATCTACAAACACACATACCAAGCTAAGTCAACTAAGTTGTTTCAATTGGGGATGAGGGGTATATTTATGCACAAGTAATATAGACTATTAGATTTTAAGTTTCATCTCTGGTGTTGCTCTGCTGCCAGCAGGCCTAGACAGTGCCCCATGGAGTCACTTCAGGAACACAAGCATTGCTCCACTCCCAGGGAGCGTGGAAAATACCTCAACGGAGTTACTTGCTTCACTTCCCTGTGCAAGAGGCCTTTCTCTTCTTTCGCCTTTATATATATATATATATATATATATATATATATATCTATATATATTATTTTATTTTATTTTTTTCATTTTTTTAATTCCATGAGGCGGAAGAGGGATGGGAAAAGAGGTTGTCCCTTCAGAGAAGGATGTTATCGATAACTCTGACATACTTGTTAAGGTTTTCCCCCTCTCCTTACTCTACTTGACTGAGTTGACAAGGGTTAACCGAAAATAGAAAAATGATTAGAGTAGGCGGTACTCGTTAAAAGTGTAAGCGTTGTGTTTTCGCCAGGACTCACTCTGAAAGGAACGTATTTTCTATCAGGGTATCATCGACTAAAGAAACACAATCTCTTCATAAAGAAAGGGGATAGCAGGTAACCAAATGTTGATAGTCGTACAATTCCTCTTGTATTTCACCCTACTTGTCTCAAGAAGCCAACACGGTTTCATGGGAAGCTAATCCTATGGGTTCATGAAAAGACAAACAAAGCAAAGGACAATGATAACATGAAAGAAAAACAAGTAAGCAAAAGAAAACAAGAAAGAAAACACTCCTAAGATAAACAATGCATGGGCCCTCTCACATGAAGTGATATTTCCAATGAAGTCACCGGCGCATTGGTTGGCCCATGTAGGTGAAGGTGTGGTTAACAAGAAAGATATTTAAGAAAACCAGGAAGCAAGAAAGATAAAACAATGAAAACCAACACGCTTGAAGTTTAAATGCATCCATAAAAAAGAAAAGAGTAAAAGCACAAGACATACACTCTGCGAACGTACCATGGTGTTGCATCACACTATGCGTAGATGAAAGACATGTACACTCTTTCGACCTTGACACATGAGAAAACATGCATAAAGAAGAAAAAATTTGTTTCGTAACATGAATTGCTACGTATGAATTCTCCAATGCATGAGTGATAGGATTGTGTAATTCTTATGGGGGATGTGAGATCTGTATATCAAATCGATTTTCAATGCAAACAAGAGAGTGATGAGGAGCCTGGGGTGATTGAACATATTTGTGATCGGCAGTGGAACTGACCTCAAGACTATCAGAACTTGACATAACCATCAGCTTGGCGTGAAGTGCCTCGACAACTTAAGGGGTTTCCATTTCATCAAAAGGTAGATCATCAAAGACTGGTGGCTTAGAAAGATCAATAGTAAGTGAATCAGAATTGTGACTGAATGAAGGAGTGAAGAGATCATGACAACCATGATCAAAAAATTCAAGATTTACATCGACACCTCATGATCCGACGAATCATAAAAAGGGGTTGATGAGAAACATAAATTTTCACCCCTTGAATTTCTAGAAAGAAAGGATGACAAATTGGGTGGATTTGAAAGTAAAGATTTGTCCTCATCTCAATCAAATGACAGATTGACATCCTGTGTGTCCTGTGAATTATCATCTTTTCATAAGAAAAATCAGAAATGGCAGGATCATAGAAGATGTTAGGATAAAGCGGATGAGGTGCAGACAAAAGGAGGTCATCCTTCATCGTGAATCCTTGTTCAGATTCCCACACATACTCATAAAAAATGATAGCACAAGTTGGTTTCTTAACACCAACTTCATCGACAACTTGATCCTCGTGAACAATACAGGTGGAGTCCGAAACAGGTTAACACAACATAGTACAATCTAGAGAATTAAAGGAACTAGAGGACGAAGGTTGAGAAGACAAGACCTCGTAACAACCTTCAGAATTGCAGTCCAAATATGGACATGTCTAGAGTAGGTGGGGTGGGAGGATGTGACAATTCAACAGATGGGTTCGCAACTTCTCCCACCTTGTCTTGCAGAGCTAGAGTTGTTTGATGAGAAGGGGATGGAGGGTCACTTGTGAAAACAACCTTGTCTGTCTTAGATTTGGAATCTCTAACGCTGAGGTATGCTAAGAAGGGTTCAAATGATTCTAACTCATGCAGATTTTTATATATGTGAAGAAGATACTGAAACCTTTCTTTGAGAAATTTCCAACCAATTTCATCTTCAGGGATTTGAAAAGTGAGATTGCAGAAGTGGTCCCAAAATTGCGCAATAGATTCATCAGGTTCTTTCTCATAATTTTATATTTTTTTATTTATTTAGTGCTTTACGGTCATAACGATAGAAAGCAAGGATTAACTCTCTAATCATGTGATCAAACGAGTGAATAGAGGCTGCGGGAAATGTGCAACACCATTGGTCAACATGCCCTTTGAATGTGTAAGTGAACAACCCACAGGAAATGTCATTCGAAGGGACTTAATTCCTCTGACAGAAGCCTAAGAAGGCAACTCCATGTCTCAATAGGGTTGATATTCCTTCACTGTTGTACTTGATTTGTGAAAAGTCATCGTTGACATCCTTCGACACTTCGAAATCATGTGCATGAGAAAAACATGCTAGAGTTGAGATTATAATTTAAGTCATGAATGATGTGTAGAGATTCAAAACAGAATTTGAGGGTTCAACTTATCATTTGGCCCTCATTCTATCACCAAAAATTTGATGGTGATGGACCCGCCAACATGTCAAGGGATCTCCTCGGTAAGAAGTCCCAACTAGACCTCCGGCCGTTTGGAGTAGGAGTTCCAATAGTGGGTAGTAAAGTAATGCCTTGACTGCGGTAGCGCGCAAAGGTAAGTATGATAGCTTTGGTTAGAAGCAAGTGTGTGACCTTGCAGCGAGTCAAGTGAGATGCATGGGGGTTCTAACACACAGAGGGGAAAAGGAAGTGTGTCCCTTAGAAGCCTGTAATAGTATGCAACCTGAAAGGAACACACAATCGGAATGGCATCACAGGCTGGAATTGAAATAGTCCACAATCCAAAGCGACAGGTGAATACAACAACACGTCCGCAACAAGATTCATACAATTGCATACAAAGTATTTCATACACAAATGCATAAGTTAAACAACATACATTGCTAAACTAACCATAATAGATGAACTACAATAACAACATATGCATGAAAATGTGCCCAATTAGTAATATTATTAAGTGAAAGTTCCATCCATACATATACCATTGACATCCACTAGCCCCAATAGTGAAACATTACAATCAAAATTGCCTACTCCTCGAAAGAGATGTACTCGCTCTATGCTGTGGAGAAGCCAAGGCTTGTCACAATACTCTCCAAGAATTCTCTAAGAAATTCCTAGCCAAAATCTTGGCTCCCAAAAGTCTGGCCTATGAGTTACGAGGTTCTATTTATAGTAAAGGGTGGGGTGACCCTTGAAATTCCCCTTTGTGACTATTCGACTACCCTCATGACTCTTCAACTTCTTTACAAACAACTCTTTACATTACATAATGATTGTTCACGTTCCACTAGTGACACTTGGAATTTCACTTACAACACAATTACAAATAATACACATTTTCCACATGTACCCATGTCAGATAAAATAGGCTAGAGATAGCCTAATAATACAAAATACTATGACTCATAGTGATTGGAATCTAGATTAGGGGCAAGAATTAGCTCAAAAATAAAATTGCTTGGAATCGCTCTAAATCTGAATGACCGCGTCCATCTCGACGATACGATCCTAATGCAACTCGTTTTGTTCAAAATGGAGTTTGTATGAGGAAGTTATATCCCGCTGATTGCTTCACAAAACAAGCAAAAAAGTTTGGTGCAGGCTGACTGAGCATCCGTATAGCCCAGTTAGCAAGGAGAATATTCCTTGGAATATTCCCGTACAAGTGGGTGAATTAAAGGTTGACAAGTGGTAGTGCAACATTGGGTCTATGTGGTCGAGGTGGACCAACTAGAAGGTGACACGCGGCAAGCCCGAAGGCCGTCGCATGCCCCTACAATGGTCTGTTAAAATTCATATGGAGGCACCAGGGTTCGACCCTGCGACCTCCTCTCCATAGTGCCTGCGACTTAACTGTCTCTCCTACAGCTTGGTTCTTAACCTCATAGTTCACCGCATATATTTAGTTTTTATTGCGGTTACGTTTGGGGGTTAGGAGGGCCAGCCTGCGGGCTAGCCCTCCCCATGTGAACGATTCGGTGGTCTGATTAACACAACCGTGTGGCTAACTAACCTGTGTCTCCAATAGACCACAACTATGATAGTAAATGCGACATGTGACCACGTCAAGGGGAGACCATGAGCAGTTAATGTTAACGACTTTATAAACTACACGGGTTTTGTGTTAAGCGCGATTAGAGCTTTAATTAAAACTATTTAACATTTAACTAAACTCACAGTTAGTTTGGATATTTTCGAAAAATTTGGTGCCAACTCCATGTTTAGTGGCCTTAATTGGAGTCCCTCCAGTTTTAGTGGAGGTTTTCTAGGGAAAAATTGTTTCTCTCATAGCTTGGGAAAAAATCGACCAAATGAGGAGCAGGAAAAGGTGTTCCTAGATGATTGAGAAGCTCTGAACACAATGGAACAAGTTGCAGAGGCAAATAGGCACTTATGTACGTAATTTTTCCACGATGAAGTTTAATGAAGCCTAGGGCCGCCAAAGGAGGAGGTCAAACCTAGATCAACTAGAGTTCAATTGAGGAGCTTGGGGAGTCATCTTAGGGTTTTTTGGATGCTCTGAGTTCATTGAAGCAGGTTTCAAGAGTTGTAGATCATTGTAAACTATATTTTTTTCCATTTTGAGCAAATACAAATGCCCAAACCATGGAAGCTGGACCAAGGAGATGTAGCCCAGGAAGGATGAACTCCTTTATCAAAACACTGTGTTAAGTGTTTTTCTTGATGGTTCGTTGTTCATTTACTTGTTTTTTTCAACACTTCATTTTCATGATATTCTGCTCATGATTCTAACATAAAACATGATATAAAATTTACTTGTTTGTTTCACAAACACCATAAAGGAACCATGCACATGAAGCAATTGACAAGAATATTTTTATAAATCTGAAGTTGAAATTAGCATAGAAAAACTAAGATTTAGCTACAAATCAAGTTGGTATCAGAGAAAAGGTTTATTTGCTTGATTTATTGAGATTTGTGTAAGTAGAATTAACATTGTGCAAGTTTATGTGACGACAGCTTCAACAAGTGATGTCTCTAATCTCTATTCCTTAGCAAGATTCTTTGATGAAGAGATGTTGTAGGAGTTTTTCATCATGAGAGATATGGTGCAAGAGATGGTTGAAGATAGAAAGGATAACACTATACTTCAAGAGGATTTGATGGCCATGAAGGAGGAAAAGCAAGAGCTTCTTGAAAAGATGCATGAGATGGAGATTTTACTTTATGATGCCAAGGAAACCCTAGCCAAGCATGTGCATGAAAATGAGGTATGAAATTCAAGTTTATATTCAGTTTCCTCTCAAAATGAATGTTTGGGTGCTTTTTAAAGACAAACTAGAGGAACAGGGTCCAAATTATTGATGAATATGGGTTATGAAGGTGAAGGTTTAGGAAAACATGCACAGGGCATAGTTGAGCCAATTGTTGTTGAGGAAAGACCCAGGCTTTTGGGTCTTGGTTATGGAAAACATGATGGATAATTCTCCAAATCCAAGGAGGCACAAGAAGGTGTTCCAAGAAGGACTTTCAATTCATGTTCATTACCTCAAGCTTGTGAAGTTTGTGTTCATGAGGAATGCAAAATTTTATACCCACTTTGCAAGAAGATGCTCATAAGCATGCAATTAGTGGAAAGGGAAAACAAGAGGATGTTGAAATCTCTAAGGACATTGAAACCATTGTTGGTATCCCAAAGAGAGCCACTACCTCATCAAATTCACCTCCTCAAGAAGGTGATAAAGGTGAATGCGCAAGGTATAAATCTGCCTTTAATCAAGTTTCTTTTGATTATGATAAACATGGTAAATATTCACATAAGAATTGGAGAGAATTTACATGTTATTTTTGTGGTTTGAATAACCATAATGTTTCAAGATGTTGGAAGAAAAAGGCCACATATAGGAAACTTTCAAAGAAAAAACGATAGAAAACCAGAGGTCCATTGGACTATGAAAACCATGTTGCAAAGAATATGCAATTGTTTTGCACTCATTGCCATAAACAAGGTCATCTCATAGAAAAATGTTGGAATTTGTATCCAACAACTCATCCACAACATTTGAAGAAGGTGGAGAGAGACTTTGGCAAGAATGAAAAAGAGGATTCCATAATTGATGTGGGTCAAGATGATTCACAAGATGATGTGCAGCTGCAAGAATCGCCATTGAAATGGTTTGGTAAGAGGTGGTTTGATTTCTTATCCAAATAAGGCTTGCATTTATTTTGTTGATAGATGCAATTCTTTGCCTTAAAAATGAATTTCTTTGCCTTATGAATGCATTACTTTTATGTTGAAAGTATGTTGCAACTTGTATGATGCAAGATGTTGAAAGTGGAGTTCTGTTTGACTCACTTTGATGCAATAAAGAAGGCAATTTGTGGTTACAAGTTTGTATGTGAATGCATTCTTGATGTTGCATATTTTCGCTAGGAAGGTGTCTGAAAGTGGGGTATGTTACTCACTTCATTTGCAACAATTTTTTCAATTAAGCTCTTATGTACCCATACATGTTTTTTGGCTTATTGTACTTGTGTTTGTACTTGAGGGAGAGTTGAATAATTGTACACATACATGAGAGTTTGTGTGTGTGTGAACAATGGAATTATTGCTAGTTTCATTGTGTTTGGATACATGCATGAGTGTCGACTTGTGTCGATTGTTGTCACATGTACGTCATATTGACTTGGAAGAGTTGATTTTATCTCTAAAGATGAAAAGGATATGTTGACGTATTATTGTATGAGATGTGAAATTCTTTTTGTTTATGAAAAGAATCGTTAAGTTGCTGTACATGCTTATGTTTGGCTCTCAACTCAAGTTCGTTGCTTGAAGAAGTATATTTTGTTGACTTAAGTTTAGTCGATGATGTTTAGTCGACTTGTGTTAGTTGATGGTTTGTACACCAAGATGCAAGAGTACATGGAAATATTACATGATGTGACAATTGTTGCTTTGAAGGAGCAAAAGAAGAGGTAATCGATTTGGGTTTCTTGCATAATGTGTTTTTCCATTTAATGGTTGTATTTGTGACAAGATGTCGCAAGAATTTGGAAGGTCCATTCTTGAGAAAGATGCTCATGATTAGCCTTCATTCTCAAATCATGACATGAGTAGCATGTTGAAATGGAGGATGATAGAGGCAAGAAGCAAAAGTGGACGAGATGCCAAAAATTTGTAGCCATTTTAAATTGTTTATGTGTTGACACCAAGATTCTTAGTGGGAAGGCTATCAGCTTTCTAGGCATCGAGGGATCGATGTGGTACAAAAAAAGGTATTTTGTAGCTAGAAAGTGTCCAGGAAGTGTTGAATTGGGTCAACAACAAAAGGAGAATAGTGGTTGAGGGACATAGCCATTTGCAGTGCAAGGCATGTCAGTGTACCAAAGTGATTGTCATGGATAATTTTCAAGTATAATTAGTTGATAGAACTTGGGAAAGATAAGAGTATTCAACTCTCATAAGATAACCAGTTTTTGTGGGTCCAAAATCCTATTAGTGGGAAGGATTGATCGAAATCTAGAATAGGGGCAAGAATTATCTCAAAAATAAAAGTGCTCAGAATTTCTCGAAAGCTGAACCACTGTGTCCGTCTCGATGATATGATCCCAACACAACTTGTTTGTTCAAAAAAAAGTTCATATGAGGAAGTTAGAGCCCACTGACCATTTCACCAAACATGTAAAAAAAATTGGTACAACCTAACTGGGCAACTGTATATCCTAGTCAGCAAGGAGAATATTCCTTGGAATATTCCTATACAGGTGGGCGAATTAAAGGTTGACAAGTGGTAGCGCAACATTAGATCTGTGTGGTCGAGGTGGACAAATTAGAAGGTGACATGTGGCAAGCCCGGAGGCCACCACGTGCCCCTACAATGGTATGTTAAAATTTTTATGGAGGCGCTAGGGTTCGACCCCATGACCTCCTCTCCACAGTGCCTGCGACTTAACCATCTCTCCTACAGCTTGGTTCTTAACGTCATAGTTCACTACATATATTTAAGTTTTATTGAGATTACATTTGGGGGTTAGGAGGGCCAACCCTCCCCATGTGAATGCTCTGGTATTCTGGTTAACACAACCACGCGTCTAACTAACCAATGGCTCCAACAGACCACAACCATGACAGTAAATGTGACATGTGACCATGTCAAGGGGAGACCGCCAACAGTTAATGTTAACGACTTTATAAATTGCATGGGTTTTGTGTTAAGCATGATTAGTGCTTTAATTAAACATGTTAAACGTTTAATTAAACTCACAGTTAATTTAGAATTTTATGACAAATTTGACGCCAAATCAAATTTTAGTGGCCTTAACTGGAGTTCCTTCAGTTTTAGTGGAGGTTTTCTAGGGAAAAACTATTTCTCTCATAACTTGGGAAAAATTTGACCAAATGAGGAGCAAGAAAAGGTGTTCCTAGATGATTGAGAGGCTCTAAACATAATGGAACAGGCTGTAGAGGCAAAGATGCACTTCTATATGTGATTTTTCCACGTTGAATTTTAATTAAGCCAAGGGCCGCCAGAGGAGGAGGTCAAGCCTAGATCAACCAAAGTCCAATTGAGGAGCTTGGAGAGTCATCTTAGGGGTTTTCAGATGCTCTGATTCCATTAAAGCAGGTTTCAGGAGCTATGGAACATTGTAAACTATACATTTTTCCATTTTGAGCAAACACAGAGGCCCAAGCCATGGAAGCTAGACCAAGGAGATGTAGCCCAGGAGGGGTGAACTCCTTTAACAAAACACTGTGTTAAGTGTTTTTCTTGATGGTTTGTTGTTCATTTACTTTTTGTTGTTCAACACTTCATTTTCATGCTATAATGCTCATGATTCTAACATAAAATTTACTTGTTTGTTTCACAAACACCATAAAGGAACCATGCACATGAAGCAATTGATAAGCATATTTTTATAAATCTGAAGTTGAAATTAGCACCACAAAACTAACATTCAGCTACAAATCACCTAGGTTTGGGGAAATATCAACTCAGAAACATCCACTTGATGCTTCTCGGCCATGTACTAATGCCAAGCTTGGTATTGTGCTATGATGTCCCCAAACTGCTTGATGTTGTCTTTTTGAAAGCAGACTCTTGCCTTCATGGAATTTGGGCATATGGTCTTGGAACCTATGCCCATCTCATTCTGAAGCATGTGTAGCATGGTGTAAACCATGAGAGGACCACTAGTGTGCTTTGTCATGTTTGGTGCACTTAGCTCCAAGTCATCCTTGGTGGCCTCTCGCCTTAGCTGCTCCATGTACCTGTCAACCTCTAACCAAACTTGGTTCTCATGCTTAGATTCGGTGAGCGAACCTGCACCTGTTCACTCTCTTCCTTAGCTGCTAGTTGTTCCAACTCATCAACCTGTATTAGCACCATTTTCTATGTCATTACGCCTTTCTTTAGTTATTCTTCCTATTTCTACTTCTTTTCCTATTCTTTACTTCTCGACTCCTATTCTTCCTTCAGTTATTGTTTTGCTTGTTGTGCCCTCAGTTTTGCTACCTGTAAGCCCTGCTCTTACCTCTTCCTCTGCCTCCTTTTTCTTCTGCTGTTAAATTTTCTTGCATAAAGATTGAATGTGCTTTCACTCTGCAACTTTGTTCTCCCTTTATTATGTCATCGATTTCCGTTTTCCCTGGTCTTCTAATGGATTGCTACCTTATGCCACCGCTGCTAGTATTTTTGCCATGTTAGTGTTGATTTCTTTTCTATAAATAGTTGGGCATCTACATATATTGGCAAGTAAACTAGCATTTTCTCAACTACTTCCCCAGTACTGCTTTCAATGGTCTCTCTTGAAGCAGCTCCATTTGGTGCCATGGTAGAATGACTACTGGAGAGAATTTTTTCACAAGTGTGGTGCCTGTGGGACAAAAAAAACACTCATGGAAAGAAAACATTAGCTCTTACAAATCTAAATTCACAGCATGAGTAAGAAGCAACCATGGAATCTAATGAGGGGGATTGCGCAATTTTGACTGTCATGGGTGACTAATTGACTGTGGGAACTATGCACTGCACAGTCCCAACAGTCAATGAGGATGCTTGATGACTGGAACTGCACAATGCAGAATTCAGTCTGGGTTAGGGCTTGGTAGAGACTGTGCATTGTGTAGTCCCAGTGACTAAGCTAGAAGACTGGCTCCTAGAACTACACAGTGCACAGTTGGAGCCAGCCCAGGACAGGCTCTGCGCAATTCCAGAAGCCAAGGTAGAGGCCTTAAGCTCCCAGATTGCACATTGCATGCAATGAGATGTGATATTCGGGTGAGGGGATCCCATTGGATTGTTAATTTGATTGAATCTTTGTGTCTCAAAGATGAAGTCTAGGGTTTTTGACAAAACCCTAGCAATAAGTTAAAGATAGAACTGTATTTTATTATAAACCTATATAAGTTTAGGTATTTGATATCTAAAGCATGAATTTTTTTATGTTTCCATTGTAATGACATGATAAACATATTATAGTTGTCTTCATGCTTTTGTATACTTGTATTTAGTTGTACTTTCTATTGAAGATTTGCAGGTACATAATCTTCAAGATATTCATAAGTTGAAGATGATAATGATGAGTACGATGAAGGAAGATATAAAAATGATGATGATCAAGATGACCTTGATGCCATAAAAAATAAATGAAGTCTTGAAATAATGAAGTTTCTATGAAGTTATGAAGTTGTTGATCTCCCCAAGTTGAGAGGGAGTCTGGATAGAAGAAAGGGTATATCTCTCAAGTTAAGAGGGAGGGAATATTATGACAATCATAATGAATATGAAACTAAATGAATGAAAGTATTACAAATAAATGTTTGTGACTCATGAAGTTAAAAACAAAATACTTTAGAAGTACTGAAACTATATTTGGTGTTGTTGAAGAAATGGAAAAGGAAAACTTCCAATAAGTTTGAATATGATATAAGCAACATCAGAATGATTGAGGACCTAGAAGGTTTGTGTTTACTTGTATATATACATTTGAATGTTTATTACTGATTGGGGTTGTGATTGTGCAAGATCTCTCCATAAAAGTTCGAATGTTTGAAGCATGCTTAGATTAGTGGATATATTTGATTTAGTTGATTAGGTGAGATGAAGCATCTTATGGCAAGATACTTGGGAGGACATCTAGCTTACCTATGTGTTGATGTCTAGATCTCGAAGTAGGGAGGGTGGCTTTGGTCATAGAGCTATGACCTTGGATATGCACCTAGATCCCTGGGCTAACAGTAGAGATTAAAAGCCTAATGGTAACTAGAGTGGCTAAAGCTTGAGTCCACATTACTCCCACCCGATTAGAGTACCCTGGTTAGGTGTCTAATCTGTAGAACTGTGTGTGATGTGACTCTTCATAGAGATTATCATTTTGAGATCTTCCATGTACCTTTTTATATATGTAATTATGAATACCTCCTTAGTTAAGAGGGAGTGTTAAAGAATGTAACTAGTGTCGATCTTCATAATTGTATTTCTATCATGATGTATGTATTTTACAAAATAAAGGAAAAATGAATTTTATTATTTAAGAAATTGACTTATTAATGCATGGGTTTCTTGCTTGGTCAATTGTTTATAGGTCAAAGCCTCCATTGTAGGCTTCTATGGTTTATGTCAAGTGTCCGATTCCATGTCATAATGTAATAGACCCTTCTTGGGCATTATTAATCAAGAAACAATATTATTTTGATGCAAATTAGGCCTTCTAGGCCTCCTCCACCAAGTCGACCTCAAACTGGACAAGGAAACCTAACTAAGGGGAAAAATCTCATATATAAAGGCAACAACTCGACCTCATTTGGAGCACTCACTCACCAAGTTCGATCTATAGTTTCCAGGGCAGTAAAAAGTGTGAAATTCAAGGAATAAGGTGGAGAGTGTTAACGAAGGACAAGGAGGTCACTTCAAGCACAATAAGTTGAAATTATCTCTCTCTCTCTCTCTCTCTCTCTCTCTCTCTCATGTGTGAAGTTGTTAAGTTGTTGGAAGGGTTGAAGTTATAGTAATATAGATGGGATAAAATTCTATATTTTCTAGGGATCGAAACTCTGGGTTATTGTTGGGTTGAAGTTGTTAAACACAAAGATATTGTTGAAGTTTTATAAAACGTATTGGAAGGTTTACTTGGTGGAGGAGGAAATTATTTTGGTCTAGGGTCTTGGTCTATCTCAACTTGAATGTGCTAGTGGAAGAGTTTGACGGGTTTTCCCCTATAGAGGGGTTTTAGCCTTAGCAGAGTGCCTAAATCTGGTGCCTTTGATCTTTGTGTTTTTCTTTTGATAATTGCTTGATGAAACAAATATAAAAGAAGAACATAAGAAATTTAATACGAACACAAAGATATCACAAGTAATTATCAACATAAAAAATATTTTGCCTTTCCGATTTCTAAAACTTCATGAAAAGGTTGAAGAACCAATGATTGTGCAAAAGGTGTTAAGGTTTCTCCCCTCAATATTTGATGTCAAGGCCTCTGGCATTGAATAAATGAAGGATCTAAAGAATTGGATGATGGCTGAGCTACATGGAATTCTCACTGCATATGAAATGTGGATAGAAAATGAAAAGAAAACACAAAAGGAAGCATCTTTCAAAGTATCCAAGAAGACAACATGACACAAATCCTATGATTGTTCTAGACATGAATCAAATCTATAAGAAGCACACTTTTTGAAAAAGATCAAATAAGGATTTGGAAAATACAAAGGTAAGCTAACCTTAAAATGTTTTAATTGTAATAAAGTAGGACATTTTGCTACTAAATGGCCATATGTGAAAACAAAATATATTGATGATGAAGAAGAACATAACAATACACAAAAATAGTATATAAATAAAAGGGGAAAATATACTAAGAAGAAGAGTTTTTAATCTAGAGAGGACAATAGCTCATTTGAGGAGTGATCATGGATATGTTTCTAATATTGACAAAGAAGAATTCCTCTTGATATCCATGGATACAAATGTCTACTGGTAAAGAAAACTAAGACAATCAGAAAGGAAATTCATATTAAGAATAATAACACATTGATGTCGAAGTGAATCTTGAAGAAAAACATGTTAGTACTTTATAATAAATAGACAAGCTAAAGGGAAATAATAAAATGCAAAAGGAGAAATTGCATAAATATGAAAAGAAGGATTATGATATTGATGAAATAGAGAATAATTGTCATCCTAAAGGCTCAACTATAAGAGGAAAAAAGGATAGAAGTGGTAAACAGGTAGGTAAAAGAAAATAAAGAAAATTGCAGAAAGCTAGAAGCTAAAGTCATTTCCTTAAGAAAGGAACTAGAGAAAATAATTGGTCAATTGCATAGAAGCTTGAAGTTTGGAAAGAGTGATAGAATATTAGATGATGTTGTTAGTTTCCAAAGGTCACCATTCATCAAAATGGGTCTTGGCTATGATGAAAAACAAAATATCCCTAAGGGATATGCAAGCATTAAGCTCATAAAGCTATCAAAAAATGGAAATGAAGAAAAGCCTAAAGATTATGCTAATATTCTCAAAGACTCCATCAACAATGAATGAAGTAATAGGAAAGGAAATGGGGACCAATAGAAACTCAATTCGTCTCAAAAGAACAACAAGAATGAGTTCAGAAGAATCATTCCACCAAGAAGGCCTTTCACAACCCAGTACCAAAATATCTTCCTTGGCTATTGTTTTTCTTGCAATAATTTTGGTCATAAAGCAATATATTGTAGAAGTGATCATGTGAGATATAGAAATAGACGATCTTATAAGACATCAAAGAATAATTATGTAAGCAACAAAACCATAAGTTCTCATGCTTTTGTTGATAGAAGCTACAATTCATTTTCTCTCGTACTTGATACAATAATAAATGTTATAAGTGCAATAATTATAGAGACATAGCACGTGACTATAGAAGCAACATAATAAAGTATCCTAAACAAAAAAAGGAAGAAGATTTTCTTACCAGGAATAGAGAAAAATACACAAAGGTGGGAAAGGAAGCAAGAAGAATAGAAGAATGACGAATGCAGACCTGTATTATATGCTAAAAACAAAGGAAGCCAATGGTACATTGATAATGGATGTTCAAAACATATGACAAGGGATCAAAATAAATTTCTCACTATAAAGGAAGAAAAAGGAGGCAATGTTACCTTTGGAGATAATGCTTTTGCAAGGATAGATGGAAAAGGTGTGGTTAGTCTTGATGATAGAAAAACTAAAACAAAGAATGTATTATATGTTGAAGGGTTAAAACAAAATCCTCTAAGTTTCAATAAAATGTATGATCAAGGTTACTACCTCACATTTCATTCTAAACGATGTGAGATAAGGAGAGCAAGTTCAAGAAGATTAGTGAAAAATATAAATACAACCCCAAGCAATGTATATGTCCTTGATGAAGTCAAAGGAGAAAGACATTTTATGTGACAATTATATGAATGTTGGTTATGGCATAGAAGGATGGGTCATATAAACTTTGACAATCTAGTAAACATTAGAAAGACACAAACAATAAGAGATATGCCAAGTATCTCAAAATCCATAAACGTGATTTGCAATCCATGTCAACATAGGAAGCATATAAGAATTAGTTTCAAACAAAGGAGTACTAAAAATCAAAGCCATTGGAAGTTGTACACATAGACATCTGCGAGCCAATAATAACACAATATTTGAAAGATGAGAGTTATTTTATGTTTCTTATTGATGATTACACAAGAATGACATGAGTTACATTTCTTAAAGAAAAATATAAAGCATTTGAGAAGTTTAAAGCTTTCAAAGCCCTAGTTGAAAATGAGATTAATTTAAAAATAAAGTGCTTAAGATCAAATAGAGGAGGTGAGTTTACCTCTAATTAATTTGATGAATTCTATGAGAATCATGGAATCAAGAGACATTTTTCGGCATCAAGGACTCCAGAACAAAATGAAGTTGTAGAAAGGAATAACATAATTGTATAGGAAATAGATAGAAGAATGTTGAATGAAGCCAAAATACTCAACACATTTTGGGGAGAAGCAATTAGCACAATAATCTACATTTTGAATGCACCTTATGAATCATGGAAGGGTAGACTAGCAATGCTCAAATACTTCAAATTATTGGGGAGAAAGTTTTTTCAAAAGATAAATGAGGATAATTTAGGCAAGTTTTATTCCAAAACAGATAATGATATCTTTCTTAGCCATGCATCTAGAAGGAAGGAATACAAATTTTACAAGAAAATACTTCACAAGGTGGTGGAAAGTATTGATTTAAGAGTGTACGAGGCAATACCTTTGTAGGAATTTACAGGGTAAGTTCCTCAGACAGAACACCAAAGGACACTGCTCACAAACAGATCACAGATCAATACACCAGTATTTTGACGTGGTTAAAACCCTCAAAGAGGGAAACAGTCCACGGCCCGAGCCAACGCGGCCACTTCAAGCAATTTATTAATAAAAGAATGAAAATTTACATATGCTTCTCTCATAGATGGATTACCCTACAAATGACCCTCCATGCTCTTTAATTAGAGATCATGGACCAATCGGGTGTCAAGCCACAGATCAAGTGTCGGTAATACCGAGGAGAGAATGAACCGTCGGATCACTACATATCGTGACTGTCGGACTGTAAGTTACAAAATGTACATAGTAAAGAAACACACTTTACCTAACTCTATATCTAACTCTATACTAGACCAAGTTGTACTTAACTATTTCCTATGTGTCGGAATATCCTAACATCCCCCCTTAAGAACAACTTGGGATAGGATTGAAGGATTTACAAATATGACACAATAAGAGAAGGAAGGAGGCACTAGAGCCTATCCCCCCTTAGTGAAAACTTCCTGAACTCCAACCATAAATCGAAGTTTAGTGAACTTCGCCTCTGTGAGAGCCTTTGTAAAGATGTCGACAACTTGATCATCTGTTGAACAATATTGCACTTCAAGAACATGGTCGTGAATGAGCTTTCTGATGAAGTGCATGTGCAGTTCAATGTGTTTGCTGCGCTGATGTTGGACTGGATCTTTGCATAGCTGAATGGCACTTTGATTATCACACCAAAGTGTAGTCGGATGCTGCTGCTGAAAGCCAAAATCTAACAGGATTTGACGAAGCCACAAGGCTTCCTTACTAGATTCTACGGCACCACGATACTCTGCTTCTGCTGAAGAAAGAGAAATGGCACCTTGTTTCTTGCAAGCCCATGTAATAGGTCCTGAACCAAGAGTGAACACATAACCTGCAGTAGACTTCTGATCATCAGGGTTACCAGCCCAATCGGAATCAGTGAAACCAACCAATAGAGGAGCTGCTTCGGCATTGTCATGAATCCCAAACTGAACTGTACCTCAAACATAATGAAGTATTCTTTTAGCTGCTTTCCAATGACTTTCATGTGGGTTTTGCATAAACCGAGCAACAAGGCCAACGACAAAGGAAAGGTCAGGACGAGTATGGGTTAGATACAAAAGTTTTCCTACAAGTTGATGGTATAAGGTAGCATCAACTTCAGGAGAAGTACAAGTGACTGAAAGTTTGACTCCAGACTGAAAGGGAGAAGGGGTTGGCTTACAGTCTTCCATGTGAAAATGGCGTAGAATATCACAGGCATACTTGGACTGAGAAAGGGAAATACCTTCCTTAGATTGCAAGACTTGAAGACCGAGAAAATAATGTAAGTGTCCTAAGTCTGTCATTTCAAACTTCCTTTTAAGGCTAGAATTCACATGGTTTATAAGGTTGGGATCACTACCAGTCAGGATAATATCATCAACATAAAGAACAAGAATGATAAGAGACTTGCCCACTTTCTTGGTGTAGACAGTATTGTCAGAATGACACCTAGAGAAGCCAGATTTTAAAAGAAGGTTATCCATTTTGGCATACCAAGCTCGAGGAGCTTGCTTGAGACCATAAAGGGATTTCTTAAGCCGACATACAAGGCTGGAGTCTGTTTGTATAAAGCCAATAGGTTGTTCCATATAGATTTATTCATGCAAGTCCCCATGCAAGAAGGTGGATTTAACATCCATCTGATGGACTTCCCATTTGAAAGAAGCAGCAAGGGAAAGAAAAAGGCGGAAAGAGTTCATTTTCGCAACAGGGGAGAAGGTTTCAGTGTAGTCAATGCCTTCAACTTGTGAAAAACCCTTAGCAACAAGACGAGCTTTATGTTTATCAACTTTCCCATCTAGTCCATGCTTGGTTCTGTAAACCCATTTGCATCTAACAAGTTTTCGTCCCTTTGGTAGAGGAACAAGATCCCATGTATCATTTGCCAATAATGAATGATATTCTTCATTCATAGCTGCTTCCCAGTCTGGATGGCCTGAAGCTTCTGCAAAGGTGTCAGGATCATAATTCACTGAAGCTTGAGCTAGTAAAGAAGAGGCTCTCTCGAACTGAGAACGTGTACGTCGCTGATCTGTAGGATCACCAACAAGATCACCTGCTGCATCCCGAGTAGCACGAACCCATTTTGGAAGCTGAGGAGCTGAAGGAGGATCCTGAGAAGGTGGGGGAGGATTTTCATCCTCGCTTTCATCATCTGAAGAAGAAATATTTTCAAAAGTAGAAGAGATAGGGAGAGGTGGCACATCCGCCAAACTAGGCTCGTAGGCCGATATATTTTCAGCAAACTTTACATCTCTTCTAATGATAACATTTTTGGACTTAAGTGGAATAAGTCTATATCCTTTGACATCTTCAGAATATCCAACAAAAATACATTTTTCACTCTTAGGTTCTAAAGCTTTATGTTTCTCATCTGGAATATGGGCCCATGCTTCACTTCCAAAAACACGAAAGTGACTTACATCTGGTTTGATTAATCTCCATGCTTCTTCTGGAGTGATATTCTTTAAAACCTTAGTAGGAGTGCGATTTATTATGTAATTTGCACAGTTAATTTCTTCTACCCAATAATTAAGACTAAGTCCTTTAGATTGAAGCATACAATTAGACATTTCCTTTAAGGTGCGATTCTTCCTTTCAGCTACACCATTTTGTTGTGGAGTATATGCAACAGTATGTTGCATTTGAATTCCATTCTCAGTGCAAAAGTTGATGAATGTGTTTTTAACATATTCTCCGCCATTATCAGATCTTAGCTTAAGAATTTGATGTCCAGATTGTTTTTCAACAAAGGCCTTAAAGGCAAAGAACATGTTAAATACTTCACTCTTGAGTTTTAAGAAGTATACCCAAGTGCGTCTGGAGAAATCATCAATGAAAGTTAAGAAATACTTGTAGCCAAAGAATGAAGCAACTGGAAGTGGACCACATAAATCACTATGCACGAGCTGTAAAGGGGCTGAGGCGTGCCAAGAGGCGCGTTTTTCAAAACTGTCCCGATGATGTTTTCCGAGTACACATCCGGAACAAACACCATCTCTGCAAGATACCATTGGAAGACCTGTCACCATATTTTCTTTACATAGATTCTGAAGAGAGCGATAGTTTAAGTGACCAAATCGCTCATGCCAAAGTTTGCTCACTTCATCATTACAAGCAACAAATACTGAGGGAAGATTTGATGACCCAAAGTTGTGAAACTTATACAACCTTGTAGAATCATTAGCAATGCCAGTAGCTAAAATCTGTCTAGGATCTCTTAGGTCCTTAATTACAACGTCGTGAGGTGAAAATTCAACGATTTTACCTTCACCTGAATGGGTTATCTGATATACAGATAGAAGGTTGCAGGATAAGGTTGGAACACATAATACATCATTAAACTGACCATTGTCTAGATGAACAGTTCCAGTCCCTACAACACTAAGAGATCTATCATCACCAACATATATATTTTTGGTGTTACAATCATTTAAAGAAGAAAACATGGCTTTGTTTTTGGCCATGTGATAAGAAGCTCGAGAATCAATGAGCCACTCATGAGAATGAGAAGAAGAAGATACATTTAGTGCATAGCCAGACCGAGGTGCTTGACAACCACATGCAGAAAGTGCCATTCCTGAAGATGAAGTTGAAGTTGAAGATTGCTCCAAAATGGATATTATGCTTCTTCATTGCTGCTTCCAAGTCTTCCATCTTCTTAAAGCATTTGGATTCTAAGTGGCCATCTTGATTACAAAAGTTGCAATGTCTATCAGTTTTCTTCCCTTTATTTTTATTTGTATTATCATTTTGTTGAAATGATTTTTCATTTTGAGGCTGAAATTGCTTAGGACCCTTGTTTGGTTTAGGACCATTCCTTTTAGGATACGACTTCTTAGGATTCTTTGGATTTGGTTGCTGCTGGGCGGCTAACGCTTTCTTAGAAGAGTTTCCAAGATGAAGAAGACCAAGGTGTAAGAGTTTTTCTTGTTCTCTTATTAAAGAATCACAAAAGGAATCAAAGGAAGGGGACTTGTAGGTTTGTCCTTGAGAAATGAAGGCTTCTCTTGTAGAATGGAAGGTGGAAACAAACACAGAATAGGTTGGTCCCAACTTAGTAAGAATGGAGTAGATAAGGCTACTATCTTCTTTCTTAACCTTAACACCTTCCAAGAGAAGTCTAAGGGTCTTGAACTTGGACAAAAAATATTCAATGCAAGAAAAATTATTGGGGTCCAATGTAAGCAATTCATTTTCAAGTTGATGGGCTTTAAGTTCATTTTTAATTCCGAATACTTTAGTAATCTGTTTCATTGCTTCATCAGGAGTATCAAGTTCTACAATATGGAATCTAAGATCTGGAGAAATAGACATCCCTATCAACCCACGTGCTTGGTCTTGTCTATTTTCCCATTTAGCTTCCTTGTCTTCATCTTTCGATTTAGTCTCTTGGCCTGTGGCTATTCTGTAAAGACCTTTACTTCTAAGTAAATCCACAATGTAGGACCACCACTGGAAGTAGTTGGTGCTGTCAAGAATAACTTGGCATGGACTTTCCATTTTTAAAAATACTGAAGCTATAGATGCTGAAACTAAGTGTTTCAATGGAAATATCTCGAAAAATTAGGCTATTTCAAAAAAAACGGTTCTGAAAACGGCTTCCGGATGAAGAAGTTATGGCTTTTTGAAGAAAATTTGATGAAGTCGCCGACGAAGTGCGGGAATGTGCGGAAATGAAAAATCCGCCCCCACAAAATGGAGACTTGAACCCAAGACCTCTACTCTCATAAATTAGCTTTGCACCAAGTGATCTATACAAATAGTTTGAGAGAGAGAGAGAGAGACGGGGGGGGGGGGGGTTTGATGCTTTGGGTTGCGTGCTTGCTTTAAGAAAGCTCTCTTTCCCTACAAAACAAAAAACACAAAACCCAACACGGACATACAAAAAAAACGAACCTTGCGGCTCGAAGTTAGCTTTAGCCGGAAACTAGATATTTTCAAAAACGAACCTTGCGGCTCAAAGTTAGCTTTAGCCGGAAACTAAATATTTTCCTCAATGTTTCTGATTTTCTAAGATCACACTAAGGCGCAGCGGAAAAGAGCATACGCATGAGGAAAATCCTTCCTTTCTGTTTCTGATTTGCCCAGATTGCACAGAGTCGCAGGGCAAAGAGCATACGCAGAAATGAAAGGTATAGATCCGGTAATAAAAAAGGCTAAATAAACCGAAACCGAAATAAACAAAGAGAAAATGACTGTAAACTGCAAATAAACACTGTATGCCTCCAGATCTTAAAAATGACGCAGCTAGGGCTACCGGAAACCTTTTCACGTGAAACGAAAGGGGTTCCTCACTGGAACAAATGCTCCCAACACAACAGAGCAGTCCTCTCGGCCCGAAAGCAGTCAGAAACAGTAGATCTAGGAAACAGTTGTCGGATGCAGTTCTACCGGCTTCAGATTTGGATCACCAACGGACGTGGCCCTCAAATAGCTCTGATACCATGTAGGAATTTACAGGGTAAGTTCCTCAGACAGAACACCAAAGGACACCGCTCACAAACATATCACAGATCAATACACTAGTATTTTGACGTGGTTAAAACCCTCAAAGAGGGAAACAGTCCACGGCCTGAGCCAACGTGGCCACTTCAGGCAATTTATTAATAAAAGAATGAAAATTTACATATGCTTCTCTCATAGATGGATTACCCTACAAATGACCCTCCATGCTCTTTAAATAGAGATCATGGACCAATCGGGTGTTAAGCCACAGATCAAGTGTCGGTAATACCGAGGAGAGAATGAACCGTCGGATCACTACATATCGTGACCGTCGGATTGTAAGTTACAAAATGTACATAGTAAAGAAACACACTTTACCTAACTCTATACCTAACTCTATACTAGACCAAGTTGTACTTAACTATTTCCTATGTGTGGGAATATCCTAACAACCTTAAAAATAAAAGTCACAAACAAATGAAATCCAACGGAAAATTTTTATAGAGAACCAAAAAGAAAGAAGAAGAGGAAGAGGAAAATAAAGAACAAGAAGAAATAGAATGTCAATATCCATAGACATCATCTAGACTTCTCTAAAAGTATCTTACAAAAAATCATATTTTTGGTGATATCAAAATAGAAGAATATTGGTAAGAAAACTTGTATTTTCTATCTAAACTAGATCCAAAGAACTTTACACAATATAGTGAAGATAAGCATTGGGTTAATGCTATGGAAGACGAGCTAAATAATATTAAGAATAACGAAACATGGGAACTTGTGTCCAGACCAAAAGACAAGAATGTGATTGGCATAAAATGGGTCATTAAAAATAAGGTGAATGAATATGGTCAAGTAGTGATAAATAAAGCAAGATTTATCTGTAAAGGGCATGCTCAATTTGAGAGTATTGCGTTTGAATAAACCTTTGCTCCAATTTCCAAATTACAAGAAATCTAATTTTTTTTTTTTTTTTTTTGAATTTGTGTGTTTCAATAACTTCAAAATTTATCAAATGGATGTTAGGTTAGCCTTTAAGTCAAAATCTAGAAGAAGAAATAGATATTCAACAACCATAAGGATTTAAATTCTCAGAAAATGAAGATAATCTACGCAGAATGAAGAAATCACTTTATGTATTAAATCAAGCTCCTAGAGCTTGGTATTCAAGATGATAAATACCTACAACAATCAGGTTTCAAAAGAGGAGCTACAAATAGAAATATCTCTATCAAAACATAAAATGAAAATATTTTAGTCATTGTGGTTTATTTGGCTGGTATAATTTTTGAAAGTAATGCCAACACAATGAGCCAAAAGTTTTCAGAAAAAAATATAAAAAGGATTTGAGATGCCCATGCTTGGAGAATTGTCATTCTTTCTAGGCCTGCATATTCCTCAATCCATCAAATGCATATTCATTTCTAAAACCAAAGACATCAAGGAGAGGTTGAAGAAATTTGGAATGGACATTTGATCGAGAGTCTCATGTGTGAAGACTCAAGTGAGCGTTGTACAGTCTCAAACAAGTGCCCCATGCTTGGTACACCAGGATCCATAACTATCTCACTGACTTGGGCTTCACCAAAAGTGAAGAGGATGCAAAATTATATCATATCTTGGTAGAAGGTAAATTGCTTATTATTATCTTATATGTTGATGATTTGATTTTAACTGGTGATAAGAAGCTGATCAGATCTTGCAAGGAGGAATTTGCAAGGGAGTTTGAAATGAAGGACATGGGTCTCATGCACTACTTCCTCAAGTTGTAAGTATGGAAAGGCGAGGGAGAAATTTTTGTGTCTCAAGGAAAGTATGCAAATGAGATACTACAGAGATTATGCATGGAGAGTTATAAACCGATGGAGACACCTCTAGCGACCAACTGGAGGAAGGAGGATGTCACTTCAGGTGAAGAAGTGAATGCTACCATTTATCGACATCTAGTGGGTTCACTAATGTATCTTGTGAAGTGTTATACAATAATTTGTCACATTCCCAGTCTCATATCCTAAGTGTCACACTTTGTGTTGTTAATGTCGCAAGTGTCACAAAGTGACGAAAACTGTGAAGTGTATTCATGATGAAACACATACTGAAACACCCCTGAAGAATGGAAGAAAAACTTCCCCGTGTCAATTCTGGAGAAGGTTGAATAAAACCATAAATTTCAAGACCAACTCTCTTTGCTCCACCGCCTACCCATGCTGATGGTAGGTTGCAGTTCTTTGACCTAGCACTACCAACACTGGTTTTGATATGAAAACCTGCATTGAACCTCTTCTAGCAGGTTTTCCCAAAACGGGGGAGAAGCTACGTATGCTAAAAACTTCGAGAACAATGAGTTGGATATTGGTTTTTGTAGATATGGTCGAGCTCTTCCATTTGGAGCTCTTTATATTATCATCATGGGTCTTCTCCTTGAGACGTGGGCCTTCCTCCCTCTTTTGTAAATCCCTGACTCCCTCTCCCTTCCATCCTATTGTGCTATGAAACAACCCCCCCATTTTTATTATATATAATACAAATAGGGACCCTTTTAAAAATTGAATTTTTTCCCTTTTCTTTGAATAAAATGCCAACTCTTAGAAAATTATTTCTTTTCAAAGAGCCCTTTTTGAATCTAACTTAAAACATATTAAAGTCCTCATCGCAAATCACAAAATCGCATAATTCCTTAGTAGCAAAGTTAAGCACATTCAAAAAATACTGATATGCGACTTGCGATTGAACTTTGTATGCGACATCCCGATCGCATATCGCACATTGGAGGATATTATGGAAAGAGCTTAATTGTTACCTATCAAAAATCCAATATTGTGATATCCCGATATTGCGATCTTGCGATTTTGCGATCTCACATATCGCATATCGCAAGATCCACCAACAAAGTTTTATTCACGCTATAGCTTAAATATTTGATATGATGGATTTGACAAATGTTTAATAGTTTTTTTTAGTTGGACACGAGTTAGGTTAGAATGATATAATATGGTTATCATCCCTATGCATGTAATCACGGTGTTCGTTATGGTTGAGTAATGTTGAACTTGCTCCCAGATCTTTTCTTACAAAGTTCATTCATTTCATCAAATCTTTTATTTTATACGACAATTAATTGCCGTTGGTTTTAAAGGGAACTCCGCTCAAGCGATGTCCATTTGAAAGGTGATGCAGAAGCATACCAATCAATCTATTGCAGAAATCGAAAGCATAGATATGCCGTCCATTTTTACAGATATAGTATGCACTGCAAATGGAGGCGCCACTGCATGAAAAACTATCTATACTAGTTAGAGAATGAAAACCCTGAAGTAACAGATATTATACCAACTACTGACAGTACATAACCATTAGGAGTAAAGTTCAGAGATGTTGTGTGCTCTTTCCTTCACCGAATAGCAGCAAGGGCTAGGCTCTTGCCATACACAAATATGATAAGATGGGTAGTAGAGAATACAGAAGTGGAAGACAAAATTATCAAGACAGATAAAAAAATAGTCTTGGGTTCTTTCAGAGCTGAAGATTTACAAAAAATATACAAGCTACCCGATGCCCAGGACATTTATGACAAACAATTTGTTGCAAATTTTGTAAAGGAAAATGAAGACCCATTTCAAATGATACAGGAATGGAGGAAAAGAGACAATAAATTCAAACAAGATAAAGCGGGTATGTACCCCATTGCTTCTTTAGCCAACCCTTATAATTTCGCAGCCTCTATGCTATGTAGGTTGTATGGTCTCCCTAATAATTCTAAGTTCTCGATCAATTGGGTTCCTTTAATTGATGCTTGTGTTAATTCTCACATTATGAATTGGGCAACCATATGGTCTGAGAATTTGGCCAAAGCGATTACTGAATATCGCCAAACCAGGGTTGCCTCCTCTATATCAATTCCCCAATTCTTCATGTCTGCATATGTCTATGATGCAATTTGTTTCCAAATCAAGTTTCCAAGATACAAAGGTAATTCCTGCAAATCCAACTACTGAAATTGTCTTGAATGTAACAGATATCCCTCCTCTAGATGTCTTTTACAAGCCTCTTCATAAAGCTATTGTAAAAAGATAGAGGAAGAGGAGGGGAACTGAAACTCCTTCAGAACATGAAATTATGGAGGTCCTATGGAAGGACACACAAATAAATCTGACTGAACATTTGACTCGGCCATCTCAATTTGTCAGAGCATATGCTACAACAACAATCGACAAAGAAACTGAAATCTCTATTTTGATTAAAGAAAATGATGACCAGATCACACTATTACAATGATAGTTAGATGAAGAAAGAGCCAACGTGAACCATCAAGCAGAGGAGTAGTTGCATAAGCTACAACAGGATATGGAAGTACTGAGAATAAGTCATGAAAATGACTTATCTGCTAAAAACAAACAAATCTAGGAGCTAAAGAGTGACCTAGCAAAGTATAAGGATATTTCTACTGTAGAGTAATTCATTAATGAGGCTTTAACACTGAATACTTTACTATAAAAGCAAATGCATCTCTTCCTCCAACATATATCAAATATCGTTCCACATCCGAATACTAGTGAACAATTAACAAACATCATTATTGATCAAAGAATTGAGTTCAATGAACTCAATTCTAAGATCTTTGATTATATTGAATGGCAAGATTCAGATGAAGGGAAAAGGTCAAGTCTCCCGAAGATCAACGAAAGACATAAGGATATTATATTCACTGATTTGGACTCACACATGAAATAGGGCGAACTAGCAATAGCCAGAGCATCGGGTATTTCAAAAAGCATTATCAAAACAATAAATCACATGTTGCACACATCCAACCTCATAAAGGAGATTTCCATAAACACTTCCTGATCTTAAAGCATTAGACGGGAATTGGAAGAATAAGAGTAAGCTACAGAAAGAAACAATTGAGGGGCTATCCAAAACCGACTGGGAAGCAGTATGGAAACTTTTGGTCAAACCACACAGTCAGATCATGACCTTGAATTGCTCCTTGGATTCAGTACCGAGAATGCTGCCACCACTACATGATGCTATATTTGCAGGGCAGTTGAGAACATAATTCGGGATGCCACCACAAGTTAGGCCAATGTTTGACATTTGTGAGCTGAGAGGCAAAGTTGGTAGCGGTGATTAATCAATGAAGACCTGAGTCATTCCTGAGCTATTTTATTTTTGAAAAGTTGGATACTAGGAATGAGGAAGGTTGTTTGAAACCTCCTCATAGATATTTTGTACAAGTTATTTTTAGTTAATTAAGAATAGTATTTAAACCCTTCTCATGCATTTAGAGAAGGGTCTAGAATTTTATTAAGAACATTTACAAAGAATGTGCTATCATAAATTTGTAGATGCCTTGATGGAATCATGGAACATGGTCTTTTCAATCAAATATCATTTTGTTGATAATTGTTGATGCACTATTGTATTCTTTGAGATACTCATTGGTAGAAGATTGATTGTGGCCTATTGTCACTGGTCAAATGAGCAGAACGGTACACATCTGGTACTATTATCATGTTTGTTAAATCTTTGTTCTAGTATTAGTGATAAGTTTATCTTTCATGAATTATGTATGAAATATGTCATCTATGTTTGAAGTATCAGTTGCACTATTGTATGATATTCGAATAGAGAATGGCCTGTTTTATATGTGATCATTAGAATATGCAATATGTTTTTCACAATTCTTTTGATTAACTATTTTTCAAAGGAATTATCTTACAATATATTAACTCTATATAGTCTACGATTGATCTATATCATCATAGATTACATAGACATATTTTTATATCGCATAAAACAAACAATACCCCGGGTTAGATGAGAATAGATTTAATTCAAAGTTTTGCATCTTAGAATAAAGTTGTGTTAATTTCCAGTTATTCTTTTGCAAATCATCAAAAAAAATTCCACAAATCATATAAACCCAAAACACTAGGAAACTGGTCCCATCACACTAGTCAGAGCCATTATCCCAAACAGAAAATGAGTTGCTTTAAGGTCCGGACTGGGTGGTTATCCCCCTTGTTGTTGCCACAGATTTCTAAGGCCTCAACATTTTTGGCACTAGAAGGAGGGCCCCAACTATGAATGGCATATATATATAAATCTCAAACTATAAGCCTTCATAAGAGTCAATCTACCTCGAAAAATCCTATAACTTCTCGATCATGTTCTAAGTCACACACTCAGAAGTCGAAGTTCTAGAAACTTCCCCCTCATCTCTTGAAGTATCTCAACAGTTACCTTCTTCAGAATATACTCCAGAACCTCCTGAAGTTCAGTCTTTAGTTCACAAAATAGAACAAATATCTATTTCTGCTAAGAAGCTTGATAAACCCAAAGCTTTTGAAGAAAATATTTCTTTACTATTTAGAGAAACTAGTATCCTAACGCGATAAAAAAGTGATAAACTCGGAATACCTCCTTTTGAGTTTCCAATACATTCACAGCATAAGAAAGTTTCTGTGTCTAGATCTAAGTCAGATATGAGTGAGGTCACATCAAATTCCCCTCCATTTACTCCCTCATTCACTACACCTCCATTCACATCTTCTCATCTTTCCGTTTCTTCTACTCAAACAATTAGTGCTACCACAAGTAGTACTAGTCCAATTGTAAGTTCTACATCCATACCCACTACTTCTGGATCTGCTTCTATATCTTCTCAAATCCCAACTCAAGTTATGGCTAATCAGCCTTGGACTAATCCTGGTGCCATGTTGTTTGCAAACCCACATCCTCTTCCTAATCATCCAGAGAAATGGTTACCCAAATACAATCCAAATGATGGTCTTCCTGCTGAAGAACACATCAACAATTTTATGTTGGCCATGAATTTGAATGGAGTTGCGCATGAAGATATTGTAGTAAGATTGTTTCCCTATACTCTTAAAGGATCTGTGGGATCCTGGTACTTTTCTCTTCCAGCAGGAACTATAACAGACTGGGTAACTTTTGAACAACTATTTCTTGCAAAATTTGGAGACGATAGAACTATGGCATCTTTAATCAATGCTCTCTCTAACCTGAAAACAAATTCAGGTGAAAGGATCAAAGATTTCAACTCCAGATTTAACAAATTATTAAACAAAATCTCAGTTGCTTCTAAACCTGTTGCTGATGCACAAATAGAGTAGTACATTTATGCTTTACCTTCTAATATAGCCATTTTTGTAGATAGAGCCGATAAGGCTACTCTTTTAGAAAACATGAAAGAATCCCTGTCTGTAGAAAAGAGAATTCTAGCTTTAGAAAAACAATCTGAGATGGAGGATAAGAAATATAAAAAAGTGACTTTTAGCCAAGAATCAAAGAAGAAAACCCCAAATGATCCATTCTATCTTGAAGGTCTTCAAAGAGTTTTGAAAACTATGTCAAATGATATTATTGAAATAAAGAAACAAGTAGCTGAATCATCAGTTCCTAAGAAAGCATATCGCCCATACAATAGAAGTCCAACTTTGCCATCTCAGCCTCTGAATGTGATTTCAAGTGCTGAATCAGATCAAGATGTTGAAGACACCTCAGCAACTGAATAAGAACCAAAGCCCGAAGAAGAAGTTGAATTAAATGGGTTATGAGACTTTATTCTCCCCACCGAAGAAGAAAGAGAGGCTATGCCTGCATCCACAAGGAGTAAAACATCTACTGACTCAATTATACCAAATCAGAAACAAAAATATCCTCCCACAAAGGTGAAAGCAGTGAATGAAAAATCCAAAACTGTTCAAACTGATCCTATTCCCCTAGATACTTCCAAAACTTTAATAGTTTTAGATATAGTGGAATACAATATAGTTGAAGACATGAAAAATACTAAAGCAAACATTTCATTATATGAAATGACCAAACTCAAATAGCAGCAAAATATCTTACTGAGAGAACTCAAGGCAATTCATGTAGCTCCCATACCACCACCAGTTATAGCCCAAGCAGACAAAGATATGGGAAAACCCCTGTCACCTTCAAACAAGGTAAAACCAAATGATCTTGTTTTGTTTGGTGATAGATCTAGTTCTCACACTCCTCCTTTCCTTCTGACTTATGAAATTTTCAATAAAAATGTTCATAATTGTCTCATTGATTCAGGAGATTCTTCGAATATTATGCCAAGATCTATGCGCATGAGACTTAACGTTACCCCTCAAAAGTCTGTTGTACATATAGTCCAATTGGACAGAACAAAAGTCGAGGTTGTTGAAGAAATGTTATCGGTATCAATTATATTATCATCCAACCCAAAGGTGATGCAAGTGATTGATGTCTTAGTGGCAGACATCCCTGAATTTTATGGTCTTATTTTAAGCAGGTATTAGTTTGAGAAACTACATGGATATTTTGCAACTGATTGGTCACACATGTGGTTACCATATAATGGTAAACCAAATCAAATTAGAGTTGATCGCGAAAAATTTATGAAACATACAGTCACTGAATTAGAAGGAGCAAACGAGCCTGTGATTTTCACTAATAATATTATTGGAAATTATTCTGCTGAATCATTCCTTGGCTCATTCCATGCCCAAATCTCACCTTTCCTAGAAAACATTGTTACTTCTCAGGTTGAATTTTTTTCTCAATCAGACACTTCTAAACGTATTAATCTTAGTAATAAAACTTTAGATCATTCTTTGTTCTGGACTTTATACTTTGACAGTTCAAAATTAGATGATGGTGCAGGATCAGGTTGCATTTTAATCAATCCGCAAGGAGAGAAAACAATGCTAGCTTACAGACTCAAAGTTCAATGCACGAATAATACTGCCGAATATGAAGCATTGATTCAATGCCTATACAAAGCCATTGGATTAAACGTTAAATATTTGCAGGTGTATGGAGACTCTGAAATAATTATTAAGCAAGTCAGGAAACAATCCATTGTATTTTTGGACACTTGAAACATTATCAAGCATTAACTCAGGGCCTCACTTCTCATTTCACTACATTTAATATTTCAACAGTCCTTAGATTACAAAATGCAAGTGCTGATTTACTTGCCAATGTAGCATCTAAATTGATACCATCAGAAGATTTAGTCTAGATAGATTTTTGATTGAGTTGATTTTTAGGCCTTCCATTCCCGATAACATAACAAATTGGAGAGTGCTTAATGATGATACAGATATAATCGACTTTCTTTCATCAGATGGATCTTATGAAGGTCAAATCGTAGACGAACATGAGCATGACCTACAGATTGAAAATAAACAGGATGCAAATCCAATTCCCAAATCTGTAGTCAAGATGGAATATCTCTATGATTTAAAAGATAGGTTTAAAAATACCACCAATTCAAAAAAAAGAGTTCTACTCTAAGATTTGAGTTGATTAATCTTGGTACACCCGATAACCCTCAAAGCATAAACCTAGGTTTGGGCTTAACACCCGATGAAAGGATGTCATTCATTAAGTTGCTAAGAAAATATAAAAGTATCTTTGCATGGGATTATTCAGATCTCAAAACATATGATACTTCTATAATGCAACATATTATACCCATGATTTCAAATGACAAGCCTGTCCAACATAAGCTTAGGAAGATCCATCCAAACTTAGAAAGTCAAATTAAGTCTGAACTCAATAAAATGCTTGAAGCCAAAATCATTTTCCTTGTAAGACATTCAAAATGGGTGTCAAACATGGTTCCTATGAGAAAAAAGAATGGAGACATTAGGATTTGCATAGATTCTAGAAATTCGAATAAAGCCTGTCAAAAGGATTATTTTCCTTTGCCTACCATGGAGCAGATTTTGCAGTCAATTGTAGGTTTTGAATTGATGTCTTTTCTTGATGTATTTTCAGGTTACAATTAAATTATGGTTCATCTAGATGATAGATTAAAGACTACATTTAGGACAAAATGGGGAACATATGCATATCAAAAGATGTCATTTGGATTGATTAATGCTGGCGCTACATTTCAACATGCAATGGACATAGCTTTTAAAGGAATAATAAAAAAATCAGTTTTAATATATTTAGATGACATCACTATCTATTCTAAACATAGAAAAAACCATATCAATCACCTAAAACAAATCTTTGAGAGATGTGAGAAATTTGGCATTTCTTTGAATCCTAAAAAATCTTATTTTGCCTTAGCAGAAGGTAAATTATTAGGATTTGTGGTATCCAAGAAAGGAATCTATATTGATCCTGATAAAATTCAAGAAATTGAAAACATTCCCCTGCCACATAACAAAAAAATGTTGCAATCATTTTTAGGACAAATTAATTTTGTAAAAATATTTATTCCTGATTTTTCTCAAGTCGTCCTACCCCTATAGTCAATGATCCGAAAAAAATCATTTTTTAAATGGGGAAAAGACGAGAAATATTCTTTTGAGTTGATAAAGAAAGCCATCATTGAGGCTCCTTCCTTAACAACTCCCAATTTCCTAAAACCATTTGTATTATACACATTCTCTACTGATACCTCTTATGAGTCAGTTTTGACATAGCTAAATGATCAGAACGTTGAAGCACCTATTTCATTCTTTAGTTCTAACTTACAAGGTGTTGAGCTAAATTATTCAACTATGGAGAAATAGGATTTTTTTTGTATTTAAAACTTTAAAACATTTCAGAGCTTTTCTCCTAAAAGCACACACTAAGATAATAGTCCCTTACCCTGCTATAAGGTAGCTGTTAATCCAACGAGAAGTAGGAGAGAAGAGAGAAAATTGGGTTACTGCATTTCAGGAATATGATGTAGAAATACATCTTGCTAAAATTATTTGAGGTCAAGGTTTTTGCAGAATGCTAATCGAAGCCTCTCATTTACCCACAGAGGACGATCAATCTACTAAAGTACAATTATCTGAGGTAAGCCTCAACAATTCTCAATCATAATACGCTGATCTGAATTTTTTCTTAAAAAATGGACATGCTCCATTATATCTCAACTATACAGCTAAGCGTGCTCTAAGGCTTAAATAAAATCAATATCAATTAATTGATAATGTGTTATTTAGAAGAAACTGTGATGCTGTATTATTAAGATGTTTAGAAAAACCTGAAGTGGAAAAGGTAATGCAGGAACTACATGACGGGCCAGCTGGAGGTCATTTCGGAGGAAATACCACAACATATAAAATTTTGCATGTTGGGTACTATTGGCCAACCCTTTTCAAAGATGCACATGAATATGCGAAGAAATGAAAAGTATGTCAAACCGCAACAGGAAGAGAAAGGAAAGCAGCACTCCTGTTGTAGCCAGTAAATATACAACAACCATTTGAATAATGGGGGTTAGATATTATTGGTGAAATAACTCCAACCTCCTCCAAACATCATAAGTATATTCTAACTGCAACTGATTATTTTACAAAGTGGGTAGAAGTTTTCCCATTAAAGGTAGTTAACACCCAAAACATTACGGATTTCATTGATCAGTTTATAATTACTAAGTTTGGTCTCCCATCAGCTTTAATGTTTGATAATGCATCTTATTTTTCCGGAAATGCTATGGTAGATTTTGCTTTGAAAAGAGATTTTAAACTTAAATACTCAGCTAACTATTATCCGCAAGGTAACGGATTAGTTGAATCTACAAACAAGAACCTGATTAGAATTATCAAACGGACTGTAGAGAAAAATCATAAGAACTGAGATAAAGCACTAATATTTGCTCTTTGGGCAGATAGAATCACTCAGAAGGCCTCAATAGGTACTTCTCCATTTGTATTGGTTTATGGGAAAGAATCAATTCTACCCACAAACATAACAATACCATCTCTCACTTTAATTCAGTTTATTGATGAAAACCCTTCTTCTTCTCTTCAACTTAGACATGGTCAAATCCTTAAATTAGAAGAACAGAGGGAGAAATCCAAAGCAATACATGCTCATCATCAATAGATAGTTAAAGCTTCATTTGATACAACATCCACCAGCCCAAGAAATTTTGAAATTGGAGATCTTGTTTTGAAATGGGATAAGGCACATGAGGAAAAAGGTAAACATACCAAATTCCAAATACTGTGGCTTGGTCCATTTCAAATCATAGAGAAATTAGGCCCATCCACCTTTCTGTTACAAGATTTGTCAGGTAGGAAAGACTCTTTACCTATAAACAGGCAAATTCTTAAAAAATATTTTTCTTAGAAGTTAAACTTTAGTTTTAGGAAAATAAAAATTAAATAGTATCTCTTTTGGTTGTTCAAAATTTTAAATTTCTGATAATTTACTTGATTTTTCTCGCTTCTCTAAATAAGAAAGTAAAAGGATAATTATAAAAATGAGATTTAAATAAACCTTATTTCTTTGGAAAAGTTTTGAATTTACTAAAGACATTTAGTTTTTGAAAAGACTCTAGATTTTATAAAGTATAGATGTTTTTGTACCAGTCAAGAAAAGAACCAGTAACTTAGCAAGGGTTCTCTACAAAAAGATATTTACCAACTCTATAATTATAATCCATAACTCTTAAATGAGCCAATGATTCACCCCATCTGATAAAATTTTCTTTTTTCACAATGTACTTAAAAATATTCAAAACTTAAAAGATAATGAGTCTCATCAAGAGCTTGTATATAATGATCACACAAAAATAATTTAGACTGATATTACCAATACTGCATACCATAACAGGGTAATAGCTAATGATTGAAACAATCAAAAGACAAGGGGTCTCATCACAAGCCAGATTTTTCAGTTTAAATTACAACCAGTGAATGACATTGTTACCATCAGGTTACCAAGCCTGGACAATGGCTTTTAAGGATATTTAAAGTGAAAAGTACCATGAAAAAGAAACAAGTTCTAAGTGAAAGGAAATTGAATAAAAGTTTGATTAAATTTTTAAATTAGGAATCAATTTCAGATGGGATTATGAATCATTGTTGGTTAAAAGATAACCCTGTTGAGGCTATGAACGCCTGCTGGCAGCGGATGCTCTATCTATGATAAATGAGTAAAAATCTATAAAGACAATTTTAATAGAATACCTACTTTATATTTATAAATCTAAGTATTGACTGGTATAGACATTTATGTTTTATCACCTAAAGGGTTGAGTAAGAAAAGAAGTGAGATAGGTGAATACTCTATATTCCATACAAACACTGTTTAGTTTATTAATCATACAATTCTTATTCTTCACAACTTTTCTTGTTTTGAAAGTTTGAGAAATGTTAAAGAAACTAATCAGAGATAGTTGGTTCTCCCAAGTGAATTGCCAATTGTCATGCTATGCAAACCCCCCCCCCCCCCCCCCCATTTTTATTATATATAAAATAAATAGGGACCCTTTTAAAAATTGAATTTTCCCCTCTTTTTTTTAAATAAAATGCCAACTTTTAGAAAATTTTTGCTTTTCAAAGAGCCCTTTTTGAATCCAACTTAAAACATATTAAAGTCCTCATCGTAAATCGCAAACTCACATATTTCCTTAGTAGCAAAGTTAAGCACATCCAAAAAATACCGATATGTGACTTGCGATTGAACTTTGTATGCGACATCCCGATCGCATATCGCACATTGGAGGATATTATGGTAAGAGCTTAATTGTTACCTATCAAAAATCTGATATTGCGATATCCCGATATTGCGATCTTGCAATTTTGTGATATCGCATATCGCATATCACATATTGCAAGATCCATCAACAAAGTTTCATTCACGCTATAGCTTAAATATCCGATATGACAGATTTGACAAATGTTTAATAGTGTTTTTAAGTTGGACACGAGTTAGGTCAGAATGATTTAATATGGTTATCATCCCTATGCATGTAATCATGGTGTTTGTTATGGTTGATTAATGTTGAACTTGCTCCCAGATCTTTTCTTACAAAGTTCAGTGATTTCATCAAATCTTTTATTTTACATGACAATTAATTGTTGTTGGTTTTAATAGGAACTCTGCTCAAGTGATGTCCATTCAAAAAGTGATGCAGAAGCATACCAAGAAATCTATCGCAGAAACCGAAAGCACAAATATGTCGTCCATTTTTACAGATATAGTATGCACTGCAGATGGAGGCGCCACTACATGGTAGACTATCTATACTACGCTGGAGAATGAAAACCTTGAAGTAACAAATATTCGACCAACTGCTGATAGTACAGAACCATCAGGAGTACAGTTCAGAGATGCTGCATGCTCTTTCCTTCACCGAATAGCAGCAAGGGCTAGGCTCTTGCCATACATAGATATGATAAGATGGGTAGTAGAGAATATAGAAGTGGAAGACAGACTTATCAAGACAGCTAAAAACATAGTCTTGGGTTTTTTCAAAGCCGAAGATTTACACCAAATGTATAAGCTACCTGATGCCCAAGACATTTACAACAAACAATTTGTTGCAAAATTTGTAAAGGAAAATGAAGACCCGTTTCAAATGATACAAGAATGGAGGAGAAGAGAAAATAAATTCTAACAAGATAAAGTGGGTATGTACCCCATTTCTTCTTTAGCCAACCCTTATAATTACGCAACCTCTATGCTATGTAGGTTGTATGGTCTCCCTGATAATTCTAAGTTCTCGATCAATTGGGTTCCTTTAATTGATGCTTGTGTTAATTCTCACATTATGAATTGGGCAACCATTTCGCATGAGAATTTTTCCAAAGCGATTACTGAATATTGCCAAACCAGGGCTACCTCCTCTAGAGAAGTTCCCCAATTCTTCATGTCTCCATATGTCTTCGATGTTATTTGTTTCTGCACTCATTTTCCAACCATGGGTTGGAAATGTACTACCAAAGATCCTACTCCTATCTTCCTAAGTTATAAGCAAATGTGGGAACAATATTTTATTCCACATTTTCACCAATTATGCCATGGAGTTGTTCTCCCCTTACATCAGTTAGTTTTCAATAGAAGATGTCCGAGATTCACAAAAGAAGCTATCACAGACCTCCAAGCAATCAGAAGGTATTTTCTTGAAGAATCGTTCTCTTATATCAGAATATTTGGTAGCCAAGCTTTCGCATGTGTCCTCCCTATGTATGTATCGGATAAACTATTGGCAAGGGAAGTAGCATACCAAACAGTAGGAAATGGCCTTACAAAAACATTGAAGGAAATGAAGAAATCCCTATGGCTAAATTTTCCCCTTCAGTGTGGGTCATTTACCCTTGTTAATTATGGTCATGCATATAAAGAGTATCAGAATATGCAGTTATTAAAGCTCCCCGTTCTACCATCAAGGTCTTTTGATCCACTGCAAGTAGAAAACAAATTCACCCTTTCAGTTAAGATCAAACCTGTAACTCATACAGTAGATGAGTTTGAAGATTTACTCGAATCAGCCGAGAAATTTGAGGAGATTCTGAATGCATCCAAGACAAAGTTGAATCTAGAGAAATTAAGAAGATTCCAGGAGTTTAGAGAATAGAGGTTAAAATACCTTCCACAAGGATTTTGGATTACTGATCATAGAATTGAAACCAAGACTCAGGAGCATACTAAGCCAGGCACGTCACGAGATTAGGAAGCAGAAATAGATGAATTAGAAAAGTTGAGGGATGCATTCAATGACAAACTACAGGATACCCTTAAGGTATCATCAACACGGGATCCCACATGATTTCAGACCCCACCAGGGAAAATAGTAGCAGTGACCACTGAAGGACCAAAAACAAGTCTCCAAGATACAGATGTCATTCCTACAGATCCAACTACTGAAATTGTCTTGAATGTAACAGATATCCCTCCTCTAGACGTATTTTACAGCGCACTTCATAAACTTGTTGTAAAAAGACAGAGGAAGAGGAGGAGAACCGAAACTCCTTTAGAACATGAATTTATGGATGTTCTATGGGAGGACACACAAATGAATCCGACCGAACATTTGACTCGGCTATCTCAATTTGTTGGAGCCTATGCTACATCGACAGAGCAACCGAAGTCTTCATTTTGATTAAATAAAAGGACAACCAAATCACACTATTACAATGACATTTAGATGAAGAAAGAACCAGCATGAACCATCAAGCAGAGGAGTCGCTGCATAAGCTACAACAGGATATGGAAGTCATGAAAATGACTTATCTGCTAAAAACAAACAAATCCAAGAGCTAAAGAGTGACCTAGCAAAGTATAAGGATATTCCTACTGCAAAGGAATTCATTAATGAGGCTTTAACACTAAACACTTTATTGTCAAAGCAAAATCAACTCTTCCTCCAACATATATCAAATATCATTCCACATTTGAATACTAGTGAACAATTAACAAACATCATTATTGATCAAAGAATTCAGTTCAATGAACTCAATTCAAAGATCTATGATTATATTGAATGGCAGGATTCAAATTAAGGGAAAAGGTCAAGTCTCCCGAAGATCAACGAAAGACATAAGGATATTATATTCACTGATTGGGACTCACCGGTGAAATAGGCCGAACTAGCAATAGCTAGAGCATCAGGTATTTCAAAAAGAATTATCAAAACAATAAATCACATGTAGCACACATCCAACCTCATAAAAGAGAGTGATCCAAAAACACTTCCTGATCTTAAAGCATTAGACGAGAATTGGAAGAATAAGAGTTAACTACAGAAAGAAACAATTGAGGGGCTATCAAAAATCGACTGGGAAGCAGTATGGGAACTTTTTGTCAAACCACACAGTCAGATCGTGACTCTGAATTGCTACTTGGATTCAGTACAGAGAATGCTGCCACCATTACATGATGCTATATTTTCAGGGCAGTTGAGAACGTAATTGAGGATGCCACCACAAGTCAGGCCAATGTTTGACATTTGTGAGCTGAGAGGCAAAGTTGGTAGCGGTGATTAATCAATGAAGACCTGAGTCATTCCTGAGCTATTTTATTTTTGAAAGTTGGATACTAGGAACGAGGAAGGTTGTTTGAAACCTCCTCATATATATTTTGTATAACTTATTTTTAGTTAATTAAGAATAGTATTTAAACCATTCTCATGCATTTAGATAAGGGTCCATAATTTTATTAAGAACATTTACAAAGAATGCGCTATCATAAATTTGTAGATGCCTTGATGGAATCATGGAACATGGTCTTTTCAATCAAATATCTTTTTGTTGATAACTGTTGATGCACTATTGTATTCTTTGAGATACTCATTGGTAGAAGATTGATTGTGGCCTATTGTCACTGGTCAAATGAGCAAAATGGTACACATATGGTACTATTATCATGTTTGATAAATCTTTGTTCTAGTATTAGTGATAAGTTTATCTTTCATGAATTCTGTATGAAATCTATCATCTCTGTTTGAAGTATCAGTTGCACTATTGTGCGATATCAGAATAGAGAATGGTCTGTTCTATATGTGATCATTAGAATATGTGATATGTTTTTCAAAATTCTTTTGATTAACTATTTTTTCAAAGGAATTATCTTACAATATATTAACTCTATATAGTCTACAATTGATCTATATCATCATAGATTACATAGACATCTTTTTATATCGCATAAAACTAGCAATACCCCAGGTTAGATTAAAATAGATTTAATTCAAAGTTTTTCATATTAGAATAAAGTTGTGTTAATTTCCAGTTATTCTTTTGCGAATCATCAGAAAAAATCCCATTAATCATATAAACCCAAAACACTAGGAAACTGGTCCCATCATACCTAGTCAGAGCCACTATCCCAAATGGAAAAGGAGTTGCTTTAAGGTCCGAACCAGGTGGTTATCCCCCTTGTTGTTGCCACAGATTTCTGAGGCCTCAACACATCCCCAAATGGTTGATCATTGATTTCTTGCATTCCTATACTAAGATTATGCCCAAATGCTGCCCATCCTAACTTGGAGAAGGAGTGCTTGAAGAGTCTTTTCTTAGACTTGGACATCCACCAAAAGGAGGTCTCCAACATCAAGGCATAGGTTGTATGCTTACCTTTTTAGCTTATTAATATATACATCTAATGTTCACTTTCCATAATTGTGTAAATGTTTATGCTTTTAGCTTGATACTCCTTGATCTATTAAGTAGTTGATGTATTCCATATATGCTCTTGTACCTTGTATTTCTCTTTGATCTTTCTTACAAGTACTTAGACGTGAAGAACAAGTAAGGAATGAGCCTAGAAGTGAAGGAACCAAAGTCATCTCCAAAGGATTGAGTGATTAGCATCAGAGCAAGGTAAGTCACTCTCTCTTTGCATTTGTTAAAAATAAGATAAGAAAGTGTATGTTAGTTTATTTAGTTTGTTGCTAGACCAAGTCATTGGGCTAGAGAGATCGCCTTTGTTCGCAGGGGGGATTTGCCTTCACAACAAATGGCTACCATACTAGGGAAGCTATAGCCTCTTCAATCTCTTTTTCGATATGATCTCTTGATTAGTTTGAAAAACCATTGAGTTCTCAGTCAGTTTGAGCCTATATAGGTCTCCATCTTGAATGATAACTCCTTTAGAGTGTTAGGTCTCGACTCTTCGTTGAAAATACTTTTATCTTTTCCCATCTTTCTTGCCCAGTGTGAGTTTTATCATTAACAATCACGCTGAAATCACATATTTTCCCTGTACATTCACGCTAAAAACATTGTCTTTCACTGTTTACCCACGCTTAAGACCAACATGGGTTTTACTATGAAAAGTAGTGCTGCCAGCACATGTTTTACTATAAAAGGTAGCACGGATGACCCTGTCAGCACAAGTTTTTCTAGATAAAGTAGCGTTGGTCCTTGAATGTAAGAATTTTTAGGGTTCCTGTCATAGAGTCCAGTGTGTCCTGGTCTATGAGGTCTTTTCCTATCCTCTGTGTCTAGATTTTCCACTATTTTGTCTGGTTGTCTTGATTAATTTGAAATTTTGTCTCCTTGGCTTTGGAGTGAAATATGTTTTAATTGTAGGGTTTCTAGTCAATTGGTAATCACTTGCTACTTGTTGGTTTTGCTGATTGATTGAGTATTGTTTTCTATGGAAATCATTGAAAAATCATTTTGCATATATTTTAGCTTGTACTTCAAAAATTGCTTTTCAAGTTGCATTAGGTTATTTGCATTTGGGAAATCATTTTTGTTCTTAATAAAGCATAGATTACATTGCTTGATTTTTAAGCTAAAAAGAGTGCATCATTCATTTGTTCAAAATGAAAAGTGAAAATATTTTCATTTAGGTGCTTTTGAATTGGATTTGGTGGATGCATTAGTTGCATTAGAGAATTTGAATCAAATCTTCATTTTGCTTTAGTTGGTGCTTTAGTTGCATTAGAGCATTCAAAAAGTAACGAAAAACATCATTTACATAAGTGCCTCTTAGTAAAGTAAACATCATTTTTCTTTCAATAGCATATAGGATAGTGAAAAGTGGAAATCAATTTTACCTTTGGGTATTGCATTGTGAAAGTGAAAGTGAAAGCTAGTGGAAGGCATGTTGTTTGATGCATTATTGATTGAATTTTCTTCCCTTGATTAGTCTAGCTTTCATTGAAACAAAAAGTTTTCCTTTTCTCATATAGTTGCATCTTAGGGATTCAGGTGACATTATTTTGAGCCCGAAATTAAAACATAATTCAAGAAAAACATTAAAATTTACTCAGTTAACCTAAGGATCATTTGGAACTTAATGAAAACATTTAGAGGTCTAGGCTAGAGACATCTTTTGGCATCTATAAACCTAGTAGTTATCGTTATCTACCAGGAGTATCTTGGGGGTGATATCCCATTCCACATATGGAAGTATATATGATCGTTCTCCAATACTCTCAGATATATTAGAGGCTATCCACATATGGAAAGTATATATGAATGCTATCATAGAATGGTTATGCATTAGACAACACTAACATAGACTTTTTGTCCCCGTACTGTCGCGTATATATTGGGAGACCCCACTAGGTTGTTATCCTTTAGCCACAGGTAACCTAGTCAGTCGCCTTGTACACATGATACACCGAACACAACATTTGGGGTGATTGGCCGTCGTACATTAAGTCCTTAGTTTTGGCTAATGTGTATATTGCAGTTCATGGATACCTAGTAAACCCTCTTGCCTAGCTTACCCCTCTTTTATTTTGTTTTGTTAATTTATTAAATCAATTAACTGACCGTGGAACAACATTCTTCGAAATAACCCTTAGTATATCTTAGGTTGATACTAATGGCAACATTTCTTGAGTCTACCAATCAAGGAAACCCCACTTATGGGAATCCTAGTCTTTTTCCTTCTTTTGGAAATATTGATGCTCCCTATATGGCAATGTTGTCCCTTCCTGGATTGACCATTGGTATGCCAGCATGGTTATTTTTGACCTCGGTGATTCCAAGTGTCCAAACTGCTTTTCAACCGAGTTCTCCTCCACCTGAAAAACCTCAACCTCAAATTGATCCTAAAGTTGACCCCTCACCTTCTTCACCAATTTCTTCATCCTGTTCTTCCTCTTCTCCTGGTGAAATTCTGGATTCTAGTAAGCAGGAAGCTAAGAAGAAGAAGAAGAGGACGAAGAAGAAGAAGCAAAATAAGCAAGGGGGCAACCAAGCAACCATTTCTACGGATGAAACTGATGTAGAAAAAACTTCCAACCATCCTCAGAAAGTAAAATCCCCTTGCATGTTATGTAAGGGTGACCACCTTCTTCCGAATTGTCTTGGTATTCCCAAGTTCTTAGAAGTGTGGTCCACGGTTTCACATCAAACTTTGTCATCAATCTCTATAAATCATGTTGGTGATAAACCTTCAACCAGTAATAATAAGGTCCATGGGAAAAAGGGAAAAGTAAAATTTTCGTGTATGTTGTGTGAAGCTAATCATCCCATTCACCTTTGTCCTCTTCTAGATGAGGCTTCCAAAGAGTTGGAAAACCTTATAGCTTCCTAACCTCATCTTCTGGTTGTTATAGGAGGCTTTCCCTTGATACCTCACTAGTTGATCAAGTGATCGATCAAAATCCATCTTTGGCCAACCCCGCTCTCTTTGAAGTGAGTCCCATGAGTCCATTCTCGACCAACCATTGGTTGAGAAAACGATAGACTTGACTCCACCTTCAATTAAACATACCTTTCCGGTAGGGAGTGAACCTCATACTACTCAGGTTCTTCTGGTTTCTTTAGTTTTGAATGAATTTGAGGGAAATCATCCCATTCCCAAGGTGCATGAGATCAGTTCTCCTATTCCCATAGCACAAGAGAGTAGCTCTCATGTTCCTACGACACCCCCTCTCAGTAGTTTAGTCACTTCTTTTGATTAGAGTTGACTCACAGGATATCGTCTTCTGTCTTATGTGTCTTTCCATATTACAGTACAGGCTTACAATATGGACGTGCCTAGCACATTCATAGACGAGGGAATATCTCTTAGCATTCTGTCCTCAGCTACTTAGCAAGCTTTAGGTTCTCCTCAGCTTGTCCCCGTCACCTAGAATCTGCTAGCTTTTAACAAAGGAACCAACCAATCGTTAGGGATCCTTCAATTTACCTATTACTTTGGGTTGTGTTGTGGCCACAACCACCACCCTATTAAAACCTGCCTTGATAGCAATTTTGAATGGGTTCCCTAAAAAATTTGATCTTTCACCTCTCCGAATGATCTGTTTTATCCCAGAGACTTTAATTCATTTCCAAGTCAAATCTTCAATGCCTAATGGTTAAGCCCCCCTCTTCAAACATCTACCGCATGAATCATTTACAACCCTCTCTAATCCCCTTCATTCATATCCTCATCAGGACTTTTTCGACCCATGAAACCTTCTATCACATCATTATTTCCATCATAACACTTCAAAGCGGAAATACTCCGCAAAACATGCATAAATCACCCTTTTTACCTATCACAATCAACACTGTGCACCGCTCTCTTCCGGACTCGACTGTATTATTAACCCAAATATATATATATATTTGGGTTCGGAGCCATATCGCATATCGCTATCAACGGGGCTCAAGGCTTATATATAAGGCACACCACTATACTCCATACCCAACGACATTATCAACCATATTTTATATATATCGGGTTTGGAGTCCCATCACATATCCCAATCGGCCAGCTCCAAGACTATATATATATGGCGTGCCATTGTCTACCGGACCCGATGGCTTTATTAACTGCAATGTATATATTTCGGGTTCGGAGCGCCATCGCATATCGCAATCGGTAGGGTCCGAGGCCTTTATATAAGATACACTGCTACCACCCCAACCTGACGATGATTATAGACCAGGATGCATATTATTTCAAGTTAGGCCTTATGGCCAAATGCAGGTTTTCCCATATATTCCTGTGTTTTTCGAAAAGTATTGAGGTTGGGGCTTTTCAAAGGTAAGTCTAACATTGCGAACCCACCGGCGGTATTAACACACACACACACATATATATATAAAGATATACATCGGGTCCGAAGCCCTATTGTGTATCGCAATCGGCAGGTTCCAGGGCTTATATATAAGGCACACCACTATACACCGGACCTGTTGATCACTATCAATTCGGGTGCATAATTTTTGAAGTCCAACTGTATGGCCTGGCCGCAAGTTTTTCTGTGTTTTCCTATGTATTCGATAAAATGCTGTAGTCGTGGTTTTTAATGGAAAATCCCATATGGTGGACCCGATAGGGTATAGGTTCCCGCCTATAATATTTCAAGTCCGGATTTTGGATCCGGTATGTGTTATGCAATGATTTTTAGTGTAAATCAGATTTTCGCTTGTGGGACTTAATCAATGCATGGGTTAAAAACCAGGGGCGATTCTTTCACACTTGTTCCTTTTGATGTTATAAATGCTTCATGAATGCAAGGTTTGTGTTTTTAAGCATTTCTGTATTATTTTTATATATCCATAGCTAATGATTAAATATCTCTACAGGCGAGGATCAAGATATGAGAGGTAAAATTGAAGCACTCGTGGCAGCGCTAATCCATCAAGATGTTAGTTCCTCAAGATACACCTCAAGACATGCCATATGTGGGATGATGAGTGCAGCATCTTCAGTTTCCTTAAGGAAATGATAGGGAATAATAGCCACTCCACACAGGTGCGAAGAAATGATACCCAATCATTCTTTGTTCCAGGGCATACATTTCATTCCCCCCGGGAAGTAGAACGCTCCAGCAAAGGTGACCTCGACGTGTTAGGAGTTTCACCGACCATTCTCATCTGTGTATTTTGATCCGTGTATAGAGGGGAGGTGAAAAGTCATGGAAGAAGGAGGGTCATTTCCTGTGGCATAAGTATTACCTCTGGATAGGAGAATGGGGCTTTTTGTTTGGAGGAACAACTTTGATTTATTGTGAATAAAGAAATCTATTTGGTTCAAGGAGCCCGTGTTTCAAATTTATTTCCCTTTTTTTTCTCATATCTTTGGAATCAGTGTGTTATTGCTGGCATAAAGATAAATGTGATTTGCTTTGTGCATATTGATAACTAGCCATTCATGGTTATTCCTTGTTATTTGAATATAATTCAATAACATTGTTAATTCATAAAAGGTTGTTGATTCGAGACTTTGTTAAACATCCGTTGCAAGTGTTATTTGTAAGGAAAGGAATGTATATTCTTGTATAAGTAATGGGATTGCAATTAGGATTTAATACAACCTTGTTCTTATTGAACCAATAATTGATTCATTTGGACTTGGAATCTATATGTGATGTTTAACCTCTTTTGTTATGCTCCTGCAGGATAGATTAGGATAGTTAGGACTAGATTAGAGTAGTTAACAATAGTGTAGATAGGATTTGATGCATATAGGTTAGCTATTTCTTTTGTTGATTTAATTGAGGTCTTCCTCCAGGAAGAAATCTATCAACACCTTTAACAGTTCATGGGGTCCTTTAAAACCTGTTGGAACTAGCCACTCCAAACGAAAACAGATCTAATTGGGGTCTATGATCATGTTAGTTCCCCTTGTTGGTATCGAAAATTCGCCATGTCAACAAGTTGAAATACTTTCTATATAGATGTGATGGCTATCCAAGGCCATTTAGATTTTAATGTATTCCTTGGTCGTGACTATGTTTATGTCATGGGAGCTCTTGTCTCTTCTCTCTTTTGCGTGATGTGTTTCCCGCATGAAGGAATAATTGTATCATTGATCAACTTACATTAATTGGTCCTGAATAAAATCCCAATCAACCATCATCCGTAAATGGTTCTTATATGCAAGCGATATCACCCCTGCCAAAAGTTAATTATGTGTCCACCTGTTCCATGCCCACCTCTACTCATGATCTAGTAGGTGATGTAGTACATCATGTACTGAGGGCATTGGAGCCTGATTTTTCATTTGGATCCCTGGACATGTATCCATTCCAGTGTTGTTATCCCATCGAATGAGAACCTCTTGGAAGCCATGGTCTCTTATAGTCCATTAGGATAGGTCTTTTACTATGTCAACCTCGTTAAAAGATCAAATAGGTGTCATGAGGATAGTTCTTTTACTATGTCAACCCTGTTAAAAAATGCAATAGGTCCCCATGAGTAGAGTTATTTTACTTTTGTCAAACCCATTAAAAAATGAAACAAGGTGTTGGAGTAGAGTTCCTTTACTTGTGTCAAGCTCGTTAAAAAATGAAACATGGTGTCATGGGCATGGTTATTTTCCTGTGTCAAGCTCATTAACAAATGAAACAAATCCCCTTCCAATTAAATTCTTTGATTATATCTCATAAAATCTCAGTCGAGTCTTTCATTTAATATCGTAAGTGAACCTTCATTTCATACACCTATGCCAGTAATCTTCTTAGGTGAATGAAATGAAGCTTGGGGGTTATGGACCTCGAATTGAGTCATTATGTTGGGGGCATGCAAACTCATCTCAAGCATAGTTTATCTTTGTTTCAATCTTGTGTAAAAATGAAACCATTTTCATCTTATCTCTCGTGATTGTCACTTTTATCAGCCTATTTTTACGAGATGAGCCTTGGTTTTTTCATTCCATCATCACCATCTCTTTGGTCGATCATACGCTTTCACTTGGTTGTTTTACCCTTGCCTGAGGAACATCTGTGATGAGTGGTATTATTAGCCAACCTCTTGACCTTTACATGTTTTGAGAAATTCCATCATGACCGAAACCAGTTGCTATCCTTTTATACCACTCGTTCCTCTAGGTGGAGTCCTCTTTCATATCTTTTTAGACTCCAAAAACATGAAAAGATTTTCGAGCACTTGTATTTTCGAACTTGTAAAATTAAATGAAAAGACATCTACTCATTATAAGTTTAATCCTTTTCTGGGCTGAGATAGACTAGATACGAAAAAGGAATACCTTAGTCGAACATGGCTAAGAGGTTCTCTTAAGTATTATTTTCTACCTTTTCAGACTTAAGAGACTATCTATGAAAAGGGACATTTGAAGTTTTATTTTCTACCTCTTTTTCAAACTCTCTAAACATGAAAAAGATGTCGAGTTTCTCCTCCATCGAACTAGTAAAATTTAAACGACGCAGGACTTGTCACCATGACAGGACCGATTTTCTCCTTCCTAGGGCTTCTAAAACTTACTAGGATGGATTCATCCGAAGGATGAAATTATATGGCAAGCATATTCTATCCCCTTCAAGATTGCGATAAAAAATAAATAGGTACTCGCTAGAAATATAGGGGGGAAAATGAAAGTGAACATCTCTTGTATTTTGTGTAAAGGCAACATGTCACTCTTGAACATGACACTTATCGGTTTCTCATGTTGGGTTTGGGTTATCCTCACTTCATCACTTTCCTTCCTGGTTTGGGAAATCCATTTTCCTCTGATTTGATCGCCCTTGTTGTCACCATGACCTCTGATCCCATTTTGAGTCAAATTATTCCAAAGTATGGAGTCATGTCATTGATATGTTCAAGAGAAGTCATATCTTCAAAGTCAAACTTCCTATATGTATTTTACCCTTTCGGCAACAGTCCAGAATCACTCCTATCATTTTGAGATATCCTATGTTTTATGTCTATGATGTGTGAAACTTTATGGCCCTCCTTGTACGAATCACTTCCTGTCAACTTCATCTCATTATCTAGGAAGTTGATCTAGAAACTCCCTTCTAGTACCTTGGAGCTTGCATGCCTCAATGAATTTCTTCATGTTTGATGATAGACTTCTATCATTGGCCTTTGATCAAATGATTCTGCAAGTGTTTGACTTCAACTCACCTATTCACACTTGTAGATTATGCTGATGTACTTTGAGGGCCATCATAATTATTGGTGGATTCTCTCGCACCTGTTAATGGTTTACACTATTGACTGGTAATCAGTTGGTTTCTACCATGTTCGACGTTAGCACATCTATTCACATGGTTATATTCGTACATTGATCAGGTCGAGACGGAGCGCAAGACCCTAGATTTTGTCTGGTAAAATCCAGGTTGCTTGGAGTTATGAGTTATTCATGATTATACACATGTTTTCCTCTATACAAATGGCTACAACCATACAATGGGTCCATATATATGATCGTATTTATTCGTATGGCTGCGACCATACCGTGGATCCATACACATGATCCCTTCTAGTTGAATGGTTGCGCCCATGTTATGGATTCATGCATTTTAGAGATTTATAGTTAGGCATATTTGTATTAGAGATGTTAGATATGTAGATTGTATCATTCTTGATTTGTAGGTCTCCTGATGGTTTTTTTCCAGTCCTTGCCTTGACTTGTAAATCATTTCAGCCATCACTCCATGTTCTACCTTCATGCTTTAGGAGGCATCTATTATATAATAATTTGACACACTCCCAATCTCATATCTTAAGTGTCGTGCTTTGTGTCGTCAATGTCGCAAGTGTGACAAAGTGATGAAAACTATGAAGTGTATTCATCATGAAACACATACTGAAACATCCCTGAAGAATGGAAGAAAAACTGCCCTGAGTCAATTCTGGAGAAGGTTGACTAAAACCTTAAATTTTAGGACCATCTTTCTTTTCTCCACTGCCTACCTGTGTTGATGGTAGGCTGTAGTTATTTGACCTAGAGATTCTAGCACGGGTTTTCATATCAAAACCCACGATGAACCTCTCCTGGAAGGTTTTCCCAAAATGGGGAAGAAGCTTCGTATGTTAGAAACTTCGAGAAAAATGAGTTGGATATTGGTTGTTGTAGATATGGTAGAGCTCTCCCATTTGGAGCTCTTGATCTTATCATTATGGGCCTTCCCTTGAGATGTGGACCTTCCTCCCTCTTTTGTGGATCCCTAACTCCCTCTCCCTTCCTATAAATCAACTCCCTTCCATACCCAAATGGTTGGTCATTGATTACCTGCATTCCTATGCTCAGATTATGCCCAAATGCTACCCATTCTAATTTGGATAAGGAGTGCTTGAAGAGTCTTTGCTTGGACTTGGACATCCACCAAAACGAGGTATCCAACATCAAGGCATAGGTTGTATGCTTCCCTTTTTAGCTTATTAATATATACATTTGATGTTCACTTTCCATAATTGTGTAAATGTTTATTATTTTAGCTTAATACTCCTTGATCTATTAAGTAGTTTATGTTTGATGTATGCCATATATGCTCTTGTACCTTGTATTGCTCTTTGATCTTTCTTGCAGGTACTCGGACGTGAAGAAAAAGTAAGGAGTGAGCCTGGAAGCAAAGGAATCAAATTCATCTCCAAAGGATTGACTGATTAGCGTTAGAGTGAGGTAGGTCATTCTCTCTCTGTATTTGTTAAACATAAGCTACTTAATAGATAAAAGGGTATTAAGATAAGAGCATAAACATTTACACAATTATGGAAAGTGAATATCATATATATATATATATATATATATATATATATTAATAAGCTAAAAAGGGAAACATACAACCTATGCCTTGATGTTGGAGACCTCCTTTTGGGGGATGTCCAAGTACAAGCAAAGACTGTTCAAGCACTCCTTCTGCAAGTTAGAATATAAGGAGGATATAGGTGTTGTCCTTGACGGCAACTCACTCAGATGACAGTTCACAGCGCATCAGGTCAACAACAAAGGATTACAGATCAAACTCCAAAGAATGAAGAGAGAGAGGTATACGCTGGTTCACTTTGTCCAAAAAGCGTATACATGCAAGTCAACAGCGTATAACGTATATATGCACTTTCACAAGAGGAAATGTGCGTACATATTGGAAAACCAAGTTTTTGGTCTAAGGTATTTTGATCCAAGGTATTTGGTCTGAGGTACTTGGTCCAAGGTATTAACCCTAGGTATTTGGTCCAAGGTATTGGTCCTAAGTGGTTTTGGTCCAAGGTATTGAGAAAGGTCTAAGAGCATATAAGGAGGAGAAGATCATTAGTCCAAGTGGGCAAGCAATAAGATTCTAAGGAATACTTCTATCTGAAGTATATTTTATGTTGCAGGGCTGTGTTTGGGATTGGATCTGAAATATTTATGTGCACCTTGAGTTCAATGTTGGATTAGGGTCATGAAACATGAAATAACTTATTCTTGAATGATCTGATATTGGTTGAAACTAGATCTGATGTTTTGCGCCTGTTTTACTCGTTATCCATCAAGATCTGGGTTTGTTTGAAGTCTAGAATTGCAGCAAAGTTCTAAGTCAATATTTGTAGATCTATGTGCAGGTTCTTCTCGGCCAAAGAGCGTATACACGCAGGTTCGGTTCTTTCAAGTAGTGTATACAAAAGAAAAGCTTCTTTTTTAGATCTGACTGAACTATTTGATCAAATTCTGTTATTTTACTACTATCTGTCAATGAAGTCTTCTTAGATCTGAATGTAAAAATTGAATGCCTAAGGAGGATGGCATTTGATTGATTGATTTTATAAGTGAGAAGAAGTGATCTCTATCCCTGCCTGTGTAAAGCTCTGAAAGTTGACAGTAGATATCCAGTATAATGATAGTTGGTACAAACTTGATTCAAAAGTTTATGTTTGCAGTAGTTTTGAAGGTATACGCAGGTTCAATTAATGGAAGTGGTGTATACACATAGTTTGGGTGCAGCCAAGTAGCGTATACATTCTAATACATGATTTTTGAGGTTACAGCTGGTTCTGAATGATGATGCAGGGTTCTGGGTTCAGTACAGTGTTCTGGTGTCAGTGATATGATTGTTCAGATTAACTGAATATTGGTTGATGCAGTTCAATTTTAAAAGCTTTGATGGGTCCAGTGTGAAAATTTGATGAAGCGTGGCCTTTAGATTGTGGTGTTGGATCCAGGAGTATCCATTATGAAAAGTCATGAAACGTGGTCCCTAGTGGAAGAGTGGAGTTTTCTGTAGGCTGGCACCTACATACTAGTAAACATATTGGCTAGTACAAGAGCTAGGGTGTTGTACCTCCATTCCAGTAGAAGCTGGAGAAAGAGAGAAGGTTGTAACCTTCTGTAGGTAGAAGCCTGTGTACTGGTATGAGTCTGCACCAGTACAATATTGTAAACAAATTTTCTTGTTATTAAAAGAAGACAGAGACGACAGCAATAGGTGGTTTTTACCCACATTGGGTTTCCACCTTAAATCTTGGTGTTCATGTGTCTTGCTTATGTGTGATGCTTTATTCTGCTCTCACTGCACTGTCTAATAAATCTCTGATATACTGGTTTAAGCTCAACACATGATAAATTGTCTAAATCACAAGTTCACTGCATATACGCTGGTTTCTTTAAGTACAATCACATGTACATGCTAGTTCACTTCACTAAAGTAGCGTATATAAATCTGTTTGGGAAATAAAATTATTGATCTGATAAGACTGATTCACCCCCCATCTCAGTATTATTTCCAACAATTGGAATCATAACAGGTCCTTCAGAAGAAGCTTGATCGCTTGAAGGGAGATCCATCAACATGAATAATCAAGAAAGCATGGGATCCATCAAACCACCAATATTTGATGGGAGAAACTTTGTTTATTGGAAAATAAGAACCAAAGCCTATCTACAATCGCTTGGAACAGATGTCTAGGAAATTGTGGAAGGAGGATATACATTTCCAACAATAATTCCTACAAATGCGGCAGGTGAAAAGCAATATGAAAACAATTCCAAAGCTGTCAATGCTTTATTGGGAAGTCTGTCACAATCAAAGTTTGTCAAAGTCATGCAGCGCAAATCAGCCAAAGAAATATGGGACAAAATCGTTCTAAGCTACGGAGGAGACTCTCAAGTAAAATGTGCTAAGCTTCAAACTCTCAGAATTTAGTATGAAACTCTTAAGATGCATAGTGATGAAAGTATAGCTAGTTAATTCTTACGTATAGATGAGGTTGTTAATTGTATGAAGAATTTGGGTGAAGAAATAAAGGAAGTTACCTTAGTTGAGAAATTTTTGATATCCTTGTCTACTAAATTTGATTCAGAAGTGTCTACCATAGAAGAAAAACAGGATCTACAGAATATCACTATGACACAGCTTCAAAGAATCTTAACTACCTTTGAGATCAGAAAAGGAGGACCATCAGATATGAGAGAAGCCGCATTTAAAGCTTCAACAAAAGGAAAGGAAGAACACAATGAATCAGGACATATTTCATAAGAAGAAGATGAGGTAAAATTTGTCAAGAAGCTTCAACAAGGTTTAGAGGTAAGCTACCCTTCAAATGCTTTGCTTGTGGCAGAGTTGGTCATTACGCTACGAGATGTCCTCATAAAGATAAATATGAAAAAGGAAAGGAATATGCAAAAGGGAATAGAAAAAAAGTTGCGAATAAAAGGAGTTACTATACTCATGAAGATAGTGATGGTTTATCTAATAGTGATGAAGATGAAACTAGACAAGATTACAGACTTCTCCTGGCTTATGATAGCAATGATTTTTGGGATAGTTTAGAAGAGGATAGTGATGGTTTATCTAATAGTGATGATTATAAACTTCTCATGTCTTATGACAATGATAATTTTTGGGATGCTTTAGAAGAGGAAGACCTTCATGAAGAAATATCTAAACTCAAAATCTGTTTAGAAGAAAATAATATGATTATAGATACCTTGACATACCAACTTACTGAAAAGGAAAAACACAATGAAAAACTAGAATGTGAAATTGTGGGTCTAAGAAAGGATCTTGAGAAAACGAAATCTCTCAATCTTAGATTTGCTAAAGGATCAGAAAATTTAAATGAAATTATCAAAGTTCAGTGTTTTCCTCTGATAAAGACAAGTCTTGGATATACTAAAGAAGCATCTCAATCGCAGAAGCCATCAACCTCCACCAAAAGCTATCTTGATGCAACAAAGACCAACGAACAATATGAAAATTGTCAGCAAAGGCATAGAGCTAATCACTAGGTAAATCATACTCATTTCACTCCAAGGATGAATAGAAGCCACAACCAACCTTAGGAAAATCATACTCAATTTGCTCCAAAGATGAATATCAATAGAAACTACAATCACCAAGTTAATAGATTCGATAGTCGCAGGAACTTCTTTAATGGGCAATGTTTTTCATGACATAATTTTGGGCACAAAGATCCTCAATGTGTTGCTTACAAAACCATCATGACTAGAGAATCATGAAATCAAAGGAATGTAACAGGGATCAAGAGAAGTTCCTATAATAACTTTTCTCCTCTTGAAAATGTAATAGAATGCTCAATCTGTAACAACTTTGGTCATGAAGAATCTGAATGCAGGAGCAAATTTCGGCAAACATCTCAAAAGGATAAAACGCCATTAAATCCCAAGATATGGAAAAGGAAAGAATCTCAAACAAAAAGATGTGGTATAGCCTTGTATGCAAAAGGACAAGAAAATCAGTGGTACATCGACAGTGGATGCTCCAAACACATGACAGGTGACAAAGAAAAACTTCACTCATATAATGCCTTAGAAAAGGAAAAGAATGTCTCATTTGGAAATGACACTCTTGCTGTCATAAAAGGTAAAGGTTCTGTTTTCTTGAAAGAAAAGGTTAAAGTTTGAAATGTTATGTATGTAGATGGTTTAAAGCATAACATGTTGAGTGTCAGTCAAATGTGTGATCAAGGAAATGAAGTGGTGTTTCGATCAAACGAATGTGTTGTTCGTGAACTTGATACAGGAGAGACCGTGATCAAAGGTACAATAACTCCAAACAACTTATACATACTCAAGGGAGGACAACAATAGTGCTATCTAAGCCAAAATGATGAAAACCGGCTATGGCATAGAAGATTGGGACATCTAAGCTTTTCTCAAATAAGAAAATCATGTAGATTCAAGGTTGGTTGTGATCTTCCAGATATCAGCGTCCCTGAAAATACAATATGCAAACCATGTCAAATCAATAAGAAAACTAGAGTTCACTTCATGGAAAAAGAAGGGTCAGCTAGTAAGCCTCTTGAACTTGTCCATACTAATTTATGTGGACCATCAAGGAAAAAGTCACCTCGTGGAGAAGAATACTTTATTTTGCTCATTGATGATTTTTCCAGAATGTGTTGGATAGGTATTCTAAAGCATAAAGATGAAGTATTTGAAAAGTTCCAAGCCTTCAAAGCTTTGGTTGAAAAATGAATTAGATCGAAAAATAAAATGCCTCAGATCTGATCAAGGAGGGGAATTTACCTAGGATGAATTCTTTGATTTTTGTGAACAAAATGGAATAAAAAGGAAATTCTCGACTGCAAGGACTCCTCATCAAAATGGTGTGGTAGAAAGAATGAACATAATTGTTCAACAAATGGCTCGAGCTATGCTAGATGAATCTGGAACTCCTGCAACCTTCTGGGGTGAAGCTGCATTCACTGCCGTAACTATTCTCATTGAAGAAAATGTTTGGGTAAATAGCACTCAAACTCCACATGAACTTTGGTATGGCAAGTCTCCTACTGTAAAATACGTTAAAGTTTTTAGAAGTGAATGTTTTATCAAAAGGACTGATGAAAAACTTGGTAAGTTTGAACCCAGAGTAGATGAAGGTATTCTTCTTGGTTATTCCTCCAGAAGTAAAGGATATAAATTTTATAATAAAAGACTTGGGAAAATTGTTGAAAGCATTGATGTTGTAGTTGATGAAGCATGAAAAAATCCAAAACAGATAAAATCAACAAAAGATTATGACAATGAAGAAGATGGGGATTATTTTCCCACATCAAATAAAAATGATATTGAAGAAGAAACCAATGAAGCACCAGAAGAAGAGATAATGGTAGAAGAAAAGACTCCGTCCAGGTATGTTCAGAAAAATCATCCAGAAACTCAAATTTTAGGGGAAAAAGAGGTAGGTGTACAGAAAAGAAGAACTATTACAGGGAACTCAAGCTATCTAGCATTATTATCTTCCATCGAACCTCAAAATGTAAATGAAGCATGCAAAGATGAATGTTGGGTAAAGGCCATGGATGAAGAACTTGAGCAAATTGAAAAGAATTATACTTGGGAATTAGTTCCTATACCTCATGATAAAAATATTATAGGAACTAAATGGATATTCAAAAACAAGCTGAATGAAAATGGAGAAGTCATTAGAAACAAGGCCAAATTTGTTTCTAAAGGATATGCTCAACAATAAGGTATAGATTTTGAAGAAACCTTTGCACCTGTTGCCAGACTTGAAGCCATAAGGATGTTTCTTGCTCTTTCTAGCTTTCAGAAATTCAAAGTATACCAAATGGATGTAAAATCAGCCTTCCTTAATGGAGATTTAGAGGAAGAAGTTTATATTGAACAACCAAAAGGATTCATTCTTGGAAATGATGCAAAACTTGTATGCAGACTCAAAAAGGCTCTCTATGGTCTGAAACAGGCTCCAAGGGCATGGTATTACCACCTTGACAAATATCTACACCAACAAGGTTTTACAAAAGGTTCAATAGATAGCAATCTATATACAAAGATTGAAACTGATAAATTGCTAATTATTATTGTTTATGTTGATGATATCATTTTTGGTAGCAATGAAGAATCCATGAGTCAGAATTTTGCTTCAGTAATGCAGCAAGAATTTGAAATGTCCTTGCTTGGTGAACTTACATATTTTCTTGGTCTACAAGTTCAACAAAATAAAGATGGTATTTTTCTGTCACAAACCAAATATCTCAAACAGATCTTGAAAAGGTACGGAATGGAAGATTCTAAACCTGTATGTACCCCAATGGTAACAGGATGTAGTCTCAGCTCAAATGATGAATCAGCAACAGTACATCAACCAACTTACAAATCCATGATTGGCAGTCTGCTTTATCTAATAGGTACCGACCTGACATCATGCATGCAGTAGGAATAGTTGGAAGATTCCAAGCAAATCCAAAGGAATCACACCTTTAGGCAGTCAAAAGAATTTTCAAATATCTTCAAGGAACTGAGGACTTTGGTTTATGGTATCCTAGAGTTGTAGATCTTACTCTTCATGCATGTACAAATGCAGATTGGGCAAGAAGTTTTGATGATAGAAAAAGCACTAGTGGTGGTGCATTCTATATGGGTTCTAGGTTAGTGTCTTGGTTCAACAAGAAACAAAGTTTAATTGCTTTATCTATGGCTGAAGCAGAATATGTGGCTACTGCATCTTGTTGCACACAACTACTATGGATGATGAAAACTTTGCAAGACATTCAAATCACATGTACTCCACCCATCTCCATTCTATGTGATAATACAAGTGCCATCAGTATTTCAAAGAATCCAGTCATGCACTCCAAGACCAAGCACATACCCATCAAGTACCATTTTCGACATGAACAAGTGCTTGAACAAAAGGTCAAATTGGAGTATGTTCCCTCCAAAGAATAGGTTGCTGATATATTCACTAAACCTCTGCCCAGAGAAACATTTGAATATCTCAGACAAAAGTTAGGAGTAGTTGTTGCATCATCCTACTCTTAAATCCAATTTTTTCAGAGAAAGGTTATTATTATACACATGTTTCATGAAGTATAGTCGCGTACACATGTGGGTTTTTGTGGGTCAAGGAGCGTATATGCTTGTTAGATAGGAAAAATAGTGGTGTAGGCTCTGATATGGGTGCTCTGTTTGATATTGATGATTACTGTCTATCGATATGCTTTGTTCATTATTTTTTATCTGACTGACAAAGATGCCTTGATCATTGACTTGTTAACAATGCACAGGTAGCACAGGTTCAGGGGGAGCATTAGCCTTCACGTACATTCAACATTGTTGGCATTATGGTTGCTGAGTCCAACTATGGCTTCAGATATTTATACCATTTGTTTCTTAAGTCATGTAAAAGTCTAGGGTGTGATATGTCTTCTCATACATTTGAATGAGTCCTCTTAGACAAATGATGTAATTTGTATCCTCACCTTGCATTGGATGGATGATGTAATATTTATTATTTATCTCATGTATAAACAATTGGTATATCCCCACTTGGTTGGGAGATGGATAAGTCATTGGTGATAGGAAGGTCATACTTACATAGTTGAGTTATAGAGTCATGTTATTCTTTTGGAGAATATTTTTGCAGACTCTGCATGTGCTTAGGGGGAGTATGGACAGTTTAGTGCATGACAACATGTACAAAGGGGGAGCTCAATCAACGAATTCAACATGTACTCATGGGGAGCATGGATAGCATAATGTATGTCAAAGGGAGAGAATATCTTGGTCCGCCCTTTGCCCTTGATGTCAAAGGGGGAGAGTGTCTTAGTGTTGTTGTTACCATCAAGTCCAAAGTGGGAGATTGTTGGAATTATGATACAGGTGTTGTCCTTGATGGCAACTCACTCAGATGACAGTTCATAATGCAACAAGTCAACAACAAAGGATTACAGATCAGACTCCAAATAATGAAGAAAGAGAGGTATATGCTAGTTCACTTTGTCCAAAAAGCGTATACACGCGGGTCAACAAAACAAAAGAAGCGTATAACGTATACACGCACTTTAACAAGAGGAAAAGTGCGTACATATTGGAAAACCAAGTTTTTGGTCCAAGGTATTTGGTCTGAGGTACTTGGTCCAAGGTATTGACCCTATCCTAAGTGGTTTTGGTCCAAGGTATCGAGAAAGGCCTAAGAGTATATAAGGAGGAGAAGATCATTAGGCCAAGTGGGCAACAAAAAAGGTTATAAGGAATACTTCTATCTAAAGTATATTTTATGTTGCAGGGTTGTGTTTGGGATTGGATCTGAAATATTTATGTGCACCTTGAGTTCAGTGTTGGATTAGGATCATGAGACATGAAATAACTTATTCTTGAATGATCTGATATTGGTTGAAACTAGATCTGATGTTTTGCGCTTGTTTTACTTATCCATCAAGATTTAGGATTGTCTGAAGTCTGGAATTGTAGCAAAGTTCTAAGTCAATATTTGCATATATGTACGCAGGTTCTTCTCGGCCAAAGAGCGTATACACGCAGGTTTGGTTCTTTCAAGTAGTGTATACAAAAGAAAAGCTACTTTTTCAGATCTGATTGAACTACTTTTTCAGATCTGATTGAACTATATGATCAAATTATGTTATATTACTATTGTTTGTCAATGAAGTCTTCTTAGATCTGAATGCAAAGATTGAATACATAAGGAGGATGGCATTTGATTGATTGATTGATGGTATAAGTGAGAATAAGTGATCTATATCTCTACTTGTGTAAAGCTCTGAAGGTTGATAGCAGATATTCAGTATAGTGATAGTTGGTACAAACTTGACTCAAAAGTTTATATTTGCAGTAGTTTTGAAGGTATACGCAGGTTCAATTAACAGAAGTGGCGTATACACATAGTTTGGGTGTAGCCAAGTAGTGTATACATTCTAATACATGATTTTTAAGGTTACAGCTGGTTCTGAATGATGATGTAGGGTTCCGGGTTCAGTAAAGTGTTCTGGTGTCAGTGATCTAATTGTTCAGATTAACTGAATATTGGTTGATGCAAATCAAGTTTAAAAGCTTTGATGGGTCCAGTGTGAAAATTTGATGAAACGTGGCCTTCAGATTGTGGTGTTGTGATCCAGGAGTATCCAGTTTGAAAATTCATAAAACATGGTCCCTGGTGGAAGAGTGGAGTTTTCTGTAGGTTGGCACCTACATACTAGTAAACATATTGGCTAGTACAAGAGCTAGGGGGTTGTAGCTCCCTTCCAGTAAAAGCTCGAGAACGAGAGAAGGTTGTAACCTTCTGTAGGTAGAAGCCTGCGTACTGGTATGAGTTTGCACCAATACAAGACTGTAAATAGATTTTCTTATTATTAAAAGAAGACAAAGAAGACAGCAGCAGGCGGTTTTTACCCACATTGGGTTTCCACCTTAAATCTTGGTGTTCATGTGTGTTGATTATGTGTGATGCTTTATTCTGCTCTTATTGCACTGTCTAATAAATATCTGATATACTAGTTTAAGCTCAACACATGATAAATTGTCTAAATCACAAGTTCTCTGCATATACGCTGGTTTTTTTAACTACAATCACATGTACTTACTAGTTCACTTCACTGAAGTAGCGTATATAAATCTGTTTGGGAAATAAAATTATTGATTTGATAATACTGATTCACCCCCCTCTCAGTATTATTTCCAACACCATATATGTTGTTGTACCTTGTATTTCTCTTTGATCTTTCTTGCAAGTACTCGGACGTGAAGAACATGTAAGGAGCGAGTCTGAAAGCAAAAGAATCAAAGTCATCTCCAAAGGATTGAGTGATTAGCATCAGAGCGAGGCAGGTCACTCTCTCTCTGCATTTGTTAAACATAATCTACTTAATAAATAAAGGGGTATTAAGATAAGAGCATAAACATTTACACAATTATGGAAAGTGAACATCATATGTATATATTAATAAGCTAAAAAGGGAAACATACAACCTATGCCTTGATGTTGGAGACCTCCTTTTGGGGGATGTCCAAGTCCAAGCAAAGAATCTTCAAGCACTCCTTCTGAAAGTTAGAATGGGCAGCATTCAAGCACAATATCAGTATAGGAATGCAGGCAATCAATGACAAACCATTTGGTGATGGAAGGGAATTGATTTATAGGAAGGGAGAGGGAGTTAGGGATCCAGAAAAGAGGGAGGAAGGTCCACATCTCTAGGGGAAGGCCCATAATGATAATATCAAGAGATACAAATGGGAGAGCTCAACCATATCTACAACATCCAATATCTAGCTCATTGTTCTTGAAGCTTTTGGCATACGAAGCTTCTCCCCCATTTTGGGAAAACCTGTCAAAAGAGGTTCAACTTGGGTTTTCATATCAAAACACGCGTTAGCAATGCTAGGTCAAAGAACTGCAGCCTGCCATCAACATATGCAGGCAGTGGAGTAAAGAGCGATGGTCCTGAAATTTAGGGTTTTAGTCAACCTTCTCTAGAATTGACTCAAGGCAATTTTTCTTCCATTCTTCGGGGATGTTTCAATATGTGTTTCATGATGAATACACTTCACAGTTTTCGTCACTTTGCGACACTTGTGACATTGACAACACAAATTGCAACACTTAGTATATGTGACTGGGAGTGTGAAAAAACGATTGTATAATAGATTCCCCCTAAACCATGAAGGAAGAACAAGGAGTGATGGCTGAAATTCTTTACAAGTCAAGGCAAGGATTGGAAAAGACACCGTCAAGAGACCTGCAAATAAAGCATGGTACAATGTACATATATGACATCTCTGATACAAACATGTGTAACTATAAATCTCTGAATAGGCATCTAACAATACATGAATCCACGACATGGGCATAGCCATACGACTAGAAGGGATCATGTGTATGGATCCACAGTATGGTCGCAGCCATCCAAATAAAGAGGATCATAGATATGGACCCGTGGTATGGTCATAGCCATCCGTACAGAGGAAAACATGTGTAAAATCATGAATAACTCATAACTCCATGCAACCTGGATTTTACCAGACAGAAACCAAGGTCTTGTGCTCTTGCATAGCACACGACTAGATATGTGTTATGTAGTCAACCAACTGAGCCAAGCTATGGTTAAGCGAACCAAATTATTTTGGAAGGCAACTAAAAATGTTTTACTGTACCTCAGAGGAACTATCCAGATTGGACTATGGTACAGATGGACAAAGGGAGTGAAGTTGTGTGGCTTCATAGATGCATATTGGGTGGGGAGTCCATTAGACCGAAAGAGTACATCAGGTGGAATTTTTAGTGTTGGGTCCAAATTTGTTTCCTAGTATAGTAGGAAGCAAATATCTATGGTGCTTAGCTCGACAAAAGCATAATACATTGCTGCAAGTCAAGAAACATGTGAGGTGATATGGATGAGAAATATACTTGTTGGATTATTTAGTCAGACGATGGATCCAACTGCAATCTACTATGATAATAAGAGTTGCATCAAGCTCTCTGAGAATATTTTTTTCATGATTGATCAAAGAATATAGATATTCAGTATCACCATTTACGGGACTGTGTGTAGAGGCAGATAATGTTGCTTCAGTACATTCTAACAGAGGAACAAGATGCTGACATTTTGATAAAGGCCTTGTAAAGAGGGAATTTCAAGTTCCAAATGTGCAGGATAAGGGTGCTTGATAATAGCTTTCTTGCTGAGAGGGAGTGTTGAAAAATGCAGCAAGAAATTCTCAATTTGATTTTGCCTTGATTAAATTGAGAAAATTTGAATTTCCACATCAACAAACAACTTGGATGCAGTTAACTTGTGTGACATGGCTTGTGTCACCTAGTTTACTCAGTAAATTCAAGTTGGAGGAGTTAGAGTTCAGTTAAGCATGTGTGATTGCTAATTTGTAGCAATCAAAGTTAGTTATCTCAAGTTGTTTTTAGTTAAACTAGTTCCAACTTTTGGAGGAACTAGTGGAAGGTCAAATGTGTAATAGGACTTTAGTTAAACTCAGTGATCATCTCGTTAAATAATCAATCAACCCAAAATAGATAGTGCATGTAGAGAATTCGAGTTCCCCAACCGTGGTTGAGATTCCAAGGTAGTGTAACATCAATTTTAGACTAGTCTTGAGTGTACAGGTTTTGCATGCAGTAAGATGATCAACCTTGGGAATTGTGCAATCCATTTTGGAAAAACTCCTAAATACTAGGGGCATGCATTTTCAAGAATTGTGTAAGGAAATAGGGGCTCAAGCAGAGGAAAAAATTGACTAAGTCTGGGTCAGAGCTTCTCAGTGAATAGAGAGATAGGTTATTCACTTGCAGGTTGTGTTCAGTTGAGAAAATCAATTGTGACGCATCTCTATTCATCAGATTAATGCAAGAAGACAATGGGTTTTTAGCAAATTTCTTTCCCTTGGAAAAAACACTGTGTTCATGTGTGTTATTTCTTGTTGCATGTTTGAATTTTTGTTCAAAATTGTGAATTAAATTCCGCAGAGTAGTAGAGTAGGTTTGTGTCTTGTGATTTTTATTAAAACTTCATGAGAAATTGAAAATATACACCATAGTTTCTACATTATATTTTTGTCACATTTTCGTGTGCAATTCATAGCATTTGACTTTCTCTTTCCAGAAATTGTATACTAGTTTTTTGCCCACTAAAATTGGTTTCTCAATGTAACAACCCTCGTTAAAAATCCATGTAATAAAGTTAATAAAGGAAAAATAAGACCAAGGTCATGGGACACGTATTCCAAGCTGGATGGTGGGAAAAACATCGTAGTGGGTGTTCATTTGGTTTATTATAGCTAAAGGAAATTGGAGAAGGCAAAGGAAAAGGCTTTGGAAAGGCACGAGGTGTTAATTGCCATTTTATTTATGAAAATAATGGAAATTAGGAGAAAAGGAAGCTGAACGGTCACATGTTGCATGTGCAAAGGAAAATGAAGGAAAATATTGGAAAATGAAGAAAATAGAGGCCTCATTAATAAAAAGGATTATGAGGATTACTTTTTAGATTTTGACAATTCTATGGTGGATCTCTCTCTCTATTTTCTCTCTCTCACACTCTTGCACACTTAGGTTTTTATTGGAGCACTTCAACATTGGATGAAAAAAATCAAGGAAGAGAAGGACCAAGTGACTACAATAGGATTACTTGCGGGTATCGATTTGCTTGTGTGATTTCCTTGCTAGATTTAGCATGCATGGTACATGCATGTGTGTATTTGGTTCTCTTGTTGTCATTGGCATGGGTTTTGCTAGGTGTGACAACAGTGCATTAATTGTTCTTTTTTCCTTCCAAGAAGATTGGTGCTCCTTTAGGTATCTAGGAGTGCGTAGTAGTTTGTGTTCCTCATCTTAAAAATGTGATGGAAAGTAGTAAGAGTTTAATTCAAATCCATGTTCAATAAATGGGGGGCACTCTAGCCAAACCTAGGTAGTCACCTTATTCTCATAAAATATGTGATTTTAAAATTTCCCATCTTCTAGTATTCAACAAAGCTTTCTCTTGTAGGTGTCAAGCAAACTTTTCTCAAGAAGTAAGATGTCAAACTCCAAAAGGTTACAACTAGTTAACTAGTTAGTTGTTAGGGATCCCAAGATTCATGGAGGTTTATGCATAAGGGATGTTGTGTTGATGAATTTAGCTATGGGTGATACATTTCTCCAAGGACTGATTTTAAACAAGTATGACTAGTACAAAAGGTCCTACACAAAAAGTATTTTCTAGACAAAAGAAAAATGTTTTTTGACATCTTAGCACAAGTGAGAGGAGCATCACCTATTTGGAAATCCTCAAAGTTTCTATCCTAGTGATTTAGAACCAATTGACATGGATTTCTAGCAATGGTAGATGTATAGATTTGTGGCATGACAATGATCATGAGTCATTAATCACTATTGGATTTGCATATAATTATCTCTAAAGGTTTAGTTGAATAACCAAAAAAAACCTCTTTATAAGATCTCCTCCTAATCTAGATTTTCAAGAATGTGGATATGGTGGGATTTTGGTTCTCTACCTTCACACTTGTCAATGTTTATGTCATATATGGAAATGTGCTTTAAAAATTATGCACCCAAAGAGCCTTGAGCCTTGATAATCTAGTTGTAAGACATTAGGATCAACAAACTTCTCAATTATGTAGGGCTACGAGTAACAAATTCATCATTCCTCACTCTCTATAACTTTATATATATAGTATGCAGGGCTGCGAGGAAGACATATATAACTTTATATTTACACAAAACATCAATCTATATCTATATCAAACTCAGATGTGTCAAAACGTATATTTATATGAATGAGATTACATATATTTTTTACATATATATATATATATATGAATGAGATGCGTCAAAACTTTGAATTTGATTTCCTACCTATATTTTTTAGTAAGTCACCCTACATTGACATTTGCTAATCACAACTACTGACCGTGAAAAAAGCAACTGGACTTTATCAAATTGGAAGGTAGATGTTAAGTCGCCTCAACCAGATGGAATGGAGAATCATATGAAACATGTCGTATCTGGTAGGACACTCATTTATAACGAAATGTTTCTTCACATTGCTCTGCATCTCTACGTACCTCTCCATACCTATGGATTCCAGAATGCTCTTCAGCTTTGGGATGTCCGACAACGCAATCTTCACAGAGAATTCTTCCCACTTTAGCACATCGCTGAACGGAAGTACATAGTGCTCTGAAACTATGACGGGTACGCATTCGCTGTAGATAGCCTCCACAATGCGGGGACTGGCCACTTCATATCCGCTTGGACACACGCAATAGCAGTAGCCGTGGCCCTGGGCAAATACTCATGAATCTGGATTTCCTCATCACGACCGCGCCAATGTCTGAACAGGATGGGGCGCACAGGTCCATGGACCATGGTTACCACCAGCAAAGAAGGCCAGAATGGGACGCTCCGACGCAGAACGCGCGCCCTGAAATAAATGAACAGTTTCATCTGTCCTTAGGTTCATCTCTGGCAGGGGCACGCCTTTCATTGGATTAAATCCTTCTGAACTGTTTGCATTGCAGAGTACACGGATGGAGTTGCTGTACAGAAATGGATTTGCCAATGAAACAATGGGACCCTGTGATTATCACAAAAGAAAAAGACACTGTTGCTAAATCAGATATATATCAAATTTTGGTGCATGAGATCTTTTATTCGAGAAGACTTTTCATTTGGATTGCAGATAACTTCAGCAATTTGGAGAGATCCATGTCTACCTTACAAATTGAAGATGTAAATATTCTGTTTCCCTTTTAGATTATAACTTATAACCTTTAAACACATATTCTTGACCTTTAAACCTTCTGAATTATAAAAGAAATAGTTTAAAATATTGATTACCCAGTCATGGCAGGATAGCATAAAATGATCAGCACCAAGATTCCTGTTCCAGTATGCATACTTGTTGGCAACCACATCAATGTAGTCTTTCACGAACAGTCTCACTTTTGACATTTCATATACCTTTGGTTTGTAAAGGTATGCCACCATCATTGTTACACTGAAAGGGAGAAAGAAAACGTGTGCTTGGTCTGGATCTGAGGTTAGAAATGGTCTCTCAGCCAACTCTAGCTGGAAAATAAAACGCCCTTCCGTTGAATATATGCTTCTGGAGGGTCCGTTCTGAACTAGAGGAGGATCCCCTAGTTAATTAAGGGGAGGAGAATGGTTTTTCTGGGGTGAAGCTCAACTTTAAATGGGTAGAATATAAGTAAGGGGCAGAGAATGTTTTTTTTTCAGAAGAAAAAAACGCCAAGGGGCAGAGAATGTTTTTTTTTCAGAAGAAAAAAACGCCAAGGGGCAGAGAATGTACAAAGAAATCTTAGATTATTTGTCATCATTGTTATAATAAGAACCTGTAAGAGTAGAAAACCACTTCAGAATCCAATATAGAAGATGAATCAACATAACATATATTTCCTTAAAAGAGGTTATAAACTCAAATTTTAAGTGGGTGGAAGCTCAAATTCAAATGGGTAGAGTATAATTAAGGGGAGGAGAATGGTCTTTTTTTGGGGTGAAGCTCAAATTTAAATGGGTAGAGTATAAGTAAGGGGCAGAGAATGTTTCTCTCAGAAGAAAAAGGGGCGGAAAATGTACAAAGAAATCTCATAATTAGTAAAATGTTCCTGTAAGAGTAGAAATCCACTTACAGAATCCAATATAGAAGATGAATCAGTATGAAAACGTAAACGATCAGAAGCAAAGAGCTTACAGTAACAACCGCGAGGATTGCTGTAATTGCAGCAACAACCGCGAGGATTTCTGTAATTGCAGCAACAAGATGAGGTTTCATGACTTGAGGTGCAATTGATTCTCAATCTTGGCCTCTGTCGATCTTGGAAGCAGAACAATGGGAAATTCGAGCAAGCTAGACTGTCATGTTTGAGGGCACTGGCGCCTGTTCAGGCCCCCGAAGGAGGGAAAAAGAAGCACAAGGCCAGTACTGTGAGCGTGAGCAGTAATGAATTGATGAGAAAAACGGTTGAAAAAACGAAATTGATGCTGCTCCCCTGTAACTCATTATCATCGTCTGTACAGGAAAGGCTATCAACGTTATGATTGCCCTTTCGGCACAGATCGAGTGTACATCAATCTTCGTTAATGCCACTAATTTTTTCATCAATTTCTTCTTCACAATATTTGCAAGAAATGGTTGGCAAAAAAATGAGGGGCATGATAACATAGGACCAAGAACACCCTCTACCCTGAAATGGTATCAAAGAATAAGATCTAAAAGATTACACAGCAGAAAGGTAAGATGGAATTTTGTTAGAATATTTAATTGTTAGAATATGGAATTTTGTTAGAATATTTGGGATGGTTTTTGATAGTTTGCTTGAATTTAAATTTAGGAAGTGTTATTTATGCATGTATAAGTTAAGCTAAGACTAACATATTTATGGTTAATATTTTGAGTTTATTTAATTATATAGCTTCAAATAATTAAATTGATCGTAGTTTTTGATAATTCAGGTTCAATTTAAATTTAGGAAGTATCAGTTATAAGTTAAAAGTAATATTAATAGTTTTGAGTTTATTGAATTAAATAGCTTCAAACAATTAAATGAATCAATTTCATTCACTTAGCTATAATTTATTTTGTGCTATTGTGAGTGATTTCCTTTTTTGTCTATTTATCAAATTTGTCACTTATTGTGAACCTTTCACCTGTTATGGTAGAGTGTGCACAAGCTTTTGGTGAGCAAAATTTAACCATATCAAACTTATATTAAGAAAAATAAATAAAAAAAACACCCAAAATTTATAAAGGATAAAAGATATTGTAAAATTGAACAAAAAGAGACTTTCATTTTCAATAATCCATCAATCTCATTTCCAATTTTGAATGGTTAATGAGTATTATGTCTTTCATAAGGATGGATGTGAATCGTGAGAAAGTTAATGATTCAACACCCATTATTTGCCCTTTGCATTTAAATGTTCAAATCATGTATATTCTTATTGACTTCCATCTATTCCTTGATATGGTTGTAATATTCTAATTAGCAATGGCTAATTAGAATATTCGATTTTGCTCAATTTTACCTTCTATAGTTATTTGTAAATAAAAAGGTGAGGGAAAGGAGACATAACTCACTTTTAGAATAAAAAAGTCACTTCTTAGTAGCACAACGTTGTGACTTAAAGGGGAGCCAAGGGGGTCAAAGGACCACGCAGAGATGGGGCCCACGCAGACACTTGGAGGGACTGCGCAGATGGAAAGGGAACACGTGGCAAGAGGGGATTACGTTGGAGGAGGTGAGCCTTGGGATTGGGAGAGGCCAATGCTATAAAGGAGAGAGGAGCCCCCTCATTTTGTCATTCGATTATGAGCATTTGAGCTAGTCACTTCGACTTGGAGCATGTTGGCTGTTTAGCCTGTCTACAACACTGTTTAGTGCACTGAGTGTCTCCGTTCGGAGATCTCACCCTTAGCCCCGGGGGACTTCGAGTGCCTACTCGGGCAAGGTATTTTCAGCAGTCTTTTTGCAGTAGTTTTGATCTTTGGCATTGAGGTGGAGCTGAGCATTGGAAGACTGCGTAGTCTTGAGAGAGAGGGACGCAGTTCTTCTAGGAGCAGTTCCGGGTTAAGGATTTGTGGAGGAGTTGAGCTGGGATATTGAGCAAGGGATAAGCTCTTGCATATTGGAAGGGTTTGGCAGAGTTTTAGACAGTATTTTGGAGGATTCTACTCAGTGGCAGCATAGGGCCTTGAGGGATTACGTGATTCCCCAAGGGGGTGACTTTCGGAGGTCAGCCATTTCAGAAAAGCTTTCTGGGTTTTTCTGGGTTTTCTGAGTAGGGGCGGATTCCAGAGTTTCAACGTTTTTTGAGGAGGGGAACATCCTCAAATACTCATTTGATTTCCAGTAGTAGCAGCAACACGATAGTTTTCCAATAGCATCCATGCAGAGGCCATTCCTTTGTTATTCTAAGTGTATTTCTTCACTTTCCTGGTGCAAGTTGAGGTACCATCCTTCTGATCACCTCCTGTACTCATTCCATTACTTAGTATAATAAAATGGCTTAGCATTTCTCTCTGCATTTCTCGAGTATCTGCTTATATTTCATGCTTATATTATTATATGTTACACCACTGTTATTTTTATCATTTTGAGTTTCCCGATTATTATATTATTTGTGTGTATTTGGTTGGAGTTTACTGGGGTTTTGGGGAAAATCTCTAAAACGGGATATTACAATGGTGTACCCATCCATAACATAAAATCCATCACAAAGCTCATGCTTAGATAATCTTATCATTGTATTGGCATATCCAACATCTTCAAATTCATTTAATATAAGTTTTCAAGAAAAGTTTAATAACCTTATCTTTCTGAATTCCCACTTGAATTCATCTGATATGTACATCTTATCTCCTTGTCCATATGACCTTCAATTTCCATATTGAAATCCCACAATTGTCATAATGTCATTACCTTTGGTCTCTTTTCCTCCTCTCTTGACTTAGAAAAAAACCAAAATAATTAATCATGGGTTATAGGTGTAAATTACAATGGCATTGAAAACTTACTAACAAAAATCACTGCAAATGTATGGTGAATGACAATTTTAAATAGAACACAAGAAACATCTAGTGAACCCAACTAAATGAGATCATCTCTTTTTCTTCATGTTCATATAGTTCATTTCCCTAAATGCATTGAACACACTAACAAAACCAACACAATTATAGCATTGGCATCTAATTTATTTGAGAACATTCACTAATATCTAATTTATTTGAGAACATTCTCTAACGATTGAGTATATTATTCACAATATCCTTGTTGTTGCAATAGATACTTAGAAAAAAACACTTAAGTAATAATTGAATGTAAATCTGTCAACAATTCATTGAGCTTGTATATTTTTTCAAGCTCATTGTAAAGATAATGCATAGCTTTTCTTAGCTTCACAGAAAATTATGTTAATGATTTTGTTTGAGATTAAAAAAAATCCATTAAGATCAATAATAAGTTGTATGTTCTTGATAAATTTCATGTACAAGCCTACACAAAATAGACATCACCAACATCACAAAACCTAAAATTGCAATTACAACAATGATAATTGTGATTATATTCATTCAAGTCTTTACATCATCAATTCCTTACTCCTTTCCTCTTTCCCCAATTTTATGTGACTTTATCTATAACACTTTTTCTTGTTTTTAGAAACACTGACATAGTCATGATGATATTTTAAGTGTCAAATATTTGAGAATTCTTCTTATATCTATTTCCCTCTACCTCATCACATGCCCAAAAATAATGAGACATATAATTTATAGCATTAATGCTTTGAGCAATATTTTTGATGCATGAATGGAAATGTTAAGTGATAAATGGAGAAGATAACACAATTTATGTTACGTGTAACATTGTTCAATCCCTTAATGCTTGATGAAAGATATGGGGCACCAAATTTTCAATTTTTTTTATTCAACCCAAAACTCTTTTCTGAGATCTCCCTGTCAAGAGATTTTTGGTGGTATATATTTTATTAAAATCTCATTCTGGATTATATATGGTCATTTAAAGGATTTCACCCTTGGTGCCATGTTAGCATTACTATGCAACAACCATGTGGCAGATGATATGGAACCCTTGGTCCACGTGTCATTCTAAGTAGTTCCATGTTAATGCCAAATCCACCCATCCCTCTATGATAATGCCATGTTAGCACTAGAGCCACCTAGGTGTGTGCTAGTACAAAATTAATTACTTTACCTTTAATTAAATGAATCTTTAATTAATAACTTAATGCATTTATGTGTATATAATTATATTAATAATATATAATATAAACAAATTTAATTAGCACATCAATATTAAATCGAAAAATTACCCACATGTATATCCAAAATCGGTGACATCTGAAACTAAGGTTGCTCAATTATAAAATTTTCAAGTCAACCACCTATGAAATTTGGAAAGTAAGTGCATGAAAGTCCAAAAATCATTGTCAAAAAAGTTGTGGTCTATGAATTCCAAATCATTTGCAATGTGTAAGTAAAAGTCATGTGCAAATTTCCAAGGTCAACCATCAGTAAAATTTGTTACATTTACATTTAAAACCATTAAACCATTTGTTGATTGACAATACCATCTCTTACTACATGAAACTTAGGAAAATTTGCATAATTATTAAAGATAATTATCTCTATTAACGAAGTTAATTAATTTTACAAAGATCATTCTTTACATGTAGCTCCAAATGATCATAAACTAGCAATTGCACAACATATGTTGCAAAGAGAACGCCATAAGACAATAGAATATGAAAGAGTAGCATAGAAGTAAGAAGATGTGATATGTTTGTTTTAATTGAATATTTAAATTATAAATATGAATTATACTATTTAAAAATAAATTTTAGGTTTGGAGAATTGTTTAGATAAAGAAATTGGTTTCCTAAGGTTAGGATAGATAGTATAAAGAGTTTAGTCACTCAAGGACACACTTGGTGGTGATAGCTATAGTGTTACTACACAATGGATATGTGTTTCGGATCTTTAAGGCATTCATCGTCTCAACATAGTTTTATACCCTTTGAACCTGAGTTTCATAAAATGATCAAATATTACTAGTAAATTAAGAAGCCAAGCAAAATTTGCAACCACCAATAAGCTAGCTAAATGGAAGAAAGTAACCTTTAGCTTCCATCCATTATTAGTTTAAAAAGGCTGCAATTGCAAAAATGGTATGATCATAAGCTATAAGGAAAAATCTTAAGATAATCTTAACAAAGGAATTATTTTGGACAATCATGGATTACCACGAATGGAGATCATTTAATGGCAAAGAAGTAGCACACAATACTAAAGTATATCATGATCAAGTTTATATATCACCAAAGCCTCAGAGTAATGACTTCCTTGAAATTAAAAAATATTTTTCCGTGGTAACTTAAAATTTTTAGAAAGTGTTGAGGGATAGAAACAACATTAAGACTTAATAAATATTCTAGCAAGAATTGCAACTTCATTTAAGAGGATTATAAGATCAGCACCAGTAAATCCAGGTGTTCTCATTGCCACCTCCTCATTCTGCAAAGTCCACTTCCAATACAAAATTCATACTATATGTTGGTGGTTGTTTGTTAAGTAGACACATTCAATGTTGAAATTCAAACACAATTTATTTGCCTTGGGAAATGCAACCAGAAGGATGGAGCAGTTGCTTTTCATAGATAGTATAAAGAGTATATTCACTGAAGAACACAACAAACTAACTAAGAAATCCTCTTTGCCTACTTTCAAAAGACAGTACCTCGTCTCATTGTATGTTCTAGAAGAAGGATAGATCCCTTTCTCTAACTTCATACAAGATTAACATGTTCATTCATAATTTTAAATTCAAGAACATATTAACTTCTGAAATCAAACATTTTGTTAAAGGTTTTTTCATGTACATGAATTGTAGCAGGTGCTAATTGGTATGGAATCAATTTCTCTCTAATATTAAACTCTCTGAATAATTCTTATTTTAGGTTATATTTGAACAATGTGTCATTGTTTCATCAATCATATTGCTCGAAATTAAATATCGTTTGAGGGTGAGTCAAAAAGAGAAACTATGATGGGAAAGTGAATATTTATGTACATGTTGCAATATTCCATGACTTCTCTTTATCAAAATTTTCCTAGGATGAAAGCATGTAATTGTTGCTACCTAGTTCACTAATCCATGTCCTCTGGACAAGAAATCAAATAACATATTAGAAATTAAAGAAGGTTGGAGAATTGTTTTTTAATGAACCACAAAAATAATAAACCATTTTTTATTTAATCTTCATTTCTTATCAATCAATTATAAAATGATGGACAATTTTTCTAGAGATAATTGAGTAGTCATGTGGATTTACATAATTTAAATAGATTCAATTGGTAGAAATATTCCATCTGAGACTACTATACTCCTTGATTTTGAGCTGGAAGTAAATGATTTTGAACTGAGTTTCATAAGCTATTAGCATTTTTTCATCTGGATTTTTGTTGTTATTCTCTATAAAAATGTAGCTCTGAAGCTCTTCAGTCCCATCCTGAGCTCCATTAAGGCTCTGAAGGTGTTGGAGGCTGAGTCCAGCCTCAACCGTTTCAAATCTAAAAAGTTGTTGTCCAACTTTGGTGTTTTTGGATCAGGGACCTAGGACTTGGAAGGCTAGCTCCATATGAGCTCCCCATAGAGTTTAAAACTGACCCATAAGCTTCCAGTTGTTGTTGATTGGATGGGAAATGAAAAGCCATCTATCTTGGAAAGAAAGAATGAGGTTGTGAGGCCTAGAGGAGGAGGAAAAGAAGGTTCTGGTTCGAGTCTCGTGGTGAGAAATTCACAGTCTGCATCAGAGACTATGGATGAGGCCATGCATATAGGTATAGGATATGGCATTGGTGGTGGGAAGTAGGAAGTATCTAGGGTTGATTCTGTTTCTCATTGTACACAAATTTACTATCAGAAAATGTTGTTTATGTTTATGATACCATTAATGCAATCATTCTAGATACCATTAATGCAATCAGATTGAGAAAGAGTTATGTTTTGAAGCAACATGCTTGGTTGGCAAAGAAAAAAAATTCCAACTTCTACATAATCGAATGGAAAAAATTATGTACAATCAAGCATCTAGTCTCATGTACCATAACTTTCTAAGAAGAACCAAAACAACCAAGTTTTTTAGTCATAAAATAAATCCAGATGAGCATGAAAAAATAACAATGGATTAAAATCGTTTGTGTAAGTCTTGCAACGTTGTTTCCTATTGCATTTGATAGTGAAGGTATTTATTTGGACTTAGACATTATTTAATAAAGGTAATAAAAAGTGCCAATTAAATGTGTTTATTATATGAATTAAAAGCATCCAAAACTTTAAGGAGTCAAATTCTTAGTGAGAGATGTGCGTAAAAGAAAATAAATGTGATTTTTTGTTAGTACAAATACTTGGTGAATTTTTAGATTAAGGAAAGAGATTAAAATAGAAACAACAACTATAACCTCCAATGTGGCAAGCCATGTTATAGATTCATAAATTCCATCCATTCTAATACAGATAATTTTTTTGTGTATAACTCACAGATAATTTTCAGGTACAAGTAAAATAGAAGTCAAACTACCCAAAAGCATTGTTTTGTATGATGTCATAAATGTTCCAACTATAAAGGATTTTTCTGGCTTCATGACATTGTAGGTTATATAGAAAGGAACATGTGCGCCATCAATTAGCCTCTGCTAACTCAGCCTACAATCTAAAGCAAACATTCAAAATCTCATAGATAACATTTGGGCTATATGAAATAGAGAACATCACAAAGGCCATTGTCAACATCATTAATGCTTAGAGAACTATAAGGATGAACTGAGGCCAAATAGAAATATAAATTAATCCCCAAACCCCTGCGTTTATTAAAAAAATAATATTTCAATAACTTAAATGTGGCACCCTTTTTTTTGAAGGGAAAAATTTATGTATCATCGATGACAAGTAAAATACAATAAAATACCCTTAAAAGTGAATATTAGAAGTCTACTTGCAAATTTAGCCTCTACTATCAGATAATTATAAAATCATTAACATAGGCAAGAGAGAAAGAAGCTCCACACAGGTTGATCCTCCAAAAAATTTAGATCTTATCATGCATCTATTAAAATGGATCTAATTTCTTTGTGGGTTGTTTCATGCTAACCATCTATCTCTCTCTCACACACACACACACACACACACACACACACACACACACACATATATATATATATCATAAATTTGTAGTTAATGTATTAAATTTTCTGTCAAGAACCATGAGAGGTGAGCTAGGACACTGAAAGTGGGGAAGTGTCTAAATTCCAACCAGGGTTAGATTCCTCCTACATCATGTGGTTGTTTTCCCTGAGGGTTCAGTTCACCCCACAAGGAGGCAATTGTTTGTTCAATGGTTGAGCCTCAAGGTCATTCATTCAGGAGGGGTGGTATATGCAAACAGTGAAAATGTTGTCCCAACTCTTGATAGGTTGTGGATGCTCATCGCTTAAGAATTATAGAGGAAGCATTTTCCTTCAAACCAATGTCAATCCTTTTTAAATGTTCCGTTAAGTCTAAATTTGACGATTTTTAGTTAAGTTGTACAATTTCATAAAGTAATATGAGACTAAGGAAGCATTTTCCTTCAAACCAATGTCAATCCTTTTTAAAGGTTCTATTAAGTATAAATTTGATCTTTCGTTAAGTTGTAGAGTTTCATAAAGTAATCAAAGACTTAGTTTAAGAATCTTAATTTTTAATATGTTGTATCAATATATTTTGATTATGATGCAATAGATAAGTTGTGATAACTTCAAATTGTCCAATACTTTGGGATTCATTAAGGGATCTTAAACATAATCGATTTATTGAACAATGAACGTAGTGATAAAAAATAAAGTAAAAATTGACATATTCTCTCTTTCACTTTTATCAATTTTATTTTAAAAAAATGTAATTATTTGTTATTCAAACCGGTGAAAAATCAGCAAAACCAATTTGGCTATGACAATGGCAATACAATTTTCATATCTGTTTCTGATGCTGAGCATTTCCAATTGTACGGAGTGCATTTACTAGATGTGTTTGTTCAGCTGAAAACAGATTTAAGGGCTATTTGACACACGTTTAGTGAATGGTACAACCCTATACTACACATTTCCTGCAACTTGGAATTGTTTATTAATCTGAAGGAATTTTGAGTAACTCCTATCATTGAGTTTAAATTATCGTTATGAATCTTTGTTTTTGTTTAAAAAAAAAACTTGTGTGCAAATCAAGTTAGCCAAGAGGTTGAGTGACTAGACCATATGTGTTTTAATTTTGAATCCACAACATACATTCAAATATGAACATAAGCACACGTTGGCTTCCAAAGAACTAAATAAAATCCAGGATAGTCTTTCACAGTAAAACACCATTGATTTCTTCAATGATTTGCCACCCCTCCTGAAAACTATATGAGAAGCATATATCTATATACAATGTATAAATAGACTGACCAATTTGTCGGCCCTTGAAATCCAGCCACCTACCATATTTGAACCAGATATATTTTAACAACCAAGGAAAACAAATCTCCCTCCATATATTATCCAAGCTAATTGTCAAAACTTACATAATAATGTCATCTCACAAACAAATTAATCACAATCTGATCAGTAAGCCCTACTCTTAAAAGTTCACAATAATGGCTTTACTTGTACCTCCACTTTTGTGGTTCTCAAACTCACACTAAATTTTGCAATATGATTTTTAAAATAAGAAAACATTCAATTCTATTATTATTACATATATGCAAGCATTTGAAGTCCATTTAGTTAGCACAAATAGTTTGAAAATGTTGTTTCAAGGCATGGTTCAGTGTGAGGACTTCAGTAAGTTAGGCAGAGTCCTGCTGACTTACCAATTGTTGTTGTGGTTGATAGTTGAGCCACCTTCGATCTCAATATTATGGGGAAGATAGAGGGATCCCATTAGGTTTTCATATATATATATATATATATATATATATATATATATATATATATATATATATATATATATATATATTATATATATATATTGCATGTTTCTCTTACAAACATTCTAGTAATGTTCCACTCAAACATTATTATTTTATTTTATCAATTCTGCTATCATTAACAAGTTGCTTGTGCATAAAATATTTTTTGACAATTTAAGCAAAAAGCACCACATGTTCTAACACAAAATACATTTTACAACATGCCATAAATTAGTATCAACATCCACCCTCTTAATATTAGTTGTTGCTTCAAGTTGTAACTTACAAATCCACAAAAACATTATAGATTAATTGTTGTGTGGTCCTACTTGGAACTCCTTTTGAAAACTGTAATATCATCTACCAAAATGCACAATAGTCATGTCTAACAAATATGAATGAGGTGGTTGGAAATATCAAACCAGGTCTTAAAACAAAAAACAATTTGCAACACTAGTAAGCATAATTCTATGACATCTTCCTGGAATGGAAGATGGAATAGGAATTGAAATATAATACGTATGGTCAAGAACAAATGTTACATTAGTGCACCAGTCATTGTGAACCAAAGAAATATATTTGGCACATGATAGTGACCTAACAGTTAACAATGTTTGTGACAAGGAAATGTGTGCAAATGTTCCAAGAAATATTTTTTTTGTCATTGTGAAGAATACATGGGAGAAATAACATAGCAAAGCTCCTAAAATACGAAAGAAAAGATTGGTATTATTGTTCGGTTGCTACACTAAAAGAACTCACTTCCTTGGGTGTTGCAACAAATAGTGGAGCCTTTGGGTTATCTATAATAGAAAATTTGTCATGCATGAATCTGCTATCTACAAAGGATTCATGTTTTGTAACAACCTTGTAAGAATATAGCTTTTCAGTCCCTCTTGGCTCTTGTAGCACTCGTGATTACTATTTTTTTACTTGTTTGAAGTTCTAGATGACAGTAAAATTACCAACACTAACAACAAGATGTCGCTCCTAATTTCCACTCTCCGTAACCTGGAGAAACATAAATAGTGTCATAAACATTGGACCATATTTTTGGACTGTAACTATTCCCAACTAATTCCAGCTTGGAATGGTTTTTGATAATTTAGATCGAATTTAAATTTAGGAAGTGTTATTCATACATGTATAAGCTAATATTAATATATCTATTGTTTTGAGTTTTGAGTTTATTTAATCATATAGCTTCAAATAATTATAATTTCAAATGATTAAATCAATCATGATTTTTGATAATTTAGGTTGAATTTAAATTTAAGAAATATCAGTGGTGCATATATAAGTTAAGATCGACATATCTATTGTTAATAATTTTGAGTCTATTTAATCATATAGCTTCAAACAATTAAATCAATCAATTTGATTTATTCAGCAGTAGCTCATATTGTGCTATTCTGTGTGGTTTCCTCCTTTATCCATCTATCAAATTTATCACTTATTGTGAACCCCTCACCCCCATTGAACCTTTCACCCCTCATCATAGAATCTGCACAAGATTTGGTGAGCAAAATTTAACCATGTCAAACTTATATTAATAAAAATAAATAAATAAACACCCAAAAAAAGTTGTAAAAATTTTAAAGTTATTTATCATTTATAAAGGATAAAAAATAATGTAAAATTGAACAAAAAGAGATTTATTTTCAATAATCTATCAATCTCATTTCCAATTTTGAATGGTTAATGAGTATTATGTCTTTCGTAAGGATGGATGTGAATCGTGAGAAAGTTAATGATTCAACACCCATTATTTGCCCTTTGCATTTAAAGACTCAAATCATGTATATTCTTATTGACTTCCATCTATTCCTTGATATGGTGTACCCATCCACAACATAAAATCTATTACAGAGTTCATGCTTAGATAATCTTATCATTGTATTGGCATATTCAACATCCTCAAACTCATTTAATATAGGCTTTCAAGAGAAGTTTGATAACCTTATATTTCTAAATTCCCACATGAGTTCATGCGATATGTACATCTTATATCCTTGTCCATATGACCTTCAATTTCCATACTATACTTCTTGAAATCCTAGAATTGTCATAATGTCATTACCTTTGGTATATTTCCCTCCTCCCTTGACTTCGAAAGAAAACAAAATAATTAATCATGGGTTATAGGTGTAAATTGCAATGACATTGAAAACTTACTAAAAAAAATCACTACATATGTATGGTGAATGACAATTTTAAATAGCACACAAGAAACATCTAGTGAACCCAATGAAATGAGATCATCTCTTTTCCTTCATGTTCATATAGTTCATTTCCCTAAAAGCATCTAGCACAGTGACAAAACTAACACAGTTATAGCATTGGTATCTAATTTATTTGAGAACATTCAATAATATCTAATTTATTTGAGAACATTCTCTAACCTCTAAACGTGCACCACTGAGTATATTATTCACAATATCCTTGTTGTTGCGATAAAAACTTAGAGAAAAACACACAAGTAATACTTGAATGTAAATCCCTCAACAAAACATTGAGCTTGTATAGTTTTTCAAGCTCATTGTAAAGATAATGCATAACTTTTCTTGGTTTCACTGAAAATTATGTTAAATTATTTTGTTTGAGATTAAAAAATTCCATTAAGATCAATAATAAGTTGTATGTTCTTGATAAATTTTATGTATGAGGCAACACAAAATAGACATCACCAACATCACAAAACCCAAAATTGCAATTACAACAATGGTAATTGTGATTATATTCATTCAAGTCTTTACATCATCAATTCCTTACTCCTCTTCTCTTTCCCCAATTTTATGTCTCTTTATCTATAACACTTTTTCTTGTTTTTAGAAACACTAACATAGTCATGATGATATTTTAAGTGTCAAATATTTGAGGATTCTTCTAAGATCTATTTCCCTCTACCTCATCACATGCCCAAAAATAACAAGACATACAATTTACAACATTAATGCTTGGAGAAATATTTTTTATGCATGGATGGAAATGTTAAGTGATAAATGGAGAAGATAACACAATTTATGTTATGTGTAACACTAGTCAATCCCTTAATGCTCGATTAAATTTATGGGGTACTAAATTTTCAAAAAAAATTATATCTCATTTTGGATTAGATATGCTCATTTGAAGGTTTTCGCCCTTGGTGCCATGTTACCATTACTATGCAACAACCATGTGGCAGATGACATGGAACCCTTGGTCCACGTGCCATTCTAAGTTAGTGCCATGTTAACACCATAGCCACCCATCCCTCTATGATAATTCCATGTTAGCACCAGAGCCACTTAGGCATGTGCTAGTCCAAAATTAATTACTTTACCTTTAATTAAATGAATCTTTAACTAATAAATTAATTCATTTGTGTGTATATAATTATATTAATAATATATAATGTCAACAAATTTAATTAGCACATCAATATTAAATCAAAAATATACCCACATGTATATCCAAAATTGGTGACATTTGAAACTAAAGTTGCCCAATTATAAAACTTTCATGTCAACCACATATGAAATTTGGAAAGTAAGTGCATGAAAGTCCATAAATAATTGCCAAAAAAATTGTGGTATGTTAATTCCAAATCATTTGCAATGTGAAAGTAAAAACCATGTGCAAATTTCCAATGTCAGCCATCAGTAAAATTTATTACATTTACATTTAAAACCATTAAACCATTTGTTGATTGACAATACCATCTCCTGCTACATCAAACTTAGGAGAATTTACATTAATTATTAGAGAGAATTATCTCTATTAACGAAGTTAATTAATTATACAAAGATCATTCTCTACATGTAGCTCCAAATGATCATAAACTAGCAATTGCACAGCATATGTTGCAAAGGGAACGTCTTAAGGTTGTAGCATATGAAAGAGTAGCATAGAAGAAAGAAGATGTGATATGTTCATTTTAATTGAATATTTAAATTATAAATATGAAATATCTTATTTAAAAATAAATTTTAGGTTTGGAGAATTGTTTGGATAAAGAAATAGGTTTCCTAAGGTTAGTATAGATAGTATAAAGAGTATATTCACTCAAGGACACACTTGGTGGTGACAACTATAGTGTTACTGCATAATGGATTTTCATTTCAGATCTTTAAAACAGTCATCATCTCAACATAGTTTTGTACCCTTCGAAATTAAGTTTCATAAAACGATCAAATATTATTGGTAAATGAAGAAGCCAAGCAGGATTTGCAACGATCAATAAGCCAGCCAAATGGAAGAAAGGCACTGTCAGCTTCCATCTATTATTAGTTTAAAAAGGTTGCAATTGCAAAAATGGTATGATCAAGCTACAAGGAAAATCTTAAGATCATTTGAACGAAGGGATTCTTTTGGACAATCACAAATTACCACAAATGGAGAGCCTTTCATGGAAAAGAAGTAGCACACAATACTAAAGGATATCATGATCAATTTTATATATCACAAAAGCCTCAAAGTAATGACTTCCTTGAAAAAAAAAATCATGGTAACTTAGAATTTTTAGAAAGTGTTGAGGGATAGAAGCAACAGTAAGACTTAATCAACCTTCCAACAAGAATCGCAACTTCATTTAAGAGATTTGCAAGATCAGCACTGGAAAGCCAGGTGTTCTCATTTCCACCTCCTCATTCTGTAAAGTCCACTTCCAAGACAAAATTCATACTATTTTTTGGTGGTTGTTTGTTAAGTAGACACATTCAATGTTGAAATTTGAACAAAATTTATTTCTCTTGGGCAATGCAACCAAAAGGATGGACTAGTTTCTTTGTATATATAGTATAAAGAGTATATTCACTCAAGAACACAACAGACTGACTACACAATCCTCTACTCAATCCTCTCTGCCTACTTCCAAAATACAATACCTTTTCTCATCGTATGTGTAGAAATTTTGAATAATTTAACACATATTCAATGGAGATTATCCTGATCATGTACTATTGTGGAATACATACACAATACATAAGCTCCTCTACGTTGATCATCAATATAGCAGCATCAATAACAATAAAAAATCAAGAGCATTCACACATTAACACAGTATGTAACCTGGGGAAAGCATCTCGCTAAAAACCCACACTATCTGTATATTAATGATTGAGACCATGTAACATTACAAAGTAAAATGCTTATCACAAGCAATCCAGTACCAACTCCACCTGTTACACACAATACAGCTAAGATCTGATCTCCAAATCTATTCCACTGCTTGCCTGCCTCCACTGCTCAATACCTGCTCAAGAATGAATGAGAATGGTCTACCAAACTCGTATTTCACCTCCAAAGAATCACTCACAATGTGTAAGACGTGAGCAGAAGCTACAACCTGGGAAAATACATGAGCAAACTCATTGGCATACTCAATCCCTTGATTGTGCAAGATCTGATGCACAACTATAGTCACAACTGATAGCAATATGATTCTCTAATACCTGTCCCTGTTGAACTAAACCTGCACTGACATGCAACTGAGTTAAATGATGTATTCTATAGTTGTATTATGAGTTAATAATTAGTTTAACAACTCATCATTAGTCTATTTGCAGTTAGACTAACTACAACTAGTTTAACCAAGTCAAACTGAACACAACTTCATCAACTCCAAAATCAACTCCACCAAACTCAACTGATTGAGTTCTAACTGAAGTCATGCATGCAACAACTCAACTGACTCATAAGAAAAGTGTACTTCCTTCTGACAGCTGCATGGGCCACATCTGTAGCTCAAACTGAAGTGCTCCAAGAGAATAAGATCAAGTTTATAGTCCAAATATTATTATAAGACAATAATATTTGACTTTTTCTATTTTTGACAGCCAGTCTAAAAATAGACTTTGATCACCCACACTGTGGTCACCCACACTTTGGTCACCCACATTGTGATCACTCACACTGTGATAAAAAATAGAACTTGCGCCATAATTTGCCTGCGTGCCCACTTAGTGAAGGCGACTCTTTTCACTAAGCTCCATCATCTTGTTGCAATCTCAACACTCCCTCTCAACAAGATATGGATTATCAGCAACTGCTATCCTGCCTCGGTGGTACTCGAATTTTCTCTTGGTGAGAGCCTTCATCAGAATATCAGCATCCTGATCCTCCGTTAGAATGTATGAAAGCAACATGATCCTCCGCTGCACACAATCTCTGATATGATGGTACCTGATGTGCTTGGACCCGAACAACCCAACCAGGATCATCCTCATCCACATAGATCTCTGCTTCCTGTTGTACCAAGAAACTGCTGTCGATCCAATACTGAAGACCCCTCCTAATGTGCTCTTTCTGTCCATTGGGCTCCCTGCCCAATCTGCATCCGTGAAGCCACATAGCTTCACCTCATCCTCCTGTCTGTACCACAAACCATATCCCGATGTGCCTCTCAAGTAGCGCAATACATGCTTGCCCGCCTTCCAGAAGATCTTGGTAGGCTTAACCATAGCTTGTGAAAGATGGTTAACTGCATAGCATATATCAGGTCGTGTATTGACCAAATACATCAGCGACCCCACCAACTGTCGATAAACAGTGGCATCCACTTCTTCTCCCGAAGTGGCATCCTCCTTCCTCCAACCTCTAGGAAGAGGAGTATCAATAGGCTTGCAGCCATGCATGTTGAACTTCTCCAGTATCTCCCAAGCATACTTGCCCTGAGAAACAAACAGTCCACCACTGCGCTGCCATATTTCCAATCCTAGGAAATAGTGAAGGAGGCCCAAGTCCTTCATCTCAAACTCTGTAGCAAGATCCTTCTTGCATGACAGTATCAACAACTCATCACCCGTTAGAATCAAATCATCAACATACAGTACAATGATAAGCAACTTACCCTCCACCACAATCTGGTATAGGTTAGGATCCACCTCGCTCTTGGAGAATCCAAGTCCTGTGAAATAGCTGTCTATCCGTGTGTACCAAGCACGTGTGTTATAGACATTTTTGTGCCTTACAGCATGAAGCATGAAATGTCAATAATCTAAGGGATCCAAAGTCCCTAAACATGTTGTTCCTACCCCTAGAGGAACAAGGTCAGCAAACCACAACACTGAATATCAGTTCTCCACCTGAAAACACTAAAAAAAAAGCTAATTCTGGATCATGTCAACTGCTCCACTGAGCATCTGCGCTGAATGTCAACTGCTCCACTTATGCCCATAGACATTTCCCCTGACATTTGGATTGGGCCTCTTATGGTTGTAACACTCTCAGAACTTACTTCTTCCATTAATAAAGCATTTGAGGTTCTTCTATATGCATGTGTCTCAATGGCGTATTGATACTTGTATATTTGATTTATTCTAATCCTTGAATCAATTATGAATGTATGCTTCTTGTAGTTTCCCTCTCTTGTCATTTTGCAGGATCTTGGTGTAGCTGGGCCAGTGAAAGAGCAAGGAGCTGGGACCAAGCAGCAAAGAGAGAAGATCGGATCAATCATTAGCGGAAGACAACGGTTAGTGGATCTCTTTCTCCCCTCTCTTACATCTCATAAAGAAGTAATCTTGAATAGCTTTGCATTCGGTTGTTGCTGAGGTACTATCACCCTTAGAGTGGGATAGGGTCATTCCGTATTGGATACTTTTCCCAACAACAAATTGGCGACTCCACTGGGGAAAAATTAAGCTTTTCCAATCTAGAAGAGGGATAGCTCTTCCGGTCATTTTTAACGAGCTGGAAGGCCAAAACTCGGCAAACTTTTCATATTTTACGAGTCAGGAGAAAAGAGCTCAAAGAAGACTCGTCTTTTGAGGAATGAAGGGGATAAGTAGGGGCAGCCTTGAAATTGTACTTTATACCTGTTTTTCAGTTTTAGGCCTGTTTTTCAGTGTTTCTGAGCCCCAGGGGTTTTGCAAAATCACCCTAACTTCAGCGCAGGTTCCCCTTTCGAAACCTGCGCTGAATGTCAAGCTGCCTTAAGGTAGCCTGACCTTCAGCGCAGGAGGGACACCTTCTGCCTGTGTTGGGCTCAGAAAACTGAGTTTTCAGGTCATTTTTTGATGATTTTTCGCCAGTTTTTCATCAAAATCAGGAACTTACTCCTTCTCTTTGTTTTCTTTGCAGGGAACTTTGAACAAAATGTCCCTTACATGGCGAGAACGAGAACATGAAGAGGAGGACATGATTGCCCTCCATGACCCTGTCACAGTGAACGCGTTGCGGAACTGTGGCCTGCTGAAGTTTTTCCGTATCTCTAGCATGAGAGCACAGATTACTTTGCTGCAGTATATGCTTGATGCTTGGGATCCTGTTAACCAAGTATTCCAGATTAGGGGAAAGTCCATCCCCTTGACCATAGAGGACATGTACTTCTTGACTAGGTTGTCAAGGCGAGGTGCCCCCGTTTCCTTGTCAGGTACGGCCCGGGGGACGGACTAGTCATATTCTTTCGCGGAAATTCTACCTTATACCCAAGGTTTCCTCTGCCCAAAGCAGACCAGGATGCATGCCCCCTGTGTTCCAGTCCCATCTTTCCAAATCACTCGCACTCATCGGGAAGGAGGACTGGGGGTGGAGACATTTCTTGGGTGAATAGACCATTCAGGGTTGGTATGTGACTATTTGCGATGCGTGATCCCGGAAATGAAAGTTGGTCTACGAGCTTGACCATTCTTCCTTTGTGTGGAAAACACATTACTCTAAAGAGTGAGGAGACTATAGCTCCCATGCAATATATATAGTCTCGTCCAAGGAGTAGGTTATAATCCAAGGGTCCTTGAACGACCATCACGTTCAATTGAACGGTCTTCCCTTTCAATGTAACAGGCACATTGGGGAGGATCCCTAATGGTCGACTGGTTCCTTTATCAAAATCCTCACAGCAAAAATTGGCCCCCTGAATGTCAACTGCTCCAACTCCACTGGGGATCGTATCTTGTTGGTTGTTTGTGTTTTTTGCTATTCATTTCATAAACAAAGGGAGTACCGAATCGAACTGCATTTGGATCTTTCAAATGCAAAGTAGAGGGCAACTACTCTAGCTCAGTTTCTGGGCAAGTTTATGATTTGAAGAGCTGATCCACAAGGACTCTAAATAGCTCTTAGTGATAGCTTTTCATCCTCCTTTTCATCCCTTAGTGTGTACTTGACTGATAGCTTCTGATTTGGCCAAAAACTGTGAATTTTTGAGCAATCTGTGACCCGGAAACCAAGAGAAACGAAAGTTTCGTTCTTCAGTGCAGGCTGTGTGAAGGCTGTCTGCATTTCAGTGTAGTTCCCGAAGGGGCTACCTGCGCTGAATGTCAAACTGAAAGTGTACTACCTGCGCTGAACCAGTCTTGCCTTGTGCTACTGGGGTTTCCTGCTGTTTCTTGCCCTGTTTTCACCCTTGTTTTTGTAGCCTGTTACCAGTCAATGTACCTATCTGAAACCAACTTTCCTTGCCACTATTCCGCCTCGGTTGTATAAAGAAACTGTATTTGTTCTTTGTGTATTTCTTATATCATTTGCAGTTTCCCATAACGAAAGTGAACTAGTCTTGCTGTGGCCTCTTAGATCTAGACCTGTGATAAAGTGTCGTTTTGATCTTAAGAGTTAGTTTGTTTGCTGTTCATAGCTGATTGAGCTTTTGCTTTCGTCATATGGTTTGAGTTTACATATTTCTAGTGTCGAAACAAGTAAATCTTAAGGTGTCTTTTGATTTTGGACAAACTTGTTTGCTTTCACTTGAAATTGAATTCAAAGTTATACAACAGCTTTCTTTTTGTATCGCACAAACATTAAGAAAGAGAAAAGAAATATCTGCATTGTGCATATGCATTATGACAGTTTGCATGTTGATTTAGGAAAAAGTGCATTAGTGTGTACTCTATGATCTGTGTGAAAAGATGTTGTCTTTATTTTCCCTCAGTAGTTAAGATTTTCAAAGTTGAAAGATTGAAAAGCTTGCTTATCATCTTAGACTGCATTTAGGAGTGTTACTATACATCTCGTGGTGATCCATAAAGGCAAACTGCTAAACAAGATCAACCTTAAAATAAATTGAATTTACATAACAATGCATTGAAACATAACGCAAACACATAGAGGTCTAAGCTAGAGACGTGTTCCGGCGTCGTTAAACGTGATATCTTAGCGTTGAGTGGTTGGGTGATTCCTCCACGGTGAAGCGATAAGTATCAATACGGACTTGTGCTCCCACGTACTGTCGCGTATATATTGGGAGACCCCTATAGGAACAAAGCCTTTATCCATAGGAAACCATGTCGGTCACCCTACTGATCGCAATGCAGTGAACACAGCATTCACGAAGATCGACCACTCGTACCGTAAAACGTATTCTGTGGTTTTGCGAAAAGTTTGGCACACCCTCTGCCTAGAACTCCAGAGCAGTTTCTTTTGGCCTTTTTCAAACTCTATAACTGAAAAAGTCCATCCGAGCATTTGTCACTTCGGGCTCGTTAAAACATCGAAGGAGACTAGAGTCATCTTTAGCTTTTTGTCGACTCTTAAAAAGTGAAAAAGCAAGTTGTGTCTAAAGCGTCGTTATAAAATTTATTTTAAATGGAACATAATCACCTCCTATTCCTGCGTTGATCTGTAGGTTGAGAACATGGAATGCCCCAACCAAGGAATTCCACATGATGGAAATCCTAGTCCTTTCTCCTCTTGGGGAGAAGTTGGTGCGCCCCACATGGCCACATTGTCGCTTCCAGGACTGACAATTGGCCTGCCAATTTGGCTATTCTCAACCAATGTAGTTCAGAACACCATGGTTCCTGAACAGTCGAGTCAACAGTTACATGAGTCTAGAGCTGCCCACCAGCCTTCTACTTCCTATAACTCTTCCTCCAATCCTTCATCTTCGCAAGGTAGAGCCGGCAAAAGCCAAGCTCCCATGGAGAAGAAGGAGAAGAAGAAGAGAGAGAAGAAGAAGAAGGAGCCTAAGGCGACTGGGGGCAAGAAAAAGACATCTGACAAAAATCCACACACAGCACAGACCGGGCCTAAATCGCCATGTGTCATATGTAAAGGAGACCACTTCCATAGAGATTTTCCCTATATTCCCCGGATACTAAGGGACTGGTCCCCTCGTTTGCACAATTCGGGAGAATCAACCTCTGATAGCCATGTTGAATGCTTACCGTCAACCAACGAAAGTGAAGGTTCAAGACAAAGGGGGGGAGCAAGATTCCCCTGCAGACTGTGTGAAGGCGATCACGCCATCCACCGTTGTCCCTTCTTAGACGAAGTGAAGAGAGTTTTGGAAGATCGCCTGGTTTCACCGTCAAGACTTCCTCCTGGATACAAAAAACTCGTGCCAAGTCCTTCGTTGGTTGAAAATACAGCCGGCCCACTCAAGTGGTCAGCTGAAGCGTCAGTCATTGAAAATGAACCTACTGAATCTAGACCAGACGAAAGTCTAAAGGTCGATACGGTAGTTGACCCGGTTCTTCCTTCAGAGGTTTCATCCTCAAATGACACCGTCACTGAAGATTCATCTTCAAATGACACCCTCACTGAAGAGAATAAGGATGACACCATCCAGATTCTTTTCATCAACACAGATTCTGATGAGCTTCAGGGCAATGCGCCCATTCCTTTATCGCAGGAAGGAACATCGTCAGGGTCATATCCGGCCGTGTATTCGGTCCCACCACCAAGCAACCTGGTTGTGTCCTTTGATTGGAACCAACTAGGCAGACCCCGGTTGCCAGCCAGTATACCATTCAGAATCATCGTCCAAATTTATAGAATGGTAATGGCCGGCACTATCATTGATGAAGGGGCATCTGTGAGTATCCTTTCCTCTATTGCTTGGAAAGCACTGGGTTCCCCGGCGCTTTTGCCTGAGATAAGAAATCTCTCGGGTTTTGATAAAGGAACCAGTCGACCATTAGGGATCCTCCCTAATGTGCCTGTTACATTGAAAGGGAAGACCATTCAAATGAATGTGATGGTCGTTCAAGGACCCTTGGATTATAACCTACTCCTTGGACGAGACTATATATATTGCATAGGAGCTATAGTCTCCTCACTCTTTAGAGTAATGTGTTTTCCACACGAAGGAAGAATGGTCAAGCTCGTAGACCAACTTTCATTTCCGGGATCACGCATCGCAAATAGTCAAATACCAACCCTGAATGGTCTATTCAATCAAGAAATGTCTCCACCCCCAGTCCTCCTTCCCGATGAGTGCGAGTGATTCGGAAAGATGGGACTGGAACCCAGGGGGCATGCATCCTGGTCTGCTTTGGGCAGAGGAAACCTTGGGTATAAGGTAGAATTTCCGCGAAAGAATATGACTAGTCCGTACCCCGTCCGTGGAAGGAAGAGGGGTTTTTCTGGAACAAGATTCTTTTGTCAAGGTTACTTGTTTGACAAAGGTCATTCACCATTGTCTACTTCGGTAGACAGTGCCGAGGAAATGTTTTCGTTTGATGGTGTTAACAAAACAATCTTTGGGTAACCAGAAAGAGGCAAGCCTCACCCTTTAAAACAAATGTTTTATCGGATAAGTAGGGGCAGCCTTGAAATTGTACTTTATACCTGGGGGCATGCAAACCTTTTGGAGTGCAAGCCAAGAGCGGTTATTTATCTGTTTTTTGGATTAGTCGTTTCCGAACTTGCATAAAGAAAGGATGTGGGGCAAAGGTCAAAATTTGCCAAATGAGGAGCATAGCTTCGTGAGATAAAGCTCCATAAAAAATAGCTATCTCACAGGAGACATTTCTTATCTTATGACTGGTATTATCGAGCAGTTTTACCGCGGAATTTATGCTCGTTAAAAAATAGAAAAGCGAAGATCCGAGCAGTTTTAGCACATAGTTCATGCTCGTTAAAAAATAAACATAAGAATGAGCAGTGTTTTGGCGCATTCAAGCTCTTTAAAAAATGAACCCAGTACCGGTAAATAACCATTGTGATCGTAAATTTATTAGCCTTAAAAAGCCTTGGTCGTGTTTTGCACCTGCCACTTCCATTTCATTTGGCCAATCGTTCACCTCCATATGATTGTTTACCTATTTTGAGGAACAGCTGTGAAGAGTGATTTCACCTAGCCATCCTTGTGACACTGCCGTGATTGGAAAATTCCAACCTGTACCTGGAATCTGCTGCTATCCCTGTTTATCACTCGTTCCTCAAAAGACGAGTCTTCTTTGAGCTCTTTTCTCCTGACTCGTAAAATATGAAAATTTTGCCGAGTTTTGGCCTTCCAGCTCGTTAAAAGTGACCGGAAGAGCTATCCCTCTTCTAGATTTTAATCTTTTTGGACCCGAGGGATTATTGCACAAAACGGTCGAGCGCTTGTTTTATTCGGCTCGTTAAAATTATCGAAAACTCATCCCTTCTGTATTGTTTTATACTTTTTCGGACTTAAGGGATTAGATGACGAAAAAGGAATTTTGGAGTTGACTTTCTGTACCTTTTCAGACTCTCTAAAAATGAAAAGGACCGAGTTTTCCTTGTCATTAGACTCGTTAAAATGATTAAATAGCGACAAACTTGTCTTTAGACGAGAACGAGTTTCCCTATCGCTAGGCTCGTTAAAACATAGCGATGGGCTTGCCCGAAGGGCAGGTTATAGAACAAGCATATGTTATCCTCCTCAAGCTTGAAAAAAATAAAGAGGTACTGGTCAGAAATGACTGGGGAAAAATTGGGAGAACCTCAAAGCTTTAATGGTAGCAAGTCGCTCTTGAACATGACACTTTGTCCTCCGTATCACATCGGGTTGGGTTGTTTCATTCACCGGTCCCATCACCATGGTCTTCGCCAAACCATCCACATTTGGGGTAATGCTACCGATCCATCACATCAGTGTCATTATATGTTCAAGAGATGTTGTTCAGAAAGAGTCAACCGTGTCCCATCCACTGCCATACATTATCCTTCATCCACCCATGATCGCCACCCTGAATCATATTTCACAGATTGTTTTCACCTCCACTAAAGTCATTAGCTCCGTTCCGTGTCACTGATGTGGGATTCATTAAGGCCCTCCTTTGACGGATCGCTTCTTGTCAACTTCAGCTCTTTATCCAAGAAGTTGATCTAGGAACACCCCCCCTCAGTACTTTGAAGCTTGCATGCCTCAATGGCAAGTTTCTCACTACCGGCGACAGGTATACATCAATGACCTTCGACCAGAAGATTTTGCGTGGTGTTCGACGCCAAGTCCTATATTCACACCACGTGAATTGTACTGCAGTACCTTGAGGGTCATTATCATTATCGGTGATTCCTCTCGCGCTTGTTAACGGTTTACATTATTGACCGGTAATCAAGCGATGTCTTTCCATGTTCGACTTCAGCGCAATTCTCACATGGATCGACTTGTACTTAGAGTGAAGATCGAACGGGTTTGAAGACCCCGGATCTAGTTTCATCCATCCGGGCTGCGATATATATTCAGGATATAAAGACATTTGACATGTACATCATTGCAGCAGATGATCATCCTACTCAAAGGATGATAATTTCAGCAGAGAATTATCAGTCTACCATCAGACGATCGTCTGTTCTATGTACCAAAATGAATTTATAAAGCTGAGCATGGGAATGCCCGCCTCAGCTAGATCATGAAAGCAGAATGAGAAATAATGTATTGTATTGTATTTTATTACAGGTCACCTCTCAGCGATTGAATGAACTTCGGATCCTCCTGATAAAGCATTTCACCCGATAAACGACCTCATACTTTAGGGGGCAACTGTTATAGACATTTTTGTGCCTTACAGCATGAAGCATGAAATGTCAATAGTCTAAGGGATCCAAAGTCCCTAAACATGTTGTTCCTACCCCTAGAGGAACAAGGTCAGCAAACCACAGCACTGAATATCAGTTCTCCACCTGAAAACACTCAAAAACAAGCTAATTCTGGATCATGTCAACTGCTCCACTGAGCATCTGCGCTGAATGTCAACTGCTCCACTCTGTACCTGCGCTGAATGTCAACAGTAATGAAGGCTACCTGCGCTGGGCGAGATTGGCCAAGTGGCACAGTCATTCCTCAAGGTGTCAAATGCCCAGGAAGCTTCCAAAATGACACTTGGATCAAGGAATTCGCCTTGTGATGAGTAAGAGGATCTAGATCTCCAAGTGGAAGCAAGAAACTCCAAGTGGACTCAAGAACTGAAGAATAACTGAAGTGGGAGAGGACACTAGTCAGCTTCATGCCAGCCTCAAGCTGACTCATCCTTTCTCCAAAACTCCTATATATAGAGCTCTCTCATGAGGTCTAGGGAGGCTGGAATCTTGTGAATGTAAGGAAGTGCTGTTGGTTTGAGTATAGAACTATTGGGTGATTTGCTTGAAGGAGGTGAAGAGGAGATTTCTTTCTGCTGGGAGGTGTTGCTGGATTGGGCCTTTTATGGTTGTAACACTCTCAGAACTTTACTTCTTCCATTAATAAAGCATTTGAGGTTCTTCTATATGCATGTGTCTCAATGGCGTATTGATACTTGTATATTTGATTTATTCTAATCCTTGAATCAATTATGAATGTATGCTTCTTGTAGTTTCCCTCTCTTGTTATTTTGCAGGATCTTGGTGTAGCTGGGCCAGTGAAAGAGCAAGGAGCTGGGAGCAAGCAGCAAAGAGGGAAGATTGGATCAATCATTAGCGGAAGACAACGGTTAGTGGATCTCTTTCTCCCCTCTCTTACATCTCATAAAGAAGTAATCTTGAATAGATTTGCATTCGGTTGTTGCTGAGGTACTATCACCCCTAGAGTGGGATAGGGTCATTCCGTATTGGATACTTTTCCCAACAACAACGTGGTGCTTGCTTCAACCCATACAGCGCTCTCTTGAGCCTGCACACATGCGACTCGCTGCTGAAGACCTTAAAGCCTTCAAGCTGCTCAATGTACACCTCCTCCTCAATGACTCCATTGAGGAACGCAGTCTTCACATCCATCTGATGAATGTGCCATCCCATCTGCGCTGAGAGAGCAAGAATCGTCCGTATGGAAGAATACCTTGCGACAGGTGCAAAGGTCTCCTCATAATCGATCCCCTCTATCTATGAAAAGCCTCGAGCAACAAATCTTGCCTTGTACTTCTCCACACTCCCGTCAGCTGCCTGCTTGACCTTGTAGATCCATCTTGAACCCACCATTGATTTCCCTTCCGGTCTAGGAACAATCTCCCATGCACTGTTTCTGACAATAGAATCATACTCTTCCACCATGGCGTCTACCCATGCGGGATCCTCCACAGCTTCCTCGAAAGAGGATGGCTCAGTCACAACACACTTGCTCATCAGAGCCATGTATCCAGTGTACCGATCAGGTGACTGTCTCTGCCTGCGTTGGGCTGTAGGTGGTCCTACAACTTTCTCTGCATCTTGAGCCAGTCGCTCAACTTCTGTCAAGCTCTTTCGCCCTCTGATGGTTGGCGCTGCATGAGTGGTCTCTTCCACTCCATGAACCTCGTCCTGTGGCTGATCCACATCCTAAAGCTCATCCTTAGGAACTAATAGCTCCTCATCTGCATGCAAGTGTAGCTCCCTCTCAAGCAAACACTTCATGGCTTTCTCCTCCTGAAATTTTATATCCCGTCACACAATAGTTTTACCACTGTCTGGCAAATACACACGATAGTTGTGGGGCGTATCAGTGTACCCCACAAATATCCCAACCTCTGCGGTTGGCTCCAACTTCTTCCTGGCATCCTTCGTCACATGCATGTAAAGGTTAGCACCAAAAATCCTCAAATGAGAAAGATCAGGATTCTTACCAGAATAAGTCTCCTCAGGTGTACTCATGCCAAGTATCCTATGAGGACAACGGTTCTGCACATAAACTGTTGTATTGCATGCTTCCGCCCATAAGTGAAGGGGTAGGCCCTGATCATGCAACATTTCCCATGCAGCACCCACAATCGTTCTGTTCTTCCGCTCAGCTACCCCATTCTGCTGTGGGTTATGGGGAGCTATGAGCTCTCTACGAATCCCTTCTGCCTTGCAGAAATCCTTGAACTCGTCCGAGATGTATTCACCACCATTATCGCTCTTAAGAGCCTTCACCTTCTTCCCCGACTCCTTCTCGACCAATGCTTTGAATTCACAAAACTTTGAATATGTCTCGCTCTTCTTCTGCATGAAGAAGATCCAGCACTTACGAGAGAAATCATCAACAAAAATCACATAATACCTGTGTTTTGTTGTCGAAGCAACTGAGAAAGGTCCACACACGTCTGTGTGAATCCTCTCAAGGATCGTCGTGGCGCGACTATCCTTCTCGTGAAAGGTGGCTTTCACAAACTTCCCCAAAGTACACCCTTTGCACTGATTTGACTGCGCAAGTGTGCCTTTAGGAAGCCCTATAGTGATCTACTGCAGTATCTTCAAGGCTCCATGGTGAAGGTGACCCAATCTCCTGTGCCACAACTCGCCATCATCCCGGCTCACCAATCCTTCTGCCTTGCCCGCCATTGCTGCGCATCCATCTACATGCAACTGATAAAGGTTCCTCACTCGAACCCCTATCTTCCGGGTCTCACCAGTTGTCTTGCTACGCAGGAAAGCCTTTCCCTCGCTGAAAACAACATCATACCCCTTGTCTTCTAACATCGCCACTGAGATGAGATTCTTCGTCAATCCTGGAACATGCATGACTTCCTTCAATACGAAGGGTTTACCAGACTCCCTCTCAAAGGAAATGGTACCGATACCGGTCGCACTGTATCTACCATCATCGCCCATCTCGATGTGCACTCCAATATCTTTGTCCTCCAGATCAGAGAACAAATATCTATCTCCCGTCATGTGAAAAGATGCACCACTGTCCAAGAACCACACTGATCCCATCACACTTGAAACCAAGCATGCGATCAATGAAAAATCAAGCTCAAACTGTGAGGCTAGAGCCTCTCCTGCTGAAGATCCAGCAGCCTGCTTGTTCATCTTCTTCTGCAGACAATTAGTGGCATAGTGTCCGTAGTGAAAACACTTCACCTTGGACATATCCTGCTTCTTGCCTTTCGCACCAGACTGAGAAGCTTTCTCGTTCTTCCCCTTCTTTGCTTTGGTAGCCAAAGCGTAATTCTCTTCATCAGATACCTTTGATGAAGATCCATTCTCACCTTTATTGTTTCAGAGTTTATCCTTGAGCGCCAGGTCGCTCTTGCTTTGGAATAACATTTGCAATCCATTGAAAGACATTTCAACAACACTGCTGCAAATTCGATTTCCACAAGCTCAAACTCAACTGCTTCTGATATAAGATTCGTGAGAACACAATATTTCTCGTACAGAGATTGAATGTATGGGCATTCACCGGATATCTCACCTTCCAAAGGAAGGATGAATCCAGAGGCTACCTGGCCCGATTACAGACTTTGCCTGAAGAAATAGAATGTAAACACTTCCGAAATAGTAGATCTGATGATCAACAGCTCCGATACCATGTAGAAATTCTTCTACAATTATCTAGCTCGCTCTGATACCATGTAGAAATTTTGAATAATTTAACACATATTCAATGGAGATTATCCTGATCATGTACTATTGTGGAATACATACACAATACATAAGCTCCTCTACGTTGAATCAATATAGCAGCATCAATAACAATAAAACATCAAGAGCATTCACACATTAACACAGTATGTAACCCGGGGAAAGCATCTCGCTAAAAACCCACACTATCTGTATATTAATGATTGAGACCATGTAACATTACAAAGTACAATGCTTATCACAAGCAATCTAGTACCAGCTCCACCTGTTACACACAATACAGCTAAGATCTGATCTCCAAATCTATTCCACTGCTTGCCTGCCTCCACTGCTCAATACCTGCTCAAGAATGAATGAGAATGGTCTACCAAATTCGTATTTCACCTCCAAAGAATCACTCACAATGTGTAAGACGTGAGCAGAAGCTACAAACTGGGCAAATACATGAGAAAACTCATTGGCATACACAATCCCTTGATTGTGCAAGTTCTGATGCACAACTATAGTCACAAATGATAGCAATATGATTCTCTAATACCTGTCCCTGCTGAACTGAACATGCACTGACATGCAACTGAGTTAACTGATGTATTCTATAGTTGTATTATGAGTTAATAATTAGTTTAACAACTCATCATTAGTCTATTTGCAGTTAGACTAACTACAACTAGTTTAACCAAGTCAAACTGAACACAACTCCATCAACTCCACAATCAACTCCACCAAACTCAACTGATTGAGTTCTAACTGAAGTCATGCATGCAACAACTCAACTGACTCATACGAAAAGCGTACTTCCTTCTGACAGCTGCATGGGCCACATCTGTAGCTCAAACTGAAGTGCTCCAAGAGAATAAGATCAAGTTTATAGTCCAAATATTATTATGAGACAATAATATTTGACTTTTCTATTTTTGACAGCCAGTCTAAAAATAGACTTTGATCACCCACACTGTGGTCACCCACAGTTTGGTCACCCACATTGTGATCACTCACACTGTGATCAAAAATAGAACTTGCGCCATAATTTGCCTATGGGCCCACTTAGTGAAGGCGACTCTTTTCACTAAGCTCCATCATCTTGTTGCAATCTCAACAGTATGTTGTACAAGAAGGCTAGATCACTTTCTCTACCTTCACACAAGATTAACATGTTCATTCATAATTTTAAATTCAAGAACATATTGACTTCTGAAATCAAACTTTTTGCTAAAGGTTTTTTCATGTACATGAACTATAGCAGTTGCTACTAGCCATGGAATCAATTTATCTCTAATATTAAACTCTCTCAACAATGCTTATTTCAGGTTATATTTGAAGAACGCGTCATTATTTCACTCAATCATATTGCTTGAAATTGAATATCATTTGAGGGTGAATCAAAAAGAGAAACTACGATGGGAAAGTAAATATTTATCTACATGTTGCAGTGTTCCACAACTTCTCTTTATCATAATTTTCCAAAGATGAAAGCATGCAATTGTCTCTACCTAGTTTGCTAATCCATGCCCTCCATACAAGAAATCAAATAACGGATTAGAAATTAAAGAAGGCTGGAGAAATCTTTTTGAATGAACCACCAAAATAATAACCCATCTTTTTGATTGAATCTTCATTTCTTATCAATCAATTATAAAATGATGACAAAGTTTTCTAGAGATAATTATGTAGTCATGTGGATTTATAGAATTTGAACAAATTCAATTGGTAGCAATATTCCATATGAGACTACCATGTTCCTTGATTTTGAGCTGAAAGAAAATGATTTTGAACTGAGTTTCATAAGCTACTAACATTCTTTCATCTAGATTTTTTTCTATTCTCTGCAAAAATGTAGCTCTAAAGCTCTTCCAGTGCCATTCTAAGCTCCATTAAGGCTCTAAAGATGCTAGAGCCAGAGTATAGCATCAGTTGTCGCAAATTTGCAAAGTTTTTGTCCAGCTCTGCTGTTGATCGGATGGGAAATGAAAAGCCATCTTTCTCAAAAAGAAAGAATGAGGTTGTGAGGCATGCAGAGGAGGAAAAGAGGGTTCTGGTTTGAGTCTTGGGGTGAAAAATACACAATCTATGTCAGAGACTATCGATGAGGCCATGTATATAGCTAGAGGATATGGCATCGTTGGTGGGAATTAGGAAGTCTCTAGGGCTGATTCTTTTAATGATTGTACATAAGTTTACTATCATAAAATGTTGAGTTTGTTTATGATACCATTAATGGAATCATTCTAGATACCATTAATGCAATCTGATTGAGCAAGAGTTATGTTTTGAAGCACCATGCTTGGTTGGAAAAGAACAACATTTCCAACTTCTACACAATCGGATGGAAAAGATCGTGTACAATAAAGCATCCAGTCTTATGTACCACAACTTTCAAAGAAGAACCAAAACAATCAGGTTTTTTAGTCAGAAAATAAATTCATATGAGCAGGCAAAAATAACAATGGATTAAAATCGTTTATGTAAGTACTGCAATGTTGTTTCCCATTTCATTTGACAGTGAAGGTATTTATTTGGGCTTAGACATTGTTTAATAAAGGTAATAAAAAGCACCAATTAAATATGTTTATTATATGAATTAAAAGCATCCAAAACTCCGAGGAATCAAATTCTTAGTGAAAGATGTCAGTAAAATAAAATAAATGTGATTTTTTGTTAGTACAAATGCCTGGTGAATACCATGCTCTTGACATCATTGGGTGATCCAGTGGAATTTCCCTAGGAATTAACCCTCGCACTATCAAGCTCATTGCCTCATGGGGAGGATCTAGTTTCATTGGCATGGAAATCTACTCTTCGGAGTTTGGTATGGATTTCGAAATTATCAACATATATGCCCCTTGTCATAATAGAGTTGTGTTCTGGAATCTCCTCCTTGATTCATCATTAGTCAGAACTAATAATATTATTTTGGGTGGGGATTTGAACTTCTCCATTGGATATGGGGAATCTTGGGGTTGTAATGCATAAGTGGATCCCTTATCAGACAGTATGGAGCAACTTCTTGAGAAACACCACTTGATTGACATTCCTATCAACAAATCTCAGCTTACATTACGCAATAGAAGAATAGGGGAAGTTGCTCTGGCCAGACGATTGGATAGATTCCTCATCAAGGAACCTCTGGTAAGAACCCTATCCAATTATATACAATGGGTTGGATCTCGGGTGTATATCGAATCATTCTCCCATCTTCCTGGAGCAGTCGGGTCCTTTCCAAAAGCCCAGGGCCCCTTTCAAATTCAACTCCACCTGGTTAAAGTGATGAAAAGATATTTAGAGGTATAGCCAAAATCCCTTTCATTTATAAATATTCAATCCTGGACCTATGGGTTAGGGGCCCACAAGTCTATCAGAAGCATTATTGAGGCTCTAAGCCTTTAAACCATGGACCACACATTCTTTCGGCTTTTCTTTAAAAACCCTAAAACCATACAATTATCGAAATACAAAGGAATAAAGGAAAACCCTGCTCTGAAGCAATAGCCAGACTTTAAACTTTATAAACCTGGACCTATGCATACCATCGGGTCCGCCTCTTCGCCCATCACCATTCAGTTGCACCGATCTCTACCTTCCCTGATCTCCGATAAGTGATCAGCCCGATCTCCGATCACCGATCGGTGCTTATCGGTGATATCGCTTCATTAGCATCGGCCTATCGGCAAAATCGCTATCGACATATCGCTATGTCGCATTCCATTGTTGCTCCCATTTGTTTTTACCGATTAGTGATCAGCGATTAAGATCTGGACCGTCGATCTAGACTCTTGATCCGACGGTCCATGATCCATTGCATTATCGCAATCACTCTTCTCGATGGTCAGGGTCCAATAACAACCAAAAGGGTTCCACCGATGCGATAAAATCCTGGCCATTGATCTATAAGATCCAACTGCCCTGGTTTGCTGATACTTCATCTCTTCTCTATTCTTCCTTGGCTTGATCTCGCCATTTTGATGGAATCTACGTTTTAAAACCAGTTCCTCTACCACACCTGCGTTCACACCACGACTCCACATATAAAAATATTTCATTGGATCGCCATCGATCCTACCATGATCGATGGTCGATCAACACACTTACAAATAGGACTTCAAGCCATTAACGCATATATATATATATATATATATATATATCTATATATATATATATATATATATATATATATATATATATATATATATATATATATACATATCTATATATATATAGATATAGATATATATATATACATATATATATATATATATACATACATATATATATATATATATATATATATATATATAGATATATATATATATATATAAGGAAACATTGGATTGGATCACTGGAAGGATCCGATCATATCCTTTCCTCAAATCTCTCAACTAAAGCCCTAAAGCTCGCGATATAATACATATGGCAGATTACATTAACTAAAGTCTTCTCGAGACTTTATTATTTCCATTATTTTAGCTCTGTTTAAACATAATTGTCCTTGTTTTGCTCAATGGTCTACATCTCCTCCTTCCCCACTTTGGATTCCTCCTTTAATTAAGGGAGGGTTAGATGCTCCTACATTAGACTCCCGAGGCAAAAAAAATTATGACCTCCTGGTCATATGCTTCTCCTTGTCATTAACAATTCTACCCACTTTCAGTGGAACTGCCTTCATGATCTTCTGTGAGCTGCAACCAACCTCTGCATTAATAGTCTTCCTCTGCTACATGATACCTCACCAAGCCCTCCTCACTCGGTCTTTTTGCAACCTTCTCGTTCTCTTCTCTAGAACCAATTGAGCACACCTTGCTCTAGCTTGCTGCAAGTCTTCTCACCTTCCACTATCGTTCTCTTCATGATAGTAAGATCACAAACTCTCCAGCTCTAACACAACTGTACCTCTTTAAATTTGCACCTCCTTCCGTAGAATCTTCTTCTTCTCTGAAACCACTTGACGAAAATAGATTTAGGGGTATAGCCAAAATCCCTTTTCATTTATAAATATTCGATCCTCAACCTGTGGGTTATGGGCCCACAAGTCTATTGGAAGCAGTATTGAGACTCTAAGCCTTTAAACCATGGACCACACATTCTTTTGGTTTTTCTTTAAAAACCACGAAACCATACAATTATCGAAATACAAAGGAATAAAGGAAAACCCCGCTCTGAAGCAATATCCAGACTTCAAACTTTATAAACCTGGATCCTAGACCTATATATACTGTCGGGTCTGCCTCTTCGCCCATCACCATTCTACTGCGTCGATCTCTGCCTTCTCCAATCTCCAATAAGTGATCAGCCCGATCTCCGATCATCGATTGGCAGTTATCAGCTATATCGCTTCATCGGCATCATCCTATTGGCGACATTGCTATCGGCATATCACTATGTCCCATTCCTTTGTCGCTGTCATTTGACTTTGCCGATTAGCGATCAGCGATTAAGATCTGGACCATCGATCTGGACTCTCGATTCGATGGTCCATGATCCATCGCATTATCGCAATCACTCTTCTCGATGGTCAGGGTCCGATAACACC